>OU343225.1:331527108-331767012 GCA_910596185.1 Chrysanthemum makinoi | reverse complement strand
TACATTTGTAGCCTCGAATATTTGAGTTTCGTTTGGTTTAAAGTTTCATCACCGTATTTTCCCTCTCTTTCTTTCTCGTTCGTGGGTAAGTCGTCGCCTACATCCATTTTCGTTAATGTTATTTTTGTCTAAACCGATTTGAAAATATGTGTATATGTTTTCGTGGATAAAACTGATTTAAAAACGTTTTGAGATAGTTTTGTGTGTGGTTAAGAAATTATTCAAGATATGTTGGTTTGACAGAATCGTTATATCGTTGGCGTGGAAATCATCAGATTTAAAAACAGTTATAAACGTTTTTGGGTGATTTAAAAATGGTGGATAGAGCGTATGAAATATCAGTTTCATGTGGTGTTGAGATTTAAGTATTCGGGTGGTGGTTTCATTTTGGTCTTGCGTTAACAGGGTAACACATGTGAATGGTGTAATAACTTGAGTCCCGGATTGAATTCTAGAACGGGGTCGCTTGATGTTCTTAGTCACGTGGGTTTGCATTACTAGTTTCGGTTCACGGTAAAACTCATCAAAGGGTGTGTTGGGTTTGGTTGTATGTCACGACTCAACGAGGGCTTGGTTATTGTTTTGGTCAAATTAAAATGTCAAGTGCGTGCTTGCTGCCTTCTTGTGTTGCGAAATTTGTGTGTAGGCTGGTATTTGAGTTGTGACCAATTGGAATACCATATTTCTGGTCCGTGTTTCTGGGTGGGATTTATGGGCTCATATGCCCAGGTTGGATACTTTTGGTTATTACCATGGGCCAAAGCCTAATGTGTAAGAAGGCGTGTTTGATTCTATTAACGGGCTGAGCCCAAGATAACTTAGAGTGTGTTTAAATTATGATTTGCAAACTATTAAAAATTTCGGATTATCGAAATTTCAAACTAGCGTAATCTATTTGTGATCATTAGTACGTTTTGGTTGATTACGGAATTGTGACATTTGGGATTGATACTTGGTTATTGGATATCGGATTGATAATATTGGACAATTATCTTATAATAATAATTATTGGACTATTGGACAAATTGAACTTATTGGAATTGAAACGAAAATAATATATTAGACTCGTTATGAATTTAATATATCTGATTCGCAACGAATGCAATAAGGAAAAATTGTCTAATAATCAATGAATACTCGTTATTAATTTTTTTTATATTAAATTGTCGGGAAATATTACTTTAAGAAATTTATTTTTAAGTCACGACGACTTGGGAATGTTATTCGAATGGACGCGTCATGCCGAAATTCATCCAACATACTAAACTCAAACTTTTATTTTTAAATCTCTTTTATTTATAAAACCCGACAAGGAACGGAAAATATAGTTTTACTAAATCGAAAAATCCCTTATTAATTTAAATGTTAACTTGTGTTATTATAAACTCTAATTGGCTTTTCAAATCATTTGGGATTATTGGGTAAATACCGAAACTACCAATAGACTTACTTTTTGACATGTTTCTTTGTCATTGTCGTCTCGACTTACTCCTCGTCGTTATTTACTCAACGTGAGTCTTGGTCAATACTTATTGACTACTCCTTATAATGTATTGGGATATACATTATGCCTTAGCGTGAGTTATGTTTGGCGTGAGTTACATCCTTGGTGTGAGTTACATTGTAGTATACTTTTGGAGTGAGTTGTGTTTGGAGTCTTTGCTTTCTTACCACCACACGAAACGTTAAAACTAAACTTTTGAGATTTTGATAATGGATTTTTGGAAACATTTGATACGATTATTCCACGAAAACTAAGACACGTTGTCTTTCGGATATTATATTATTTTACTTTTTGAGACGTATTTTGAGATAATACGTATACAATTAGGTCGTGACAATATAGTACCGTTGTGCTTGTACTCTTTGGATATCGACGTGCCTTCCTTCATGATTTGGTTGTGCTTGCTCTTTGATGCCAGTCTTGTTAGTTGTGATTCTTGCGTTGCTTCGCTTCGAGGTGAGTTCATGGCCCCTACTTTTACTTACTTTTAAACTGTTTTGGGGGAGAATACATGCTCGTTTTTACTAAATGCAAATGATTGATTGATTTGAATACGCTATTGATAACTGATTTTGATGAAATGCGTGATTTGGTTTAAATATGTTTTTATGTGGACACAAGTGCTTGAACTGTTTTGGATTGGACCTGAAAATGTTTTGTGAGCTATTACGTGCTAGGTTAAGGTTAGAAACCCAAGCGTTGTTATGAATTGTTACATCCCGCTCGTGATGGTGCGCGTAATGTTATGGATAGATCTATTGGGAATGGCCACCCCGTCTAGACTTTGGTTGCCCAACTTGCCAAGGACTTTACTTGGATTTGTGGATGCACCAACTTGCCATGACGCATAACATGTCGAATGGTAGTATGTTTAGAGATAGTCACGCTCGTGCTATCTAGTGATGGTTTCATGACTTAACCTCGCTAATAGTTAAGCTTGCGTTACACTATATTCGTTGTAGTGTTTGATTTTGATATGGTCCAAGTGGTTGTTTATGAACTATTTTTGTGGATAAATATTTTGATATCTGTTAATTAGGCGGTTATGCCTCGGTTATATTCGACTTGTTTATGAGAATTGTATTGCACTTGAAAACCTTGTGGTCCACTTTTCTATTCTTTTGCTTAAAGGTAAACCTTGTTTAGCGACATTGTGGGCCCACAATGATCGAAAGGATCTTTTGAACTCGCAATACTTTTATGAAAACCTATGAACTCACCAACCTCGTGTTGACACTTTTAGCGTGTATTCTCGTGTATTGAGGCCATTGTTTACTGAGGTGCTTGGGCAATGGTATGGCATGGTCATGTATTAAACTCGATATATGTACTTCGACCGCTTATTTATTATGGGCCTATTTCCTAGATAAATTTTATTGTAAACATTGATTTTATTAAATAAATGAGTTTTCTTAAGAAAAATCTTTTATTCTATGCTTGTGTTGTGATACCGATTAGTAGCACCCAAAACTTGCATGCTTCCGCTAAAACCCGATTTGTTGGGGTGTTACATAAAACGATGTTCCTTATTGATTTATTATTTTCGTTTCCTTATAGCCTGATTTCTGACGTTGAATATTTAAATGACAAGTAACAGATGAAGATGCCTCAAATGAAACAATCTAAACATCACCATAGCCAAGATAATATTTAAGCTAATTTAAACAACTCCCGTAGCCCATATATTAGGCAAACCAAACAGCCTTCATAGCCCAGATATTTAAGCTAGCCTAGATAATAGGCTAAACCAAACAACCCTGTAGCCTAGATATTTAAGGCTAAACTAATCATGTGTATGTATCGTTACAAGTTCTAAATATTTAAGCTAATCGAAAAATCCCTCATAGCCCAGATAATAGCTAAACCAAACACCTGGTGCTTTACAAATCCACAAATGTAAATGTAGAGATTTTCAAGTAAAGCTAACAAAATTTATGGTACTTAACACTATTCTAGCAAGATTGTAGCCACTTGCCTCAAGGTTGGTAAGTGAAACCAAACTGGCAATTGGTTGGCCTGAAATACTGTTAGGAATTAGAAATTCCCTGTATTAAAGAGTCGGTCACCTCAAGTATATGTAATCGTTAGAAAGCTCGTAGTCGTAGTTCTTTTGTGTTAAGTAGTATTTAGTTAAGTAACAACGTGGAGGACGGACGGGTCTTTACCCACCGTATGCCCTGATCTACGACCGTTGTGTGGCGTTTTATGTAAGACTATAAATACTCTCTACCTCCCAAGGTAGAGAGTTGGAGCTCATAATAATATCTTTCACTTTCTCTCACTAAGTTCCCTAAACCTCTAACTTTCTCTCTCTAGAATTCCATTTATATGCCACTTTGTGTTATGGTTTGATGTGTATGTGAAATCAATATCCAACAATTGGTATCAAGAGCCATGGTTAGATCATATCTTGCACATCTTTGGATTTCTAGTGGTTTTAGGTGGTTTTGAGTTTGAAAAAGTTTAGTGGTTTTTGCATCATTTGGTTGATTTCTTGTGTTAAAGTTTGGATTTTGTTAGTACTTTTATGTTTAGAATCATCACAAGTGTTTAGGTTTTCATTTGGTAAGCTTGAATCATCTTGGTTGGGTTGTTTTGGATTGAAAAGTGATGTTTATGTGGTTTTTCTTGCTAGCGACTTAACTCACGGATTACTTTCTTAAGTAGCGACTTGCTTTGCAAATTTGTAGCGAGTTACGCTTTTAGACCTAGCGATTTAGATCTAGCGATTTACAGTACAAGTAGTGGACTCTCCACTACGGGTAGCGACTTGATGGTAGCGACTTGGTCTCAGAGGCGAGTTGCTCTTTAGCGACTTGTATCTTTAGCTTGAGTAGCGTAATTGTGCCAAAATTTTGCTAGCGACTTGAGGCTTAGCGAGTTACTACTTAGCGACTTGCATTTGTCTAGCGACTTGGGACTCTAGCGACTTAGTGGTGTAGCGAATTAAGTGTTAGCGACTTGGTGCATTATCTTCTAGCGACTTGGGTGATTGTTTACGGTTTTCTCTTGATTTAGTAAAATCCGGTGAAAGAATCTATTTCTCGGTTTAATCATAGAGTTATAAAATCCCGTATTATCTGTTAACATGTCTACCAACGTTCCTACTATCATCTCCACTGTTGCAGGATGTTCAAGCGGTGGATCGATACTTTCGTCCACCCATGCTTGGCCGGCGACTCACGATTCTTGGGCTCAACGAATCAGATTTTACTGCCTTGGAAAGGAAAATGGTGTCAACATTCTCAAATCCATTGATGAAGGACCATATCGAGTTGAGGCGACTAGAGACATACTTGATACTAATGAAGATGGTACTCTGTTTACTGGAATGGGCCGGACCTAAAATGTATGATGAGCTTGATGATAAGGAGAAAAAAGAGATTCGATGCGATATCGGGCTTCAAACATTGTTCTTCAAGGTCTTCCTAAAGACATCTACAAGCTGATCAATCATAACACCGATGCAAAGGCAGTTTGGGATAATGTTAAGATGCTTCTCTCGTGTTGAATTAACTATGGAAACAGAGAATCCCAACTCTATGGCGAATTTGAACACTTCAAGATGAAATCAGATGAGAATGTCTATGAGTACTATGTGAGATTTCATAAGTTAGTGAATGACATGAGAACATCGAATGACTATGCCTAACATCAATTGAACTCAAAATTTGTGAACAACATGAACCTCGAATGGCACAAGTTTGTCACCTCTGTGAAGCTCACTAAAGGATTGAAGAATACAAACTATGAGAAACTCTATGCCTTCCTCCTTCGTAATGAGAGACATGCTATGTTTGAAAAATTGATTCTCAATCGCTTCAAAACCAACCGAGGAGAGACAAGCTCGTCTAATGACTCAACCGCTTCTACTCAAACATCGATATCACAACCAAAGCATCACAAGTCATACCCTTGGGTAATGGTAATCACAAACTCATTCCGGATCCTATGTTCAAACAAGGCCGATGCCGATGCACCGCGTGGTAACTTCATTAATCAACTAGCTCTTCAGATTAGTCAAAACATGAATTCTCTCCCACAAACCAACAACAACCTCAGAGCAGCATCTAACCCACACAATCAAGCCACTGTTAAAGATGGAAGGATCGTGGTGCAACCGCCTCAGGAAAGACAGTATGATCGGGGAAGAGGTGGAGCTGGTAGAGGTTATGTTGGCAACTAGAATCGAGGAAGGAATGGTAACCAAGGTCAAGCTAAGCCAATCAAATGTTATAAGCGTGGTGGTGAGGACACATTGCAAGGAACGCACATCTCCAAAGCGTCCACAGAATGCTAATTACTTGAGAGATAAGATGTTCTTTGGTACAAGCTTAGGACAATGGTGCTTTGCTTTGGATGAAGAGGAATTTTTGTTTCTAGCTGAGGGCAATGCCAAGACCTATGATGCAGATGTGGATGAGCAGCCTATTAGGGAGATAGGTCACAATCATCGGAATCCCTTTCAAGTCGTGATTGTGATGCATACGAATCAGATGTGGATGATGGACCTACGGCACACACAATTTTTATGGCTAGCATTTCTCCAATGGTTTCTCCCAAGGTCTCTTCTTCACCACTAGGCTGCCCATCCCAAGACAAACTCATCTCGAGGTATTAAAACTATACGATGATCTTGATGTGCAAATGTGATGCATGACAAAGTACATTCAACTAAAACTATTGAATCAAATGTTGAAAATATGGGTAATATCGATATTATCCCATATGATCAATACGTGAAACAAAGTGAAAGTGAAGGTGTACCAAGTGATGCATCTTCTGCGATCAACAATGACTATATTTTTGATGAATACACTGCATGTGCCGATGATTACGTAATTTGAACTAAATGCCTATATAGAACGTGTTGCTATTTATGAACAACGTGCTAAATTTGAGTTGACCACTCGTGAGCAGGAAATGGATGACCAAGTGCGTCCAATCATTAGAAAAAGTAATTTTAGAGAAGAAGTATTGAAACAAGAATTAAATTCCTTGCAAGAAAAACTTTCTAAAACAACTAAGCAAAAACAAGAACTTCAAGAAAATGTGAAAATGCTTAAGCAAGAATTTAATGCAAAGGAATCAAAACTCTTGAGAGATTTTTCTAATCTGAAAACTTTGAAAAACAAACTTGAAAACAAGTTGTACATACAAGGAAACACCATTCAGATTGCTCACATGGTCACTAAACATAGAGTTCTAAGCGATAAGCATAGTGTTCCCATTATAGATAAACCCAACCACAGGCGGAAAGATAGCAAAAGCTGCTCAAAGTGTGATCTATGATGGCAATGAGATTCTTAAACCTAGACAGAAACCTAGTTGCGTTGAGTGCGCTGAGGAAGATAAGAAATCAGATGAAGTCACTAGGGAAAGGATGAACAAAAATTAGATGATCCTAAATGCAAAGAGAAAAAAATAATTATCACTCCCCATGACTACAAAAAAGGAAATTGGATTTCCTTGAACATGTTTAAGCCTCGAGACATTGTTGACTCCCGAACAAGTTTTACGGAAAAAGGATTTAGATAAGCAAAGTGAAAATATTGTTGAAACAAACCCTCCCTATGGAAAATGCCTAGAAGCGTTGTGTATCCTCCTAATCCACCAATGCATCTTGTTCCTAGAAAAATTGCCACTAAAAGCAAGACCTTAATTAGCCAATATGTTATATTTCAACTATTTGTTGATTTTGAGAAAACTTGCAAGAAAAGGATCACACCACTGGTATAACGGAAGGAGAAAGGGGTTTTGAGCAAATGAAAGAATGTTATTTAACTGAGGTCATGCCTTTCTTTAAACTTCAAAAAGATCACTTTGAGAGTCTTAAAAAGGGGATAGAAACTGATATCAAGGGAATGGAAAAGGAATTTGATGCAATGGTAGTTGAAGTTAGTGATTATGAGCGTGCACTAAAATATAATGAGATTGAGAGGAAGAACTTGCATACCTTAAATGAGACTCTTATTATTGAATGTGTTGCTCAAGATATCTTTTCAATCTTTGCTTCAAATTGCTCTATTAACGCTTCCAAATTTCATGAACTATCTGTGGCCCTGAAAGTCTCCCATGATCGTGTCATTGAGCTTGAAAAACTAATTCTAAACTAAACGAGAAAATTGAACTGGATGATCACGACAATTTGGTTAAACATTTTTCTAAACTAGAAGTTGAGCATTTTAATTTACAACTCAAATATCAACATCTCAAAGAAAATGTCAAAACTTCAAATATCAAGACATCTTCAGATGCTCCAGTTTGATGCAGCTTTTCAAATTAACAAACGTGATGAACAGATTCAAGCTCAGTGCAACACGATCAAAAAGTTGAAAGCCCAAATCTCTCAATTAAAGGGTCAAACGAACAAAGTGACTGGATCCCAAATGCCTCCTCCTTTAGATTCTCAGTGCTCTCAAACTTTTCATCTTCAAAACTTAGTCAATGCATTACAAAAGGAAAACGAGAGTTTTCTCGAAGAAAATGAAAAAGTTAAACGACACTTTAAAGAGTTATATGATTCAATGAAAGTCACCCGTGACCAAAACAACGAAAAAATAACGTCTTTACAAAAGGAAATTGAGAATCTGAGAAGTCAGGGAATTGGGAAACTGCCACTTGTTTTCAATAAGAATGTTGTCTCAAAGTCACCCTCAGACTGCAAATACACTGTGACAGTTAAATATATTCCTCCTCATCTTAGGAATAATGAACATGCTTTTCATGACTACTGTGCTCACCTTAAGGATAGTCTAGAATGTCTCCGTGAGATTGTTGAAGAAGATTTCATTAACAAACCTCTTGATAGTGAAGTTAGGTTTGCTTGCCTCAAGGCCAAACGATCTCAAGAGCTGCTAGAATGTGTAATTGCAACATGTCCTAAATCCTTATCCTTAGGTGCAAATGGCAAAGTTGTGATGCCGTGTTCTATGCCTAAAGCCAAGCATGTGACCCTTGATATGCCTTGTTCCATGTCAAAATTCAAGCAAACAACTTGTGATGTGCCTCCTAGAATTTCAGATCCCAGCACTTCTAGACCAGGAATGCAGAAAGTAGTGAAGCCATGTAATGTTCCCATCGCTACTTCTGAGATGTTAAGATTGATACTAAAGTTAGCGGGTCAAAACCTAGAAGCTATGCAAAGAAGGATAGGATTACGCAAACTAAAAGTGATCATGATAAGGAAGTGAAAGAACACCATAGGGACAAGAAGTTTGATTTGAACAAAAAGAATGGTGTTAGTTCTAGTATTAGCTCTAAGCTTACTAAAATTAATTCGAGGCCTTATGCATGCGCAAAAACATGCAAAAAATATTTAATTTCTGGTAATCATGATAAATGTGATGTGTTATTTCTGAGGTCTAAGATTCATAACCCGGTTAAGAAAGTTTGGAGAGCGAAACAGATTAAGCAATCCGAAACCTACAGGAAGGTTTTTACCAATGTAGGATTTCGATGGAAGCCACAGTGAATATTCACGAATGTCAAACCTTGCCCCTTAACTAGATCCACTATGCCTAGAGTAGTGCCTGTTAAGGTTTGGAAGCCAACGGGTAGAATAATCCCATTAAGCACAAAATGTCCCTCGACTAAGTCCGATGCTTCTACTAGTTTAGCTCCTAGTGACAATGACATTGCACCTAGGGTTTCTGCTGATTCAAAGATTGTTTGTGCTAACCAAAAGGACCCCATGAGCATGTGGGGATCCAATGTTTCCAATTCTCTGTCTTTGTCTGTTGTCCAAAGCAGGTCGTACAAGTCGTCCCTTGGTATTTGGATTCGGGCGGCTCTAAACATATAACTGGGCTCTAAACAATGACGTATGAACACAACAGTTCATGCCTCGTTCTCTAAAGAAAAGAAAAGTGTACGTTTCAGTGCGCTTTATCTTCAGAAGAAGAGAAATCTTCTTATGACGTCTGTTCACATCAGTTCAGGCCTCGTACTTCATCTTTATGGCGTCTGCAGATAACACTTCGGGCCGTTCCTCAAAGAAAAGAAAAAGTATTTCAAGCGCTTTATCTTCAGATTAAGAGAAATCTTCATGTTTATGACCATTCTCATCGACATTCTTCATCAACAAGCTTCATGTTTCTCCCATGCTCATTCAGTCATCAAGTGGATCTACATTCATTAATGTATATTCTTATTCACTTGCTAAATCAAAAATGGCAACTTTGGATGCAATTTTTGAGTGGGAGAAGAGTGAATATACTAAATGATGATGGATGTTTGAATAATGGTTATACGACTTAATGTTTGATGACTCTCCTCCAACGCCTAATGTTTCACTCACTAAGGATAAATGGGATTTATTGTTTGGGATTCATTGGTTCAAGATATGTTTGATGAGAATTTACAACCGCTAGCGAATATTTGATGATCATCAAAGAATATGTGATTCATGAGTTCAAGATATGTTTGATGATCATCAAAGAAGTACAACTCGGACTACTCAAAAGCCCTATCTCGGTTATTCCTCAAAGGCGTTGATAATGACTATCATAATATTGCAGCTGCACTCATGAATAATGATCCGCTCTTTGGTATTCCTTTGCCAAATCTTCACGGATTATTGTTCATGAATAATGATCCACTCTTTGGTATTCCTTTGCCAAATCTTCATGGATTATTATTCCTCTCATCGTGCATGCTATAAATCAACCACATGAACTTCAAGGAAAATGTCTACCTCATCCGATCGAAGTTATTGGTGTATCCTCCATATCAGTCTCTACATGAATACTTTTAGGAAGAATACATTGATGTTGAGGCATCATTTGTTCAGGTTCATTCAGTGGGTGAATGTACATCCGGTTGTATGTTTATTCACATGTTGGGCATTTGACACAAGTTGATTACTTAGAAGTTACTCTTTTATCACTTATTTGAGGTTGAAGTTGACGTTCACAAAGTCGTGATCTTATTTGATAACTTGCTCGAGCTTAAGAATTAGAGTTGAAGTCTTGGGTTATCTAGTTACCAGTGATCAGGTGGATGGTTGAAGACACGGTTAACTATCACTATTAGGAGTTACGTTGTTTTACTCAATGTCACGCGTATATTACGTTGTGGATAATCGCAAGAGGTGTTAATGTCTCATACTTTAATTGAGTATTGAGTACTTAAGAGATTTGCTTGGTGCATAAATTCTCGACAACGTTCTTCCATCTTTAAGTGCAAGCTTAGACACAAATCTGAGGAATTCGACTTGGGTTTCAAGTTTGGTATATTGGGTTTTTCTTAAACAGTGGTCACTTCAAATTGTCTACATATGGGTTGATAAAGATAGTCAGAGAGAGTTTATGTAGCAGTTGATTCTCACAGGATTCATTTGGGCTATTTGAGTTCTTCTCACAAGATTTCAAGTTTATGGATATATTATGTTACTTGATGTTCAGTTGGAAGAAATGTGAGAAGAATATTTGGAACGATGAGATGATACTTCTCGACATCTTATATACGGTTTATGATAAAGTGCCTTCGGTTATATGCACAACATGTTCACTTGATCGAGCTAATTCAGTTATTTAAGAGTTGACATCCACAGAGATGATTAGTAACTCAACATGTTACATGGATGTCATCGTCTCTACTCTTGTTGGGTACATGTGTACATTATGTCCTGATTGGTTATATGTTATATAACTGGAATGCACTTGGTAAAATGAAGATGTTGATATATTGTTCCCCTAAATAGACAAGCCTGGTCAATCTTGAAGAGTAAGGTATACATCGGGGATGCACAACAGGTTCATGTGATCGGTCATAATCAGTTAATTCGGATTTGATAACCACTGAGACGATCAATGTTTCAACTTGTTACTTCGGTGTTCTCGTGTTCTTCGGGTGATGAGCTTCAATCAATGAGACCGCTTTGTATTCAACTCTACTTCTTAGGGAAATGGTCTTTATTCGATGTTTTTCGGTTTGGGGAAGCTACCAAAGATTCAAATTGAGAAGGCTCATGTCCAGGCGATTTTCTTAGAAGCCTCGAATGCTTTGGTGGCGAAAGTTTAAGAGATGTTGATTCCTTTCTTCTACAGCGTCTTTGAACGATATCTTTATCGCGGTACTCATTTCATCATTCTCTTAAACTAATTTATCTCTTGTATATATCTATTCGAAAATCAAAATACAAAATTATAAAACCTTCAAAAACCATAAAAATCTGAAAAATTCGAAAAATCTTCAAAAATATTGTCATTTTGTCATGCGTTTTCTCGGTTCGACAATATCTACGGTCTTTGAGATGTCATTCAAAGAATGACACGGGACTTTAGATGTTGTTCGAATGTTAAAAAAAAAAATCAAAAAAATATTTTTGGGAGAAAGAGAAACAATGGCTTATTGTCATTTTCAGGCAATAACCCGGTTTTAAAAGAAAGAACAGAGCCATGTTTTACCATGTTTTCAAATTCCATGCTCTGATTCTATAAACATTTATCTGCTGAAAACTAAATGCTTTGAAAAATAACTCGGTCTCTATTTTTTTAATCATCGAGGACTTATTTGTCAAAAATCTCTATCTCTCAATCAACAACCTATGTCATTGATTGAGGGGAGAATGATTTCAATTAAATTAAAAAGTTATTTGGCATTAAATTGTTTTCAAAAGATGTACATGCATGTTTTATCAATGGAGTTTAAAGTCTTAAAATCCGATCCTTATCAGTTAAAGCGCTTTCATAATCAAGTCACAATTCTCCTTAAAAGCTTTCAAAATCAATTTAAATCTATAAGAGATCACAAATCTCAAATGATTTGATAATTGTGATCGGGGAGAATGTGTGATTTAAATTGGATTTAAACTGATAATTCGGTAAATGGTTTTATGAGGACGTACATCTTTGTCCTTCCACATGTGACAAAGCGATTTCAATTTTTCAATGCACATGTTGAGAGGGAGCATCTATCTTAAAACCAATGATTTGAAACGTGATCAACTTATCTCAATGTGAGGTTCCTCTAGTATGTGCAAAACTCTTTTCAAATCTCGAGGCACATATTGAGGGGAGCAAACTTATGAAAACCTCATCCTTCCCGGAAATGCTTTATCTTCTTGATTTGATCAAGGAAGTGATGTTGATATCTTTTAGAAAATGGTAATCAAAGAAGTAAATTCTTCCTCTTGCCTCCGTGTGCAAAACGATTTCAAACATTTGATGCACATGTTGAGGGGGAGCACTTGTTCTAAAAATATCAAAAACAATTCAGGTACAAAATGTTTTGATAATATTTCACAAGTATCTGGATTGATTTTCAAATGGTTTTCAATTGGTTCCATATGGAAGATGAACAATACCTAATAGACCGACCAACTTTACGTTATGTATGGTGATATAAGGACGATAAGGTTAGGTATGTGTTCCCATGATCCGCCAGAACCGGAGGGATCTACCCAGGGACTATCCACTAGTTAGTGTAGAGTTCTTAGGTATGATGATAAAAGGAGAAAAATGAGATATGGGAAGAGTGCGGACTAAGACTGAGCTAGTACTGGAATAAACCCAACAAGGTTCTTGCTATGAAGTCTCGGTAAGCACTAAAGGGGTTGAAGAATTAAAAAGAATTGAATGAGAAAAGGGTGAAAACAAATAGCCCTCCATTTATTCAACCTTAGGGCAGAAACCGGGTTCAATTCATATGCTACTGATGGTAACATCGGTATTGAAGACAAGACGTCATGGACCCAGTGACGCATTGCACTTCAACTTCCCAAACCACTCAAGTTCCTCTTAAAAGGACTTGTTTCATTCTTACGGGGAACCGACATTATCTATCGACTTTCTCTTAGAGATTGTTGATATTGAAGGAGGAGACCCTCTCCCTAGTCTCCGATATAGGATCCAAATATGCACAAATTGAGTCTAGTGCCACGAGATCATCAATAAATCTCATTAGGACACCTTCAATGAAGACTCTCTGTTTCACATAATGTGGAAAGAGAGATTATATCTTGAGTCCTACGCATTATCCTTGTGGTATTGCCAGAACATCTGAGTGATATGCAACATACTCACAATGAAGATGGAAAGCCTTCTGGAGCCAACATCAAACAAGCTCCTGGTAGGTGGCATGTGAGATCTATTATATGGATCAACCATGTGACAACTGAACAGAAACAATGGGGCGATTCAATCTCTTGAATCAAGCCTGGTTCAGGTTAGGGATTGACGGATACCTTTGAAAAACCGATCGTTGTGCTTAAAAACTCTTTTCTTTAGCACATCGACCGTGTACGAATATTTCAAATCAAGAGGTGTTTTATGATTGATAATTGATTTTCATTAAAACCTTCGTTGTATTGCAAAAACAATTTCTATTGAGCAATACGCGATTGTTTTTCAAATCTCTTTTCATCAATCGGTGGACTTAAATTATTGGTTCACTCACTCCGTGTTGTCTTCTTTGAGACGTTCGGTTTGAGAACACTAGAAGCATTCGCGAAACCCTGTCAAGGAAATTCTTCGAATTATTCACGATCACAGTACTTGTACTGATAAACGGGGAACCGTGGGCCGTGTACCTCAATTCAATGAAAGTGATCAAAGACACTTTCGCGATTTATTGCTAACTGTTGTATGCGGGTACACCCGACGTTTGGTGATCGAATGGAGCGGTCAATCCATAGCCGCATGCTCACATAACACATTCATCTCAAAAGAAATCATGATTGGTGCATCAATGACTCTGATATTCTAACTCCATGCTTCTGCTACGCTGCCGCCAATATCATGAATCAACGAAAGCTTCCGCTACTCTGATGAGAAGATATCATGATCCAGAATGTGAGCATGTCGGTCGAATGTCACAACTTCATATAATACCAACACCACAAAGGATGTGTCAGAGATTCTTGATAGCTGATGATCTCAAAAGCTGACACATATTTATTATCACGTGGATCAGTAAAAGACCTCCACCTGGAGTAACCAAACATGCAATGTGAAGAATCAATGACTACGAGCTTCGAAGCAAGGCACTACTTCATGAATGCAAGATCAATTTGTAATGTAATATCTGTTTGTATTCAATGTAATTTTAGTACATGATTGAGGTGACCTCCTTTAGGGGGAGATTGTTAGGAATTAGAAATTCCAGGTATTAAAGAGTCGGTCACCTCAAGTATTTGTAATCGTTAGAATGCTCGTAGTCGTAGTTCTTTTGTGTTAAGTAGTATTTAGTTAAGTAACACCGTGGAGGACGGACGGGTCTTTACCCACTGTATGCCTGATCCACAGCCCGTTGTGTGGCGATTTATGTAAGACTATAAATACTCTCTACCTCCCAAGGTAGAGAGTTGGAGCTCATAATAATATCTTTCACTTTCTCTCACTAAGTTCCCTAAACCTCTAACTTTCTCTCTCTAGAATTCCATTTATACGCCACTTTGTGTTATGGTTTGATGTGTAAGTGAAATCCAATAACCAACAAATACGGTGTTTCGATATTTAGGTGACCATATGATAACGCTACACGCGTCGTTCGGGGTCAAGGAAACTTCTTTTTCTTCGAGCAAGTTTTATAACACCCTAGGCAGTAAACCTAATCGTTGTAGTGTAGTAATTAGGGTAAGCCACGGGTATTGATATCGTTCTCTAGGGGAATAGGAATGCTAGTGAGAAGTTACTACGCTAAGGTTAAGGTTGAGGAAGATTATTTTTTGTATTTTTATATTTTATGAAATGGAAAGGTACGAATCTCGGTTATTGGATTTGGGGGGTTGGTATTTCTACCAATTACTCTACTATTATCTAATTATCTAAACTAAGGTTGTGGGAGTCTATGTCTAATTAATGTGTGCTCGTATGATAGTTTAAAGATGTGTTTACTTAGGTTATACTACTCCTTAATTATCTCCTATTGATGGTTGAGTTGTCCGTCCTTTTCTTTGTTGCGTTGTGTGTCTAAAGTTGTAGGGTATGCGTTTCTCCCTAACTCTTTGAACTTACCAAAGGGTCTCGTCTACAAAACCCACTAGGGATGATAAACTCTTACTCTAAGACACTCTTTGGATAATTTAGCCTACAACTACTCGGGTAATCATATTCTAAGGTTCACAAAGATGAATCAAGCATTAAGTACACAACGAATGACCTATCGCATTAATAGATCATTAATCAACTAAGATAAGAAACAACCAATCAATATTCAATAATTAAGTTTCATACTTCCTAAGCAAACACACAAATAAATTAGCCGGACATGGAGAACATGCAAGCATACACACAAATAATCAAAGACATAATTGAATTAATGAAGTAAATACTTATCTTGATGTAAGATAGGGTTTAAAACCCTAAAATACTGTACAAGACACCTTAGGTTCGGTTTTAGGTTTTCACTCCAAAAGACTCTCTCTAAAACTGAAAAATTCGGATTCTATATATAAGATTACATATGCGACGGCGTCACCTTATGTTTCGTGACGCCGTCATGTCGCCGTCATTAGGGTTTCGTCTTGGCCATGTTAACCTTGCGACGGCGTCACCTTATGTCCGTGAAGCCGTCCTCTTCAGCTTCTGACGCCGTCTGGGTCACATCTAGGCCGTCTGAGTTGCGACGGTCTACTCTTTTAAAGCCCGACGTCGTCACTTGTAAATGAGCAATTTGGCTCTTGGTCACAAAGTGATGCGACGGTGTCGCAGTTAACACCTGACGCCGTCCCATTCAGTTCCAGCAGTCTGAGTGGCTCGATTCTTGACTTTGGCCATTTTCTTCGTATATTCGCGCCTTTTCATCCAAATAAGTGCCATTCCAGCATTTTGCCTTCAAGAGACCTAAAAAGTGAAAAGGCGATAATTAAGCAATAACGGATAAAAAAGTGATCAAATAAGGGCTAAAACGACCCCTCAAAATGGTACCTTTTAAAACCTTATCAAATATCCCTACATTTGTTATTTGCTTGTCCTCAAGCAAATGTGCTTTTAGCCAATTAATTTATAAGTTAAGGGTCATGAAGCATTAATTCAAAACGGTCCACAACACATATAAGCCCCGCAAAAGTCATAACAAGCACGGAAATTACATACTAGCACCTCACATGGGGTGTTTGGGTACTCACATCTCTCTCGGGTGTATATATGAAATATAACAAATAGGAAATGGAAGATAAACACTCATTAACCAGTCCTAGTACATAGATTACCATAGGCTTGAGAATAGATCAAACCTCCATTGCTTTGGCGTAAGCACCTAGGAAAGACTATCAAAGAGGTCTTTTAAAGGGTTGGAATGTTAGGCTTACGGTAGGGAAACAAGGGTTTGGTGGGATAGGCTATTTAGTGGTGGCAAGTCAAAAATCTCTATGTTAAATGCATACAAAGAATGGCGTTGCTAAGCCAAGACTCGACACTCTAAAACTCTAGGTAACGGAAATAAACAAACATAAATTTAAAGGATAAATGTAGGATGGTAGCCCGTATGCTTTTTTTTTTTCATACACTTTTACTCTACCATCCTCTATGGTAACATCAAAATGATAGGGATTTATAGGCACATCCCTACACTTGAGTTTTTATTATTCTAACACTAATTTGACCCGAATTGAAAAGATCAAAACACTTGGGGTACATTATTATGCAAACAAAGGGAATTTGAATTTAACGTTCCCTTCCCGTCATTTCATAAACTTTAACTTTTCCCATGAATCCCAATCGTCCCAAAACTGTATACAAAGGATATGACTCGACTTAGCAACTTATGCAAGCAACTAGATAATTGAACTAAGGGTTTAGGGTGATAACACACATTTGCACTAAAAGTGAGTGCATAAGGGGTAGGCTAAGGCGATTTGGGTGTATATTTGGGGGTGGGGTGTAAACAATGCTCTTCATTGATATTCCGGAAAAACCGAAACATCACGAGAACGCGAAAAGGATAGGCTCTGAGGGGTTAACTAGGGGTATCGTGTACTAAAGATGAGTACAACGCAAAAGGTGTGGGAGAATTACTCAACCGATGTGGAAGAAGTAATTATATTACGGGTATCAAACAAGGGTTATCCTAATGCCTCTTATCATTTAGTTATTCCTAACTACACAAGTGTAGTCTCACTTGCGATCTCGGAATGCATCACAAAACAAGTTCTAGAATCTATTATACTACCGGTTCACACTCTAAGCATTAAAGATGAATGCTTTAATTCCTACTAATCTAAGGGCGATCCTCACATTTTGGGTGGAATTTAAGTGGTAAAGGGTTTTGTGCTAGTCATGCAACTTCCTATCCATGAGAGGCTTTTGTTAAGACTAATGGCCCACTCCTATATGTCATGAAAAATTTTAAATTTGGTGCCAAAATTACCCTAACCGACATTTTCTCATGGTTTATTACACAATCACAATTTGGACAAAGCAAATAATCAAGGATAAGCATAGTTTCAAAGTTCCCGTTTTATTTTCCCTTCCTACACTTAAACTGAACATTGTCCCCAATGTTCCCCGAAAGTATCAAAGTTATGATAATGGAAGGTAATTAAAAACGAAAGAAACTAATACTCCCCTGATTAGCTCAGTAGGATCCGTGTAAAGTGGTGGTTAAATCCTTTTCAAGAAGAATTATTGCGTGAAAAGCTCCTTCCAATCTTATGTAACTTCTTCTTGACAAACTAAACCTGCACACTTGAAGAAAACAAACGAAACCTTCACGTAAAATCGGCGGTAATAATATATATAAGACTCGATTTAAACTAGGATATAATGCTTGTGGAATGGATGTTTACAGAATTTCTAAGAAAATTAAGACTTGGAAAATTCCAAAAATTTATAAGTAGCTCAGAAAACGAGAAAAAAGTAATCTGATGTTTTTACTCCTTCCTGACGCCTTCAGGTTGCAATCTGGCCGTCGGTTATCTGACAAAAACCGGTGCGATTTTCTGGAAAAATTCTGGAAAATTTACATCTTTAGAATCTGGAAAAATTTCTGCAAAACATCCATTATGACTCAATACAAGCATTTGACTCGAACAAACAAACATAAATATCTTTTAGTTAATTGTTATTCTCATGTTTACGTTTCTTTTGAAAACGTGTGTAATCCTCCCTACACTTATCCCTTATGTAAAATACCTTTATATGTAATTAAGCCGAGGTTAAAAACAAAATAAAGCATTTTTACAAATTTAAACATGAGGATAAACAATTAATAAAAGATATATGACACTAACAAGCAAACAATTAAGCATGGGTTGCCTCCCACGAAGCGTTTTTCTTTATTTAAGAGTCTTGTAGCTAGACTCATAGTCATGCTCCTACGTTCCGATATAAGTAAGTCTATCCTCAACAATGTCGTAAGGATCAAACTTATCATTCAAGTTCCTAGTAGTACGTTCGGTTAAATATGTCTTTTCAAACTTCTCACCATAGGGATCATAGATTTGTATCCTAATGTGCCACTCTCCATTACCATCACTAGGTGGTCTATCCCAATCCCACTTGTGTTCAGATTTCTCAACTTTCCACTTATTCGTGACAAGGTTAACGGGCAAGCTTCCTAGGAACTCGGTCATCTTCCTAAATACTAAGGCATCCTCGAACGGGTTCACTTCCATGTCCCTAGCCATTTCTTTTTCTTGGAAAGTTGCTTTACTAGCGAAGGCTTTATCTAGGTAAAAAGGTCTTTGAGGGCCTATGATGTTCTTATCAATCCAAGGTACATATCTAGAAGGCTCTCTATCCAACCTAATCTCTTGTGGGATTTCCTCATCCTTGTAGTATGTATGCTTTTTGACATCGTAAACGGATCTAGCACTCCCCTCTCCTACCACTATTTTGGACATCTTACAATCGATGATGGCACTAGCGGTAGCTAAAAATCCTCTTCCAACTAGTAATGGACATGTCGGGTCCTTATTCATGTCTAGCACATGAAAGTCGGCCAAAAGAGTCAACTCTCCTACGTGTACTACCATGTCCTTTATTATTCCTACCGGACGTGCCATACTATCGTCCGCTAGACCTAAGATGGTTTCCGTTGGTTCTATTTTACCTAAGTTAAGGCTTCTATGGAGGGACAACGGAACAAGATTGATGCATGATCCTAAATCGGCTAGAGCGTCGAGTGGTTTGGAAGTTCCAAGCCTACACGGAAGAGTGAATAGCCCGGGATCGTCTAACTTCTTAGGTAAGTTGTTTCGCACAAAAGCAGACCCATGTTTTCCAAGCCTAAGTTCTAACTCATATTTTTATTTTAAAGCATTATAATAAGGCGCATGAGCTAAGACTTCAAGAATCGGTTTTTCTTGATGGAGTTCCTTGTACTCCTCCTCTAAACTAGGTTTGGATTCTTGGCTGACGGGTTTCTCAAGAGTAGGCTCTACCAAAGGTACCGGGCCTTGGTACCTCTTGGATGGCTTGGAACCCTTTTTGATAGCATTTACCGCGTGAACCGTCGGGTGCGAGGGGCATGGATGTGCACTCTCCCATGGTGAACTAGAACATGAAGTCGACGCAATCGAATTCACTTTTGGGTTCTTTATGGTATCACTTGGGAGTGCTCCAACTTCCCGTTCATTGAAGGCTTTTAAGAGGGCATCAAGCTTGGTTGTCATCTCGCTTTGTTTTTGCTTAAAATCGGCTTCAAGCTTATTCAATCGAGTCTCTTGGGATGACAAAAATCTAGATGCAATTGCCTCAAGATTAGTGGGGTTCCCGGTATTAAAAGAATTGAACCTAGTGGGCGAACTAGATGAGCTTTGGGGTGTGCTTGAGTTTTGGTTCCACTTAAGGTTAGGGTGATTTCTCCATGAGGGGTTGTACGAGTTTCCTAAGTTGTTTTGTTCGGGTTTGAAGGTGTACCACTTCTCTCCCGCTCCGTCGGTACGTATGGAGGCGTAGTCCGCAAAAGCTTGTTCGGGGAGCCTTGTGCAATCACGAGTGTCATGGGGACCACTGCATAACTCACAAGGTAGAGTGATTTGATTCACTTGTCGTGAGGACTTAGGATTTTTGTAGGAACTCATGAGGAATTTAACTTGATCTTCAAGTTCGATCATCCTACGGTCGGAAGGTTGTGAGTTGATGGAAGGCAAGGAGATCGCCTTAACGGTTTTAGGTAGCTCACGGGGGTCGTCCCAACTTTTGTTATCGTAGAGGTCAAGGTCCTCTATTATACCCCATGATTCTTCCGCGGTGAGAACACTGAGTTTTCCACCGGCCGCTTGGTCAATGGATCGCATAGTGGGGAAGTTGACATGATCATAAAAGATTTGGACTTGGAGCCAAAGATCAATGCCGTGATGAGGGACTTTATGAAGTAAGTCCTTGAATCGGGTCCATTCTTCGTAGATAGATTCACCTTGACGTTGTTGGAACATCAAGATGTCATTCCTAAGCTTAGTGGTTCTCCCCGGTGGGAAAAATTGAGCAAGGAAGCGAGAGGTAAGATCATCCCAACTTGAGATGGAGCCGGCGGGAAGTCGCTCAAGCCAATTACTAGCTTGGTCCCGTAAAGAGAATTGGAAGAGACGCAGGAGCGTGGTCTCCCGAGTAGTAGCATCAAGGTCGATGGAATCGACAATTTTGAGGAAATCCCTCAGATGCTGATTTGGATCTTCGGAACGAAGTCCATGGAATGCACATCCGTTTTGCACCAACCGGATGGTGTCGGATCGCAGGTCCGTAGTTTGGGCTTGGTCGGGAAGCTTAATGGTATTCCTATAGCCTAGGTGGCTTGGTCTCGAGTATTCACCAAGAGTACGGGCTCTTGGCGGGTCATTTGGTGGTGGGTTGATGAGTGGTGGTTGGTTATCATCCTCCATGATGAAAAGTGATGGGTGTTACGAACAAAGGTCACGAAGAAGGGGGATAGACTAAGAGAAAGCTAAAAATGAGAAAAATTTACTTGATAGGAATCAAGCAAAGAACCTAAACGAGGTGGACTACTAACTAGCTATTCTATTCCCCGGCAGCGGCTCCAAAAACTTGATAACGCTACACGCGTCGTTCGGGGTCACGGAAACTTCCTTTTCTTCGAGCAAGTTTTATAACACCCTAGGCAATGAACCTAATCGTTATAGTCTAGTAATTAGGGTAAGCCACGGGTATTGATATCGTTCTCTAGGGGAATAGGAATGCTAGTGAGAAGTTACTACGCTAAGGTTAAGGTTGAGGAAGATTATTTTTTGTATTTTTATATTTTATGAAATGGAAAGGTACGAATCTCGGGTATTGGATTTGGGGGGTTGGTATTTCTACCGATTACTCTACTATTATCTAATTATCTAAACTAAGGTTGTGGGAGTCTATGTCTAATTAATGTGTGCTCGTATGATAGTTTAAAGATGTGTTTACTTAGGTTATACTACTCCTTAATTATCTCCTATTGATGGTTGAGTTGTCACGTCCTTATTCTTAGTTGCGTTGTGTGTCTAAAGTTGTAGGGTATGCGTTTCTCCCTAACTCTTTGAACTTACCAAAGGGTCTCGTCTACAAAACCCACTAGGGATGATAAACTCTTACTCTAAGGCACTCTTTGGATAATTTAGCCTACAACTAATCAGGTAATCATATTCTAAGGTTCACAAAGATGAATCAAGCATTAAGTACACAACGAATGACCTATCGCATTACTAGATCATTAATCAACTAAGATAAGAAACAACCAATCAATATTCAATAATTAAGTTTCATACTTCCTAAGCAAACACACAAATAAATTAGCCGGACATGGAGAACATGCAAGCATACACACAAATAATCAAAGACATAATTGAATTAATGAAGTAAATACTTATCTTGATGTAAGATAGGGTTTAAAACCCTAAAATACTGTACAAGACACCTTAGGTTCGGTTTTAGGTTTTCACTCCAAAAGATTACATATGCGACGGCGTCACCTTATGTTTCGTGACGCCGTCGTGTCGCCGTCATTAGGGTTTCGTCTTGGCCACGTTAACCTTGCGACGGCGTCACCTTATGTCCGTGGACGCCGTCCTCTTCAAATTCGACCGTCTGGGTCACATCTAGGCCGTCTGAGTTGCGACGGTCTACTCTTTTAAAGCCCGACGTCGTCACTTGTAAATGAGCAATTTGGCTACCGAGCGTCACAAAAGTGATGCGACGGCGTCCGCGTTAACACCGCCGTCCCCCCAGTTCAGCAGTCTGAGTGACTCGATTCTTGACTTTGGCCATTTTCTTCGTATATTCGCGCCTTTTCGTCCAAATAAATGCCATTCCAGCATTTTGCCTTCAAGAGACCTAAAAAGTGAAAAGCAACGAAATTAAGCAATAACGGATACAAAAGTGATCAAATAAGGGCTAAAACGACCCCTCAAAATGGTACCTTTTAAAACCTTATCACCTTACTGTAACCTTTTGGCGACTTGGTTTGCCTATGCATGTATTTTTTCTTTATATTATAAACTCAGTTATAAATTCATTTAGCTAATCTCATTATCCTATATGGGTATTATATACAAAGTAAATCAATACTTAAAGTCTGTTCGACCATCACTTTGTTAACCCTGTATTTTCACTGAAAATAGAGAGCTCCAAACACAGGTTGGGGTGCTTAAGAGGCTAAAAATGAAAGACGGGGAAACGACCAGATTGGAGGTCCAACAAGAGGACCAACCCTGTCAAATCAGGTATCAAACACTAGGATGCGTGACAAAGTTCCAAGAAGTCTCGCCATCCCTATTTGACAGAATGTTAAGTTATCCTTTTATAAGAAAATTTTTAAGAATGTGATCTTTGAGCAAAAACTAATGTTGACATGTCATGTGAAACTGAAGGATGACATTGTTGGAAAATTTAGTGCACTTGTGGGATTAGTTCACACCTGGTAATGGGTCAAGAGGTACGGAGTGTACACCCATAAGGTCCCTCAACACCCTGACTCTTATAGTGGTAAAGTATGATTCAGTCTTTGATGAAGTTCAGGGAGTTTACTCTTCAGTGAGTAGACTATGAACGGTATTCATCAGGTTGATGAGTTTAGATTTGTGCTATTTGAGTAATAAGCTAATGGATCTCATCAGGAAGTGGTGTCATTAGATAGTTCATGTCATCAGTGAGTGAACTTCTGAGTGAACACACTCAGTGAGCAACCCACTTAGGGACTTGCTCATCACTGAATCGTAATCAACTTGTAATGGTTTTGACCTATTCAAGTGGCAGTTACAACTGCTTGATGACCACATTTAATTGGTCATGTAACCACTATTAGCTATAATGGGGATGATTATGAGGCGATTAATGGCCAATTAATCCTCATAATTCCATTTGACTAGCTATGAGTATTTTTCCTATAAATAGGAAGTTATTTTATGCATGAAGGCATGCACATAAAACATAAACACTTGAAAGTGCAAGGTTATTTATTTGTGCCTAAATCACTAACAAACATTTGGTCTTATCCCAAGTAGATATTCGTGATACCCAGGCATTAGGGTCGAATAGTTTACTTTGGAAAGTGATTACACGATTCTAACTGATATCCGGTAACCTGTATCAGGGATTGGTTTGCTATTGATTATCTTCACCCTTCCTGGGACACCTAAACCCCAACAATCAAAGTAAACTGTTTGTGATAATCAATTACTGTTACTGCTATGAAACACATGGCTTCAAACTTTGCCAAGCTTGAAAAGTTTGAAGGGGTAGACTTCAGGAGATGGTATGGCAACAGAAGATGCACTTTCTTCTTTCGAGCATGAGTGCGGTCTATGTTCTGACCACACCCATTCCAGATGATGGAGATGATGCTACTGTGGAACAGATCAGAAAGAGGAGAAAATGGGAGAATGATGATTACATTTTCAGAGGTTTAATCCTCAATGGTATGTCTGATTCTCTATTTGATATTTATCAGAATGTTGAATCTTCCAAAGAACTGTGGGATTCCTTGGATGCCAAATGTATGGTTGAGGATGCATCAAGTAAGAAGTTCCTTGTAAGTAATTTCACAAATTACAAAATAACTAATTCAAGAACAGTTATGGAACAATACAATGAACTTCTTTGTATACTTGGAAGGTTTACACAACACAACATGCACGTAACATGCACATGGATAAGGCTATTTCAGTCTCTTGTGTTATTGATAAACTTCCTCCTTCTTGGAAAGATTTCAAGCATACATTGAAACATAAGGAGGAGTTAACTCTTGTTGAGTTGGGCAGTCATCTACGCATTGAGGAATCTCTCAGGGCGCAGGATAATGACAAGCCAAAGAGTAGCAATGTTACTGGTGCATCTATTGTCAATATGGCGGAGCATAATAAATACACCATGTACAATGACAACAAGGGCAAACTTAAACACCAGGATAACACAAGGGCATATCCTAACAAGAAGGCAATACCTACTTGTTGGAAATATGGCAAATCTGGTCACATTAAAAGAGATTGCAAAGGTGTTAAAATTGGTGGTAAAACCAATGGATCAGACACTAGTGGATCAAGGAATGGTTCAGTTCCTCTGAAAGGTCAGAATATGTTTAATAAATCTCTTCAGGTTTATTATGTTACATATGTATCTGAATCTAACTATGTGCAGGATGATGATGTTGCATGGTGGGTTAACTCTGGAGCAACTGTTCATGTGTGCAAAGATAGAAGTTGGTTCAAGACTTATGAGTCACTAAACGATGGTTCTATTCTTCACATGGGAAATGAGTCAACAGCCCTGGTGCATGGACGTGGTTGTGTAGATCTTAAGTTTAGTTCTGGAAAGATTGTAACTTTGTTTAATGTTATTCATTTTCCTGATATAAGGAAACACTTGGTTTCAAGTAGTGTTTTGAATAATAATGGTTATAAACAAGTTATTGAATCTGATAAATTTGTCTTGTCTAAAAGTGGCGTGTTTATTGGTTTTGGATATTTGTGTAATCAAATGTTCAGGTTGAACATTGTTAATGAGTGTGATAATTCAGCCTTTGTGACCACCTCTGGCTTGACTGACTCTACCCTTTGGCATGCTAGACTTGGCCATGTACACTATAAAATGATGCAAGATATGTCTAAGGATAGGTTAATCCCAGCATTTGACATGGACACTAAAAAGTGTAAAATTTGCATGTTGACCAAAATAACTAAGAAACCTTTTCAGGGTGTTAAACATGAATTTAAGCTCTTGGAGCTAATTCACAGTGACCTGTGTGATTTGCATTCCACTCCCTCTTTAGGGAATAAGAAGTACTTTGTGACATTTATTGATGATGCTTCTAAGTTTTATTATGTCTATCTGTTACATACTAAGGATGAAGCATTAGATAAATTCAAAGTGTTTAAAACTAAAGTTGAATTGCAACTTGGGTCCCGGATCAAAAGATTAAGGACTGATAGGGGAGGTGAGTACATGGATACTCTGTATTTTTAGTATGTTGGTATTATCCATGAAACGACTGCTCCCTATACTCCTTAGCAAAATGGTATTTCTGAAAGGAAAAACAAGGTACTGAAGGAGATGGTTAATTCCATGTTGTCCTATTCTAGACTGAGTTAAGGGTTCTGGGGCGAAGCTATGTTAACAGGTTGCTATTTTCTAAATAGGGTTCTTAACAAAAGGAACAAGGTTACTGTTAGGTCACTAGTTTTACAACACAAGCAACATAGAAAGAGATAGAGAGGCGGATGAACAAGATTCACACACACACACACGACAGTAAAGACGGTTTAGGCGTAAATGTATGTGAAAGAAATAACTTGAATAACCAACCCTCAAGTGAGGGTTATACAAGAGTATTTATAGGAGGGAAGCTAGGGCAACACTCCTAGTTCCCATCCTTTCTCCTATGGGCTTGGGCCTAAGCTCATGGGCCTTTTACATAAGCTTAAGGCTAATAAAAAACATAAAGGCCATAATTAACTACCTATTACATATGAGTAACTAACACTTGAATTATGGTTTAGGAGTGATTCCAACAATCTCCCCCTCAAGTGTTGGTGATGAAAAACGGTGAAGGCATTGATGTAATAGTAGCTTTGATGTCTCCTGACATTCTTATTTCTTGTGAGAAGGAATGCCTTAATTCGAACAATCTCCCGGTGTAGAGATAGTTTTCTTTGAACAGTTATGCTTTGACGCCATCTTTAACTTTGTTCTTTGATCATTGTTCTTTGTGATGAAAGTGATAGTATGTTGTTGTCGTCAGCATCAAGTCTGCCTCAGTGCCTTCGCTACTACAAGTGTCTCCACGTCATTCTTCAACATGCTCACACGCTATTTGACGTTGGAATTCAGCACTGATGAAGTTCTTTAAGTCTTTAACTTTGTAGATTCTTTGATTTGTCGAAGAATCATTCTGACTGTTGTGTTGCTTTTGGATAGAACTTCCATTAGTGATGATGTTGGCGTGAGCATGAGAAGAATCTGCACGATCATCCCGCTCCGGAGCTTCCATAAGAAGAAAACATTTCAAACGGTTAGTAATAAGCGAATTCCGGCACTTACAAGTTTGAACTTCGAGAGTGTTAACAACATAGTGTGAAAGCACAACTCTAATTCTTACAAAGGCCGTTCCTGAACTGGAGTCCCACAAGTGAGATAACGCGATGTACCGAAGTACATCTACGATTCAGATGAGTCATGAGGTACACAAGCATCACCTCACGACAGACCGCTTGAGACACACTAAGCGTAATCCACGGGGAGTTACCGGTGACCTGTTGTCGGGTCGTTGATGTTGACCCTGACAGGAATTTCCATTCAATCACTGAGGATCACAGTTGTGAACCTCTCATAAATGTTCTCGACAGATTGCTAAGATCTGTGAAGGACTCGATATGAACCATTGATGATCTTATTTGGTGATCAACAAGTGATGAAATGTCAAGTGTTCCTAAGAGATCTTTTGATGAATCTCGTGGCTCTAGACTCAATAGTGCGTTTTGGTTTTCCTGAGCGGAGACTAGGGAGAGGGTCTCCTTCTTCAATACCAGCGATCTCTAAGAGAAAGCCAATATTTTACGTAGGGTTCCCTGTGAGAATGAAACAAGCTTCTGATGAGAGAAACTTGAGTGGCTAAGAAGGTTTAGTGCATGCGTCACTGGGTCCATGACGACTTTTAATCTTCAATACCGGTGTCACTAAGTAACAACCAAGAGCATATGAATTGAACCCGGTTATGCGCCTAAGTTGAATAATCGGGAGGCCTATTTCTTTTCACCCTTTTCTTTGCATTTCTTTTTAATTCTTCAACTCCTTCTTTCTCCGATTCTCATTTTCTCCTTTTTATAATCATACCTAAGGACTTCTAAGTACTAACTATTTGTGATGTCCTTGGGTAGATCCCTCCGGTTCTGGCGGATCATAGGACGGTTATTCCTAACCTTAGTCACCTTATCACTCCATGACTAACCTATGTTTCCATAAAACCATTCACTTGAAAAATCTCTCACAGTGTTTGTGAATGAAAAACATTTTGAACCACTGTTGAGATAAGATTTTGCATAAATACTCCCCCTCCACATGTGCTTAAGAGTTTTAACAGTTATTTGCACAGTGAGGAAAGAGCGCGCACTTTTTGAATTGATCCACTCAAGATAGACAATCCCCCATGAGACACGGTTACGTTGCATAGTTAAAGAGTTACATTGTCAGCTTTTAGGTGACAACTAGCTCTAATAACTACCTTGAAGGTGTAGACAAACCTCGAAAGGTTGTCAAACCGGTCAGAGTTCATGTCTACCAAGAGTTTCTCGAATGGTACATTCTACTCGGACAAGTCCTTTGCGAGACACGTTTACATTACTAGCGAACTAGTTTGAAATTATTACCCGTCCAGGACAAGTCTTTTCGAGTTACTAACAGTTTAGTACCATCAATTCGTAGGTTAAGTCTATTACACAAAGATTCATTTGCATTTACACAACATATTTCTTATCACATAATTTTCTCCCCCTCAAAAATGGCATATCAAATGTTATTTTTGAAAAGTTGACAATAAATATAACCATTTCGAGTGTTGTGGGAAGATGACCACTATGAACAATTTGTGAACAAAGTTTTAATACAAATACTCCCCCTCAACAAGTGATATAAACGGTTGAGGTTTTGAAAATCTTACAGGGGAAGTACTTGTTCTTTTGAGCAAAACCTTGAAAAATGAAATGTTTGATAGGTTTTACTCAAAAATAAGAAGCTTTCACTCCTTTTATAAGGATTGTGGCAATGAAGCGTACCACAGGGTCCTTTCTTGACAATTACGGGTTGTACATTGTTATGTGTGCACAAGCCATTGACATATATAATCACACATCCAAATGTAATAATGAAGGAAACAATTCAAGGGGTACCAGGAAGTCCAGTGATGTTGCCAGGAGTACGAACCGAGCGTTGATAGCCGGTGATGTTAATCCTGGGTCGACCACCAACAAAGCTTTCCATCGTTCTGAACTGATCCCTTTGAAACAACCTTTCATCAATCATTCTGATGATCCTCCTCACATCCCTTCGATCCTGAGAATTCCATCGCTTAGGAGACCCAATCTTTTGTCGTATATCCTTCAACCTATAAGCCAATCCGTCCCTAACCATCTTCAAAGTGTGATCCCCAAACTTGTGAAGTTCACTACACGCCATTAAGCAATTTCTTTGTAGTTCACTATGGTAAACGACACCGAAAGGTTTGCTGATGAGTGTATATTGTGAGAGTTGGTTGATGTCGGGAAGATCTAGCTGAGGTGGTGTAAAGTTGACATGGGTCTGATAAGATTCAACTGCAAGTTGGAGATCTTCTACACGTTCTTTGATGACTATGCGTCTGATGAAGATGAGCAGTGACTTGATGAATTCACGTTGTACTTCAGTTGAAAATTGCCTCATGCGACCCTGTACTTTGGCAAGGTACATGTCTTTAATGTCGTTGATAGACAAATTCTCAAAGTCAGCTTCAGAGAATGCATAATCCCTTTCATCTTGCCTTTTGACCACAATCTTCTTGAGAAAAGTGTAGTCCCATTTGGTCGAAAGATCAACGTGTTTGATGGCAACGATATCCTTAGTACTGAACACTGCATGTTGAGACTTCTGAACCTGGCAGCTTCTGTAGTAGATTCTTCGGCGTTCTGGCCAATGATGAATCCCGTACATTGCATCTCGGTCGTAAGCTTCCACTTTGTTGGAGAACAAGTGATTAGCTCTTTGCTCGATAGCTATGCAGTTAGAGTATATGGCTGCTGGGAATGGAAGTGTTAAAGATGTAGCGTATTTCCTTGATCCATCGCCACCGTGTAGAAGAAATTCCAAGTCTTTGTTGAAGAAATATCTGAATGGGATCCTAGGTTCATTTGGTTGGCCAATTGTTGGTAGAGGTTTTGACCAGTCTGTGTAGTATGGAGGGTTGTCCCGTTTTGTGAAGTTGATGTTTGCTTCTGGGTTGAGCCAATCCATGTTGTTAGACATAGCTCGAGCAATGTTTTCAAGGTGATATTCGACCTCGATGGCACTTTCTGAGCTGTCTTTCCACAGTTGAAAAGCTTCATTCTTGATTCGCCTCAACTCGAATTTCGTCATCTTCTTCACATGGAACTTTTCTTGCAGAATTTTAGCATGCTCCAATGTATTTCCGTCTACCAGATCTTGACCTTCTTCAGGGTAGGGAGTTGAGTTGACAAGTGTAGAAAACCATTCAAATTCCTCTGTTGTGTCTTCGTCTAGCCATGATACGACGTCAGCTGTGGGCGCCTTCTTCTTCTGTTTCTTAGGCCTAGATGAGGATTCTGGTTTCTGAACTTGTTTGGGAGAGGCGGGTTATTTTAGGGGCTCACGGACTTCTTCATCGTCACCCCCCGTATACTCAAAGTGATCACCGGTTTTCTGAGTCTCGGGCGGTAACTCAGAATCCTGAGGTTTATCAGTAGAAGAACGGGGAAGAGACCTTTGTTGAGTAGGAGTCCGTTGGAAAGGAGGTAACATAGAATATGATTCACCAGACTTCTTCTGACGTTTAGCTTCATCATTCTTATCCTGATCCTTATCTTCATCTTCTCTAGGACGTTTAGGCCTTTCTGCTTCGAATCTACATGCTTCTTTGAGTTGGTAGTCCAGCAATGCTTGAAACAGCTTTCCCTCATCAGAAGTAAATGTCCCAGATCATTTAGACATTTGTGTGACAAGCTTGGCCACCAATTCATTATCCGAGAAAACTACAGGATCAGATGGATTGATTGTGACGGTTAAAGGTGTTGATCTTATAGTTTGCTTGGCTATCTGCATAAGATTCGGATATAGTTGTCTGGTAAACATCTCCTTGGTGACTTTAGGAACGATATCCAGAAGGTACTTGTTAGTGTAACCTTCGATCATTTCGTTCATTTCCTCTTGACTATGACTTCTCATGAACTCCTGAACGAATTCCCTTTCTTTCTGCATCTTGTCATTCTCATCATGTAGGTACTGTATTTGGTCAGCAAACCAATTCAGTTTTCTGTGGAGCATGTCCTTCTTTCTGACTTGTTGGATAGCTTTCACAATTCTTTCATGAGTATGTGAAATCCAAGATCGAGGTGGTTTCTTCACTAATTTGGATGTTGATTTGGTTGATCTTTTAGATGGTGGTGGTGAGGAGTGAGATGATGAATCTCATGAGGAGGAGACATAAGGAGGCTCAGGGTCCTTTGGAGGAGCAGAAGTATCCTCCTTGGAACGAGTGGGACTGTTGAGAATAAACTCATCATAATTCTCTTCGTTATCTTGTCCAGATTTGGCCTTTTCTTCCATCTGAGCCTTAGCTTCTTCATCAGTCTTTTCTTTCTCAGTCTTATCCTTTTCTGGTTCCCCAATGTTATGTTCAGTAGACACCTCCACAAGCGTTTGTTGTTGCACAAGAGTGGTGGCACCAGATCCCTTATCGGGTTGATTAACCGCATCAGGATCTGGTGAAGAGTGGGCATCACCACTTGATCCTCCGGGGCCACCCATTTGGTCTTTTGCAAATTCTTTAGCCTTTTGAAGGTGTCTAACGAATTTAAACTTCTTCTTGTATGAAGTATCCAGTTGCTCTTCATCACTTTTTGAGCTATCTTTATATGGCACAAGTACAGGAGTCTTCCCTTTTCCATGTTCAGCTGGAGGACTAGGAGGTTTTGCTACTGAGGGAGGTGGTTCGGTTGCAGATTCAGAGTAGTGGACCTCCTCATCTGATTGTGTATCTTCAGAGCTTTCGTCCAGTAGCTTTCTTTGCGGTTCAGTTTTAGGTACGGGAATGGGAACAGCTTCCTTAGAAGGAACAGTCCTTTTACGAGGAGGATTCCTTTTGGGAAACTTCCTTTGACTTTCAGTACTTGCAGCACTTCCTGCACTGCCTCTTCTGGTTCTCCTTATGGGTGTTCCAGAAGATTTTTCATCGAGATGACCAACTTTGCCTTCTCTTACTGCTACTAGATACCTTTTGTATGTCTCGAGCTTTTTGATTTCATTAGACAGAAGGTGATCAGGTAATATAGCACCCTGTTTCTTTGTTGACGATTCCTTGATTCTGATAGGGTAGGTTCGGTCAACATATCGTGATTATGCGGGTCATTGAGCCTCTTTGGAATATCGGGATTAAGTCCAAGTGCTCTCTGGATCAACAATTTTGTGTATCTGACATAGGGAATCTTTGAGCCAAGTTTCTTGTGAAATGACATCATGTCTTCCCATATCAGCTTCGATTTCGATGTCCTTTTTGTTGATTAATGACCAGAAGATTTGTAGTTCCATGAGCTTGGGATGCTCATAGCCACTATCACGACCAGAGACTGATTTGGTGATGATGATGTAGAGGGTTCTCCACGGTTGAGGAATGTTCTTAAGCTCCACATGAGAATGCTTAGAGATAATTCATGAAGCTTCATCATAGCCAATATCAAGCAAGAATTGTAGAACTGTCTCCTTAGTAGGTGTGGCAAAGAAGTCGGTTGGCTCAATTTCAGGAATGAGAAGAACAGCCCGTAAGTCCGCATGAGTGATGGTGACTTGTTTGTGATTGAGCGTCACTGTCACTGCATTTTGACCTTTGATCCTCTGCATAGAGTTCCAGAACTATTGCATGTAGATCTCCGGTACTGTAGCAGAGTGTGAGAGCATGTTCTGGTAGGGATGATTCTTTAGAACATCCACAACAATCAAGCAGGAAGATTCTGAGCATGTGAGGGTTTCAAAGTCAACCCTAAGGTTGTTCTTTCCAATCTTTCTAGGATAGCCATTAGGGAAGATGTCAGCAATTGTGAGAACTTCTGGTGCATCCACATTGATTTGAGCAGCTATGTTGTGATCTGAAATAACATTAGCCAAAAGAACCAACATATCGAAAGACATAATGTTAGTCAACAGAAGGTTTTATTGTCTAGTTATTGAATGTACAGTGTCAATGATTGTTACGAGTCCTAAGTCACTTGTTTGTCCAATAGTCCAATGACGTCGTGAAATGTTTCGTGAGTTAGTTAACTTTAAGTTTTAAAGTTTATGTTATCACTTATAGTTCACAACATATCAAACGTTTTAAGTTTATTAGTGACATTATTGGATTCGTGACGTTATGATTCATTTATTTACAAGTTTGCACGCGTAACAATTCATAACGAAGGTTTGATCAAGGCTTATGCGTACGAATAGTAGCTTATGCATAAACAGGAGAAGTATACGCGTAGACGCAAGCTTATGCGTAGGATCCTTACTTACGCGTAAGAAATGTTACACGTAGGAAAAGGGGACCTTATGCGTAGAGCTTACGCAGCGTGGCGTATAAAAACCTTACGCGTAATGCTTACTCGTAAGAGTAGACCTTATGCGTAGAGGTCACTGTTTACGCATATCCTTCACAGGATACGCGTAGTCCCATTGTAGAACCTTACGCGTAATAGTTACGAGTAAAATTTCTCTTACGCATAACTTTCTACGCGTAAGGTGATCCTTATGCGTAGAGTAACAAACACCTTGATTCTGAGTTTTATGCGTAGCAAGCTTGAAATAAAATCATCATAACATCAATCTTAACACACATATTCATTTTACAACAAATCATGGCATGAAAACATGTTAAACATTTACGTGTAGAAAGTCATACGCGTAGGTCAAAACCCTAGAGTTTAAGAATGGGTTATTATACAAAAAAGTCACTAAAGTTTGCGGGAAATTTGTCCTAAGTCACTAAAGTTTAAAAGTTGTCATTGAGGTTACTCAACTTATGAATGCTGTCAACCACATTACTGAACTTATGAAAGTTGTCATTCAGGTTACTGAATTTGTAAAAACATGACATTTTTGTTACTTAACATATAAAAAAAATAAACGTAAAAGTCGCTGAAATTATAGACATGTTTTCTTTTTAACGTTGAGTAACCTGAATGACAACTTTTAAACTTTAGTGACTTAGGACAAATTTTCCGCAAACTTTGTGACTTTTTTGTATAATAACCCTTTAAGAATTACGCGTATGCTTTCTAACCATAGGATTAGCACCATACGTTTTTTGGTAGGTCTTAGGGGTTGTGAGAGTCTAATAACCAAGTTTTAACATCCAATTCGTGGTGAATCAAAAATACCCAAACTCAAGAACATTAAACCCTAATTCCTAATTCTGACTTAATTAGTGTTTCTGGGTTGTTATAGGGCCTGGAAATCTTTAATTCAACACAATATGAACATCACACAATAACCTTTTTGACCAAAACCATTCACATTTTCAAATACCCAAATTCACGCATAAACCCTAATTTTCAAAATCATTCAATTCGAGTTTCTGGGTTCGTTTTGAGGATAGAAAAAATATCATTGATGTTATTAAAACATTTTGACACTATCTTTATAACCACAAACACATAACACATGATCATGTGTTCTTACGTATATGCGAAGAACACAAAATCAACCATATAAGTAAATTTAACCGTTGGATTTATTTGAAAATCAAAACCAATGTTTAAAATCATGTTAGGAACATTAATCCACTTACAGTTTGATGATCAAAAACACGGATTGGAAGAGTGATTCTTAGGCGTAGGATTTGTTTGGTTAGAGTAATAAATGTGAAGTGATAAGTTAGGTGGAAGGGTTATATTAAAAATGACTTTAAGATTTTGGCAGTTTTAGTCCCTCCACCTTTTCCAATTTCATCCAAAGCCTTTTAACTTCCATTTTGGTTACCAAACGAAAGATTTTTAAGAAAGAAACTTGACGACACTCCCCCTCGACTTATGTAAATAATGAAAGGTTATAAATTTTAGTCCGAGGAGTGTCATAAGACCAGAAATTTTACCACCATTGATAAAAGAAACAGCCGGGATATGATAACATGCAAGTACACAGATGTTTTGAAACAGTTAAGTGAATTATTTTCTCCCCCTCAACACTTGATCGGAAAAATACTGAATTTTGAAAGATTATAGTGTTGAAGGAAGAAATGTACTTGCCATGTTGAAAGAAAATTAGATTAGAAGAATATTTTTGTTGTTTTATCATGTTTTATATTTTTGTATTTTGTTTTTGAAAAATTATTTACAAAAGATATTTTGGTGTTTGACAGGTTTTTAAGACAGTTTTAAGAGGTCATCCAATTCCTCTTGAGTCAAACACCTCATACCAATCCGGTGGACCAACTCATTAAACCTAGCGGGAGGCAAGGCTTTGGTGAGTAGATCTGCCAATTGGTATTTTGTACCCACAAGTATAATTCAACGGTACCACGGTCCACGTGGTCCTTGATGAAATGATATCGAAGATCGATGTGCTTTGATTTCGAGTCTTTGGTGAGTTGCACGAGATCGCAATGGCACTCCGATTGTCGCAGATACATCGGGATTACATCAAATACGTAACCATAATCTTTGAGTTGTGTTCTCATCCAGATGACTTGAGCACAACAGGCGGACATGGCTACATATTACGCCGGTTGATGACAGTGATGTACAATCCTGCTTCTTTGATTGCCAAGACACGGTTTATCACCAAGAAATTGTAAAGTGCTCCTAAAGTACTTTTCCTTGAGTCTAAGCATCCCGTGGTCACCAAAAGCGGCGATTAGTTCAAAACCAGAATCCTTCGGATACCAGATCCCCAAGTTAATAGTTCCCTTGATGTATCAGAGGATTCTTTTAGCCTTAGAGAGGTGGGTTTCAGTTGGTCGCGACTGATAATGGGAGCATAGATAAACGGCAAATACAATATCATGTCTGCTAGCTGTTAGATACATGAGAGACCCAATAATACTTCGGTATTTGGTAGGGTCAACTAATTTCCCATGTAAATCAGCATCTAGCTTCTTGGTATGAGTCATTGGTGTGGCATAAGTATCACAGGTTTTCATTCCAAATTTGTTTAACAATTCAAGGGCATATTTGGACTAACTCAAGAAAATACCACGGGGTGATTGATGAACTTGCAGTCCTAGAAAGAACGTAAGTTCACCCATCATGGACATTTCAAAATTTTTCTTCATTAGTTTTGCAAAAGCGATTGAAAACTTTTTATGTGTAGACCCAAAAATGATGTCATCCACGTAAATTTGAACAATTAAGATATGTTCCCCGTGATATTGTATAAAAAGAGTTGGGTCAACCGAACCTTTGGTGAAATTATTAGCAATGAGGAAAGATGATAGCTTATCGTACCATGCCCGAGGGGCTTGTTTGAGACCATTAAGAGCTTTGTTCAGTTTGTAGACATGGTTCGAGAACTCAGGATCAACGAATCCATCCGGTTGGCTGACATAAACCGTTTCTTTAAGTTGTCCATTGAGAAACGCAGCTTTGACATCCATCTGATAGACCGTCATATTCATATGAGCATGACGCGAGAAATATCCGAATAGCCTTAAGACGAGCAACCGAAGCAAAAGATTCTTCAAAGTCTATACCCTCTTCCGGCGATAACCCTTAGCAACTAGGCGTGACTTGTTTCGGATTACGTTCCTTCACATCAATTTGTTTTTCCAAATCCATTTGAGTCCAATGACGTAGACCCCTGTTGATCTTTCGACCAGTTCTCATACTTCAAGACCGAATTGATTGAGTTCTTCTTGCATGGATTCAATCCAGGTGTCTTTTGTCATTGCGTCTTTGATGTTTTTAGGCTCAGATTGGCAGACAGTGAGTGCATAAATGCAATGTTCACCATCTGAGTGAAGACGTTATCTCGTAACGACTGGTTGGTTCGGGTTGCCAATAATATTTTCTAGAGGATGGTCTTTTGTCCATCTATGTGTAGAGGGTTGATGTTGGTATACATTGTGTAGATTCTGAGGATTCAAATGGTTTGTTGACGATTCTGCGACATCCGGTGTAGCGATCTCATTAGCAAACTGGTTGAAGAACGCATTTGGATCAAAATATGCAGGTGGGGGTACTTCATTCGAATATCATCACCGGTTCATCATTGTTGGAAGCGGTTTGTTCAACTGTTGTGTTGGAGTCAACGGTGTAGGTGCATCTTCAACGTAGTTGTTGTAGCAGGTGTATCGGGTATAAGAGTATTATCGGGTTGAGCGTGAGCGGAACGGATACACGAGCACGTTCATCAATATCGTCACGAACGAGGAGCAAATAACCTTTCCATTTGTTGATGAGTGGTCGGGGCTTTGTTCGGTGATGATGGGGTTGAGGGAAGTTTAAGCGGTTGTTACCGGGTTCTAAGCTGTTATACTCGAAGCCATTTCGTAAGTTCATCAAAATGAGCATGAATCGTTTCCATCACCTGTTTTGTACGACGATTCCGGATTCGGAAACCTTTTGAATTATCACAATATCCGATAAAGACTCCAATGTCGGCTTTGGCTTTGAGCTTTCCAAAATCATCACGATCATTATTCGGATAGCAAAAGGATCCAAATACATGAAAGTGTTTGAGATTCGGTTTATGGTTGTGGACAAGCTCGAAAGGTGTTTTGTTGTGGCGTTTGGTGATCATAGAACGGTTTTGAGTATAGCATGCGATGATACGACTTACGCCCATAAGTAATCTGGGAGTTTAGCATTGATTAACATTGTTCTTGCGGCTTCCACTAACGTTCGGTTTCGTCTTTCAACAACTCCGTTTTGTTCGTGTATGCGTGCAATAGATGTTTGATCTTTGAATTCCCACTTTCTCATAGAATTCACGAAGGGTTTGGTTAACAAATTCAGTTCCTTTATGTTACGATTAGCGGCGGTGTTTGCGGAGCTGAACTTGTATTTTCATGAGAAAGGTGATTATCATTTGTGGAGCTTGGTCTTTGCTTTGAAGAAAGTAGACCCAAGTCCATCGTGAGTAGTCATCAAAAATTACTAAGATGTAGCGTTTGCCATTGATCGTTTGCACGTGCATCGGGCCACACAAATCCATGTAAAGAAGATGAAGCACATGTTGAGAGTTGTGTTCCACCTTTGAAGGAAAATGAGCACGAGTGCTTTTCCCTTGTTCACAAGGTGAGCAAAGGTGATCTTTTGAATACCGGAATCGTGGGAGTCCTTCAACTAGTTTGTGTCGAGCAAGGTTGGTGATGGTTTGAAAGTTTAGATGTGAGAGACGGCGGTGCCATAGCCAGGATTTTGTTGATGTTGCCTTTGAAAGTAAGCAGATGGGAGATGAAGCAACCATGTCTTTCATAGAGATAGTGTAGAGACTAGAATTACGCGAGCCGGACATAAGGTCATTTCCTTGTAGATCACGAATGAAACAAGTTTTCTCCCGAAAAGCAACCTCCAAATCTCCATCACAAAACTGACCTACTGAAAATAGATTATGACCGAGGCCTTCCACATAACAAACCCTGCTGATTTCGATGTTCCCATTGACATAGTCTCCGTAGCCCATGATAGCTACGAAGTGATCATTCCCGAACCTGACAGTGCCAATGAACTTTGCAATAAAGTTTGATAACAGTTTAAGGTTGCCTGTCATGTGTCGGGAACATCCGCTATCAACAATCCAGAGAATGATTTGTATCACCTACATTACACATAGATGACACAGATGGAATAGAAGTAGATGTGGAACCCGAAATGTTATAGGGTTTCGAAGCAGGTATATTAGACATACACACATTAATAAGTTTAGGCATCCATTTAAATCCTAGTGTGTTATATATCCATTTCTGCCATCTATAACTACTCTTTGCTTTAGTCTTAGTGAATGCACTAGGTGGTACTACATTCTTAGGAGGTGAAACTTGAGCTACAGGGACAGCAATGCATGCCTTAGAATCTAAAGAAGGCGGTCTACCAAGCAATCGACTTAGAAAGATTAGTGGGCCTAGAGGTATTCGATTCTTAGGATTCCTTAAGCGAGAGATGATAGCTTTAGCAACACATTTATCATGACAATCAGAATTCATACTTTTACGACAAATAACACAAGGTGCATCGGACTGAATATCAAAAGTGCTTAAAGGTTTAGCATTCGTTACATCACTATTTCTATTACATTTGCCGGACGCAATATCTATAGTGGAAGCAACGTGAGTCTTATTCATAGTCCTAGGGTGTTCTTCTACTTTAGCATTCCTTATTGATCTTTTCTTAGGTCGCAACTTCCTATTCTTCGATTGAGTGCTCTTAGGCTGTGAAGTGCGGACGTTTGGAAAAGACGCAACTATTCCTGTTTCAGTAGAAGGAGGCACGTTAGCAACTTGTGATTTGGCAGTAGTGATTCTAGGTGCATGATTACTAAGTGTTACTGGTGCTAATTTCTTAAAGACGGTTGGCGGAAGTTGTTCATACTTTCCTAACATTTCTCTTAACTTAGAGATAGTGTGAATCAAATCTTGATTTTCAGACCGAATATTTCCAAAAAAATGCATAACTTCTTTAGTGTGTGCAAGATAATGATCAAGTTCATTTGATGCTTCATCACGAGTCTTATTGAGTAAATCAAATATGACACCATATTCCTTTTAACTTTTACAAGTTCTTGTTCATATTTTGAGATTTGACTTTTCAAAGACACGTTTTGATCATCCAGTTTCTCAAATTTAGGATCAGAAGATTTTGCATGCAACTGAGCGATTTTGTTTTGAAAAACAAGTTGTTGATTGTGAATATCTTTTTGACACCAATTAAGACGACGTTTTGCATTGGAAAGTTCGTTTGACAATCGTTCATTTTCAACTTTTAAAGACTCGATCTGAAGCACATTATCAGTGTTCTCAACATTTATCCACAGAGTCAATATTATCGGCAGAGATATAATCAAATGCATATGACAGAGAATTCAATAACACAACATTATGGACATCAGGCCAGATAACATCTTCCATGAGTCGATCAACATCTTTTCTCAACATTTTCTTTTTACGTTTAGTATTAGAAATAGATGTTTCGGTTTTCTCGAAAACGACCTTCATGACTCCAAGTTCCTTATGAAAGTCCTTTTCCCAAGACAATGCACAACTTTTCAAATTTTTAACATTTGGTAAAAGATTTTTCGGAAAAATGTCTCTTTGTTCTCGCGCCAGAGGCGATTGAAAGTGTTGAACTTTGATTTCAGAATGATATTCTATCTCATGTTGTAAAGTTTTGAGGTCACCCATGAAAATGTCAAAATATCTGAGAATTTTGCGATTTTCAGGTTTTGAGTTTACTTCACGGATGGAAGGTAAAGGACCATAAATTTGTGCATAATCTGGTTGGGGATTAACATTATAAGACTTAGGTGTTTTTATGATAACCCTTGGTGTGTTAGAAGAATCCGTTGGTGTGACAAAAGTGATCGGTTTAGAATAATTAAAAGGTTTGTTGTAAACAACAGTTTTTAATTTTGATCGACTCTTGTCTTCTGCATCTAATTCCTCTTGACGATGGTATTCAACAACACTCATAACAGAATTATCAATTTTATATTCTGCACTGGAAACTTCGGGATTTGGTTTGAATGCTTTTGTTGAAAGCTTAGGTTTGTAATCGGCAAGATTCGGTCCATATCCATTTGGATTGGGTTTTAAAGTAAACTTTTCAATAGCGATTCTTACGACTCACCATGTTTTTAAACAACAGTTTTAAACTCTTTAAGTTTGTTTTGCAAGCCGATGATTTCTTCAAGATGATCATCTATTCGTTTCGTTGAATGCTTTTTGTATGCAGAGAAGCTTTTTGACAAGTTAACAACTTCACCTTAGCTTTTTGATTTTTTCCAAGGTGAGAGCGTTAATTTGCTTTTTATGTTCATGTTTGAGTTGTTCTATTTCAGACAACAAAGCATTCTTCGAAGCGGCTAGATCACGCATCTGTCTCTCTAAATATTTTTCGTTTTGATGAGATTTAGCAAAAGCGGCTTCAAAACCTTTTTCACGGTTTTATTGAGTTTTAAAAAAGTTGAGTTGCATTTGTAAGCATTCAAAATCCTTGGTTAACAGTGCATTTTTACTTTTTAAGTCCTTGTTTAATGCACAACATTCTTCAATTTGGGATTGTTGGTCTTTAAGTAATAGAGCAAGATCTGGATGAGGCAAAAGTTCGGCTTGTTCAACAGAAGTCACAACATGATCATCATTTAGATCCTCAAGTATAACCACGGAGTCAATTTGATTATCAAAGGAAACCATAAGGTCATCTTGATCGTCAAATGTAACTACAGGGTCTATTTGAAAATCGTCAGAATGAGATGTAAATGACTCATTTTGAACATTCGAGCCTTGCCGGATTCAGATTTTGGCGAAGATATTATATCAGAGATAAATATGGTTTGTTCGGGTACCTGAGACAAACCATCATTGTCATACACTGGGCATGTGTCAGTCATGTGTAACTCATGCATATTAGGCATCAACATAACTGCTGCATTGGCACGCAAGTCCTCCATATCATCATCCGAGTGCGCATTTGCCATAAAACTATGTTCTTTGTTTGTGAGAGTTCCACCGGCTTCATCCTTAAGAGCCAAAAGAAGAGCCTCTTTGAAATAAGCACTGCCCCTAGTCCTCGGCTTTGGGCATGCATTAGCCAGGTGTCCCTTCTCATTGCAGGTTGTAGCATCTTAGACCATTCAACCCATTCGAGCATTTCCTGTTCCACCACTTGAGCTCGGTTGTTATTCCTACCCACATCATTAAACCCTTGACCACCGCCCATCTGACGACCATAACCACGATTCGGAACTTCAACTCGTCCATTGTTTACAACGATTCCGTGTGTTAGATGAGGAGCGAATACGATTGTTGGATTTGTTGGTATAACGGCCAAAAGCATTAGCAATCATAACAAATCCTTGTTGCAATGCTTGAGCGGATCGATGTCCTCATTAGCTTCACTGACAATTGGTTGAGCATTGTTGTTGTTGTATGGAACCAATTGATTTTGTTGAGATTGTTGCTGTGAATGATCGTTTTGTTAAGCGATTGGTTGAGTTGCTTGTTGAGGAGGATAACTTTGTTGAGCATATAAGGCAAGTTGTTGATTTTCTGGATGTGTAGGTGGAGCAATTTGAGCACGGAGAATCCTTTCCCGATCAACTTGCTTTTCATGAGGCTTCAAGTAATCGTACAACAATCCATATGTAGAATGATGCATATTTTTCTCTTGACGGAGAAAAATGACATACTTCTCCCATTCAGGACCAAGACTACTCAGGGAACTTAGTATTCATTCACTGCAATTCTTGGCATGATGATGTTGTGTTTATCCAAATCATTGATGATGTCCGAAAATCGATGATGATAGGACTCTAGTGTCTCTCCGGGTTCAATCATGAAGTGTTCATAAGCCAAGTAAATTTTGGATTCCAAATCCTCCGATTGAGTCTGATCCTTCCATAAGAAGACGAATATGATCCCACATTTTCTTTGCGGTCTTTTGAGCATCAACACTACGAAGAATTGGGTTTGGTAATCCTAAGAGGATATATTCCATTGCAAGCTCATCGGCTTCATAGTGTAGAAGTTCTTGAGGATTCAAGTCTGCAATAAGATAGCAATGTTCGTTTGTTCATCTCTTGGTGGAATAGCATTTGGATCTCCGGGTACAATGACAATAGGCATCTCAAATGGACCTTCCAAGATAACCTTCTTTAAGAACTTTCCATGTGGCTTCTTAGATCACAAAACCTAAAGAACCTTATCACCCATTGATCGTAGTTTCCTGGAGTGAGCATTGGAGGTCTATCAAGTGATCGAGCCTCATGAATTGATTGTTGGCCGCTTAAAGCTTCACACATCTTTGCAAACCAAGTGGGTTCCTTCATAGTGTTCCTTGATGGATGTTGATTGAAGTCATTTGTGTAGGGTTGAACTTGAAGACTTGGTGGTGGTTGAACCATTTGAGGTGGTGGAATTGCACCAAGTTGTGGAGTATGTTGTTGATTAAATTGTTGTTGATAAATTGCTTGTTGTTGATTCCATTGTTGATGTTGTGGACTTAGTTGTTGTTGTCGTTGAGAATAAGTGTAAGGGAAATAGTTAGAGTATGGTGGTTGAGACATGTTGATTAACTTGTGTTATAAAAATGGATCTTTGTAGTCGAATGAACCTTTGTTGAAGAAGTATCCTTAGGCGTAGAAATCACATTAACCAAGTATCACTTATGCGTAAAAACACCAAAGTTACGCGTAACAGTAAGGAGTTACGCGTAGATTTAGCTTACGCGCAAGTATGGAAAAGACTCTAAAGTTATGCGTAGACAAAAGTTAGGCGTAGAAAGTTAGGCGTAGGATTATCTTATGCGTAAGACTAGGCTTAGGCGTAAGATGAATCTTATGCGTAGGATTTCTACGCGTAAGCTTATGCTTATGCGTAATTTTAGGGTTTTATCCCAAGTGATCTTTTACACTTCACAAAGGTAAAAGATATCCAAAGTCGATGTATTTTCAGGCTTATCCAAGCAAGAAAATACGGAGTAAACCACGAAAACGAAGATCAAGCCAAGGATAACCTTACGCGTAGTTTTAGGGTTTTGCTACGCGTAGGATTACTCGTAAATATGATTATGCTCAAAGTTGTTTCTAAACCAGTTTTTGTGTGATGAAATAGCTTCAATAACACCAAAAGACACAAAAGTGTGAAACTTGATGAACCAAAACTCTTAAAACAGTTACGCGTAAGATAGAACCTTCGTACAAAAACTAGATGAAAAACGATGATCTACACATAAAGTTCAAAACTTTTTGCCAAAAACAGTAAGTTTAACACCTTATAACGTTGAAAGGACAAGAATCTTGGATTAAAAAGTGTAAAAAATACGTTTTTGATCAAGCCAAAGTTATGGAGACGCAAGTTAAGCGTGAGACCAAAACTCACTTCAAACAATACGTTCACTCAACTATTAGGCGATTGATACCCTTTGTTAGGTAACTAGTTTTACAACACAAGCAACATAGAAAGAGATAGAGAGGCGGATGAACAAGATTCACACACACACACACATGATAGTAAAGACGGTTTAGGCGTAGATGTATGTGAAAGAAATAACTTGAACAACCAACCCTCAAGTGAGGGTTATACAAGAGTATTTATAGGAGGGAAGCTAGGACAACACTCCTAGTTCCCATCATTTCTCCTATAGGCTTGGGCCTAAGCTCATGGGCCTTCTACATAAGCTTAAGGCTAATAACAAACATAAAGGCCATAATTAACTACCTATTACATATGAGTAACTAACACTTTAATTAAGGTTTAGGAGTGATTCCATCAGTTACCCCTTATGAACTCTGGACTAAACGGAAACCCAACATGAACTATCTCAGGGTCTGGGGTTGTAGGGCAGTTTTCAGACTCCCTGATAGAAAGCTTAAAACTTTGGGTGAAAGAGGTATTTAATGCATCTTTGTTGGATATGCTGAGCATTCCAAGGCTTGTAGGTTCTATTTTATTGAACCAAATGAATATGTTTCAATTAACTCCATATCTGAATCAAGGGATGCAATCTTTGATGAGAATAGATTCTCTTCAGTCCCTAGACCAAGTCAGAGGATCCCAAATGGGACTGAAGACATTGGTGTATCAGAGGTCCTGATGAGGTTGTGGTTCAACAACCTGAACCTATTCTTAGAAAGAGCAAAAGGGTCAGGAATTAAAAGTCATTTCGACCTGAGTTTCAATTATACCTAATTGAAGGAAAAAGGGACGAGGTCTATGACCAATACTCCTATTGCTTCATTGTTGAGGATGATCCCAAGACATTTTAAGAAGCAATGAAGTCCCAGGATATTGTTTTCTGGAAAGAAGAAATTAATGATCAGATGGATTCCATCATGGGCAACAACACTTGGGTGTTGGTTGATCTACCACCTAGTTGCAAACCTTTGGGTTGCAAATGGATTTTCAAAAAGAAAATGAAGGTAGATGGAACTTGATGATGTACCCTCCGAACAACTCGACGGACACCCCTTCGGGATGTGTCGAAGCCCTTTTGAAAGAAGGCCCAAGTTAGGTCTCCTGAATATTCGTGGGCGTCAAACCATTCGTACACACGAAGGTTACCTATGGGGAATTCGCCATTCGAAGCCTTAAGCCCTTCGGGGTATGGTTGACGAAGGAGTCACGGATAGGAGAACTCCCTAACTTGGTCAAACCCACGATCTCCCTCTCTTTCCTGGCTTTCCCGCCAAGTTTGAGAACGTGGGTCACTAAGCCCTAGCGGTTAGCCACAAACATGGGACACCCCCATGTTCTCTGACATTTGAGCAGAGGTGCCCTAAACCATATTTCTTCCACTATAAATAGGTTGGACGGGCAGAGAATTATGGTGAGCTCACTCAACACTCATCTCTTTACTTACACACACTTAAATAACCATAACTCATACTTACTCTCATGCCGAAGGTGGTTCGAAGGGTCCAACCCCTGCGTAATCACTTAACGTAGTGTCTTCGTATTTCTTATTCTCAGGTGAAAGACAATCTTGGCTAGAACATACACCCCTCATCCATTCGATCACCATTGAAGCCTGGTAGTGCAATTTATTGTACAATCAGTGGCACCATCCATGGGACACGCTACTATTAGTCCCGTAATCACCAAGTCTTGAAACCCTAACCGATTACGCTACTTTTCCGGCATGGAACCAGGAAGAGAAGATACACCTCCACCAGGTTTCTCTACCCTGGTGCCTCTCAACACAACTAACACCGATAATCTCACCCCATAACGGCCTCCACCTTCACTACACGATCTCGTTTGGAAACCACTCCCATACATCATGCCTCAACTTCCGCTAACCCTGTCCAGAAATTAGCCCTGCCTTCGTTGAGGCAAACTTCGAAGCCTTAGAGTCCTTGCTAAGGGCTCACAAAAGGCAAGTCTTGCAACACTGAAATGCAAAGGGAACTGGAGTATTCCAATGAGGAATATGACGAAGAGATCGAGGTAGATGAAAGGCCTCGACCAATTAGCAGGGGGCGTTCGGCCCTACGAAATGGTTCTCCTTCCGCAAGGAGACCCAATGGAAGAACTGTTGGTTTTGAAGAAGGTCCCGGAGAAGATCCGGAAAGAAGGGAAAGAGCACAGGGAGAAAGAAGGAGTGAGAACTCCAACGGAGGAAGCAACCCAGTAGGAAACGGAGGGGTAAACTTACCACCTCTCCTGGCTGCCCACTTAGGAAGAGAAGGGATGGGGGCTCCGATACCTCCATCATATGTCTCGAGTGTCGGAGGACCTCCTCCATACTCTGGGATGAACCAGCTACCCCCTCAGGTCATATCCTCTGAATGGGTCTATCCACAACCAGAGTTACCAGCAAATGCCATACGGACACCTTCCTGTACACCCTACACAGCCGATGGGGGGAAACTTTTCATACCAACCAGATTTAACTGATAAGGATCGGATTTAGAGACTTTAAACTCCATTGATTAAACATGCATGATTATCTTTTGAAAACAATTGTATGACAAATAACTTTTTGATTTAATTGAAATCATTCTCCCCCTCAATCATCGACATATGTTGTTGATTGAGAGATAGATATTTTGATAAACTTTTTAAGTCCATATGATTATCAAAAAATAGAGTCCGAGTTATTTTTCAAAACAACTAGTTTTCATTAGATAGTAATGTGTATAGTATCAGAGCATGAAATTTGAAAATATGATAAAGCATGGCTCTGTTCTTTCTTTGAAAAGCGGGTTACTGTCTGAAATGACAATAAACCAATATTTTTCTCCATCTCGTTTTTTTTTTTTTTTTTTTTTTTAAGATTCGAACTTCATCTAGAGACCCGTGCCATTCTTTGAGTGGGAACTCAAAGTCCGTAGATGTTATCGAACCGTCAAGTAAAAAATGATAAATAAACAATATTTTTTGAAGATTTTCAAGATTTTCTGATTTTTTATAGATTTTGAAAAGTTTTATATTTTTCTATTTTTGTTTTGTTGGTTTTATATTTTTGTATTTGGTTTTTGAAAAGATATATACAAAGAATAGATATAGTTGAACACCTTTACTCCTCGACGTCTTCACGAAGGCGTTTGGCGTTACGGTTGAAGGCTCTTTAATCCTAGTCGTGGAAGAATAAACTCAAAGCGTTCTCGAGAAAGAGCTTTGGTGAAGATTTCTGCAAGTTGATATTCAGTCCTTACGAAGTATAGTTCAACCACGCCATTTTCAACTTGTTCCCTGATGAAGTGATGTCGAATGTCGATGTGCTTTGCTCTAGAGTGTTGAACATTGTTGCAACAGAGAGCAATGGCACTTTTGTTATCACAGTACATAGGAACTTTGTTGAATACAAAGCCATAGTCAGATAGTTGGGATCTCATCAATAAGATTTGAGCACAACACGATGACATGGCTATGTATCCAGCCTCTGTAGAGGATATGGAAGTGCTCATTTGTTTCTTTAAAGACCGGCTTACAAGTTTATCACCCAAAAATTGAGCACCACGGCGTACTTCGGCGTGTATCTTGACATCCTGCATGGTCAACATGCATAGGCGTTAGTGACATACGGAGTCCTTCGGATATCAAAGTCCCATATTAATGGTTCCTTGGAGATATCGAAAGACCCGTTTAACCGCTTCAAGGTGCTTTTGGTAGGCTTAGCACGGTATCTAGCACACATGCATACAGCGAACAAAATGTCTGGTGCAGGCGTGAGGTACATCGGGGATCCAATCATACTTTGATATTTCGTTTGATCTACTATGATCCCTGAGTGGTCCTCATCTAGTTTAGTACGCTCCACCATAGGAGTATCAACAGGGTCACTTGAGGTAAATCGAAATTTCTTTAATATTTCATTAGCGTATTTTGATTGATTTATAAAAATGCCTCTGGGACTTTGTGAAATTTGTAATCCCAAGAAAAATGACATTTGTCCCATCATTGACATTTGAAATTTTGAGCCCATCTCCATAGAAAAACGGTCACATTCATTTGGGTCAGGTCGAGGCGAAAATTAATATCATCAACATAAATTTGAGCGTGAATTAAATGTTTGCCCGACTTTACGGTGAACAATGTTGGATCAACTGCTCCTTTCTTTGAATCCGGTGGATAGAAGAAATTTCGATAGCGTATCATACCATGCCCTTGGAGCTTGCTTCAAACCGTAAAGGGCCTTTTTCAAGCGATGGACAAGAGTAGGATGCTCTGGATTTACAAAACCTTCTGGCTGGCTGAAGAATACCACTTCTTTAAGATCTCCATTAAGAAAGGCGGTTTTCACATCCATCTGATAAACTACCATGTTTTTGCTAGCAGCATTAGCCAAGAAGATTCTGATGGCTTTGATACATGCAACAGGAGCAAAAGATTCCTCAAAGTCGATACCTTCTTCTTGACGATAACCTTTAGCCACTAACCGTGCTTTATTTTTCAGAACATCACCGTGCTCATCAAGCTTCACTTTGAAGATCCACTTGAGAGCAATGATCATAGCACAATCAGGAGCAGGTACTAATTCCCATACGTCTAGATGATAAAACTCATGGATTTCTTCTTGTATTGCATTAAACCAGCTGTCCTCAGACATTGCAGTTTTAACATCTTTTGGTTCGATCTTAGAGAGTACTGAGTTGAAGAAGCACCATAAGGAATCAGTGGCTAATTGTTTTCGAGTTGATACAGGACGAGAAGGATTCCCAATGATGTTATCCAATGGATGGTCATGTGTCCATTTTCTAAGATGTTCGTGTGGTTGTTGTTGAAGGACTGATGTAGCGAGTTAATATCCCCTGATGAAGATGGTTCAGATGTTGGTTCATGGGCAAAGATGTTTTCAAATGGAGCATCTTCGGGAGTAGCAAAGGGATTAACTTCATCATTGGTGCCAGAAACAGTTCCATGATGTACATTCGAAGATTGATGATTTGTTGATGAGGAGTGATGTGGCTTCTTGACTTAACAATATTGAGACTGTAGGATTGACTTCATTCACAGGGATATGAGCAGCCTCTGCTGTGGGAATTGACAGTTCAATAGCACTTGGCTCATAGAGTTCATCAAACATAGGATCAAACAATTTCTTTAAATCATCTTCAGATGGAGGTACATATGGAGTTCTTTGGAGAAGGTACAAGGGATGAACCAATGGGACTGTTTTGCGGTGCGGGTCTGAATGGATTGTCCAGGAGCCATTTGACGGTCACTCATCGAACGTAACGTGAATTGTTTCCATGATATTTCGGGTTCTCTTGTTGTAGATTTTGTAACCCTTCTTGTTTGGTGCATAACCAACAAAAACTCCAATATCTGCCTTTGCTCTTAATTTTCCTAAGTCTTGACCGTCATTCGTTGGATAGCACAAGGCACCAAACACACGAAGGTAGGAGAGATCAGGTTTTCGTTTATGAACTAGTTCATATGGAGTTTTTCCATGAAAGGTGTGTATAAGGGATCGATTTTGGGTGTAGCAAGCAGTGGCAATGGCTTCAGCCCATAGAAACATTGGAACCTTTGAATAAATTAGCATTGTTCTTGCGGCTTCCACAAGAGTTCGATTTCGTCTTTCAACTACACCGTTCTGTTGAGGAGTTCGTGGAACACTTCTTTGATGACTGATTCCAATACTTTCATAAAATTGACTTAAGTCTTTGTTAACGAACTTCAGTGCCATTGTCGGTTCGAACAATTCTAACCGTGTTGTTAAGACGAACCTGAAGTTGCTTGATAAGTTTGATGATGACAGCTGGAGTTTCATCCTTAGTCCTCAAAAACTTTACCTAAGTAAATCTAGAATAGTCATCAACAACGACTAAAATATATTTCTTCCCATTAATCGTTTGAACTCTCATTGGTCCGCACAAATCCATATGAAGGGTATGAAGGACTTCCATTACAGAGTTTGTGGGTTTTGGTCTGTGGGCATATTTCGTGCTTTTTCCCAATTGGCAGGCTGAACAAAGATGATCTTTTTCATACTTTAATCTAGGTAAACCTCTGACAAGATCCTTTCTGAAAAGGTTATTAATGGTGCCGAAGTTCAAGTGATTGAGACGACGATGCCATAACCATGACTTTGTTTTCGAAGCCTTTGACAACAAGCAGATTGGAGAGGACTTCATCATGTCTTCGATAGAGATGGTGAATAGGTTTGAACCAGGAGTTCCTCTTAACAATTCGACACCATCAAGTTCTCTAACGAAACAAGTATGTTTTCTAAAAGCCACTTCAAGATCGGAATCACAGAATTGACCAACAGAGAACAAGTTATGACCAAGACCTTCCACATAGTATACCCGGGAAATTACACTATCTCCAACCACATAATCTCAATAACCCATAATAGCTCCAAAATGGTCGTGTCCGAATCTAACTGTCCCGATGAATTTGCTCACGAAGTTCATGAGCCGCGACCGGTCTCCAGTCATATGCTTGGAACAGCCTGAGTCCAGGTACCACAAAATGATTTAAACGATCTGCAGTTGAACACAGACAAGAATGGATAACTGGATAATTGGGATCCCCATGTAAGAATGGGTTCCATATTGTTAGTAACAGTGATTGGGACACCCACATCAGAAATATAAGCAATAGAATCATTAGAAATAGATGCAGTGCTGGTGTCTGTATTTGACCTATTCAAAGTATGTTCACTTCTTAAGGAAATAGTTCTACCAGTAGGCATCCATTTTCTAGTGGGCATTGTCTGATTAACCTTATGGCCAACAGGTATCCATTGATAACCTATCTTACTAAATTTTCTTCCTGTGGGCTTCCACTGTTTTCTAACTTTCTTTAGCCTTTGTCTTTTTGCCTTCTTAGCATGATATTTTGCTTTAACAATGTTAACTGGAGATTTGACAGTTTTAGATAAAGCATTCACACCACATTCATGATTAGTAACAGAATTCAAGTAGACATCATTACAAGGTTTGCATACAGTAGCAGAATTCGAATTAATTACAGTACGCTTATAGCTAATACTAGAATCAACACGATTCGTTTTATTCAACTTAAACATAGTGTTCCTAGGGTAACCTTCTACTCTTTTCCAATGCACATTCTTAGCTTGCAAGGTCCTATCATTCCTTGTATTGCCTTGAGACTTTGACCTACTCGCTTTAATGTCACTGATTACTCCTGTAGAGGGAATGGGAACATTAGTTGGTTTTGCTACTTTTTGCATTTCCTGTTTAGATGTGCTGGGTTCTGAACTACTTGAAGGCATACTAGAGTTCACATTCATGGTTTTGAGCGTTGAATGAGTTGTATGCTTGGCACTAGGCATAGAACAAGGTATTAAGGGATTGACTTGCTCACCTAAGGTTTTAGGGCATATTGTAATTAAGCATTCTAGAAGTTCTTGAGATTGTTTGGCATATAAGCATGCATGGCCCATTGCATTATCAAGTGGTTTCTCTAACTTATCCTCTTCTACAATCTCACGGAGAAATTCTAGGCTGTCTTTAAGGTATGAGAAATATGTTTGACTAGCAAGTTTCTTATTCCTAAGATGAGGAGGAACATATTTCACATACAAAGCATATTTATTACAGACATGTACCTTTGATACACCATTCTCCCCATTGGTTATTGGCATCTTCCCTTTTACCTGACTCTTTAGATTCTCAATTTCTTTTTGTAACGAGGCTACCGTTTCGTTATTTTTGTTACGAGTGACCTTTATAGATTCAAATAATTCATTGAAATGACGTTTAACCTTTTCATTTTCTTCAACAAAAACCTCATTTTCCTTTTGTAAAGCATTTACTAAGTTTTGAAGATAAAAGTTTTGAGAATTCTGAGAATCTAAAGGAGGAGGCATTTGGGAGCCAATCACATTGTTCTTTTGACCCTTTAATTGAGAGATTTGGGCTTTCAACTTTCTGATCGTGTTACAATGAGCTTGAATCTGTTCATCACGTTTGTTAATTTGAAAAGCTGCATCAAACTCTGGAGCATCTGAGGATGTCTTGATATTTGAAGTTTTGACATTTTCTTTAAGATGTTGATATTTTAGTTGTAAATTAAAATGCTCAACCTCTAGTTTAGAAAAATGTTTAACCAAATTGTCGTGATCATCCAGTTCAATTTTCTCATTTAGTTTATAATTAGTCTTTTCAAGCTCAATGACACGATCATGGGAGAATTTCAGAGCAACAAATAATTCATGAAATTGAGAAGCATTAATGGAACAATTTGTAGCAGTGTAAAACACATCTTGAGCAATACATTCAGAAATAAGATTCTCATTCAAGGTATGCAAGTTCTTCCTCTCAATCTCATTATATTTTAGTTCTTGCTCATAGTCACTAACCTCAACAATCATCGCATCAAATTCCTTTTCCATTTCTTTAATATCAGAATTAATTCCAATTTTAAGACTCTCAAATTGACCTTTTAATTGTTTGAAGAAAGGCATGACCTCGGTTAAATAATATTCTTTGGTTTGCTCAAAGCCCCTTTCCCCCTCTGTTATCCCTGTAGGTGTGATTCTCTTCTTACACGTTTTCTCAAAATCAACAAACAGCTGATAAACAACATATAGGCTGATTAAGGTCCTGTTATTAGTTGCAATAGATCTAGGAACTAGGTTCATTGGTGTATTAGGAGGATACACAGTTGCTTTTGGCAATCTCCTAAGGGGAGGGTCAGAAACAACAAGATTCTCTGCTTTTTGCTTATCTAAATCCATTTTCCAAAACACTTGTTCAGGAGTTAGAAGTGTCTGAGTCTTAAACTTGTTTAAGGAGATCCAGTTTTCCTTAGTGTAATCATGAGGTTTGAACGTTATGTTATTCTTTTTACACTCGGGATTTTCTAGCTTCTTGTTCAATTTCTCCTAGTGACTTCATCAGATTTCTTATCTTCCTCAGTGCACTCAATGCAACTAGGTTTCTGCCTAGGCTTAAGAATTTCATTACCATCATAAATTACCTTATGAGCAGCTCTATCCTTTTTAATAGCCTCTGGACTAGGTTCCTCAACAAGGGGAACGCTATGCTTATCGCTTAAGACTCTATGCTTAGTGATCATGTGAGCAGTCTGAATGGTATTCCCTTGTACGTACAACTTATTCTCAAGTTTGTTTTCAAAGTTTTTAGATTGGAAAAATCATTCAAAAGTTTTGATTCCTTAGCATTGAATTCTTGCTTAAGCATTTTCACATTTTCTTGAAGTTCTTGTTTTTGCTTAGCAATTTTAGAAAGCTTTTCTTGTAAGGAGTTTAACTCTTGTTTTAATACTTCTTCTCTAAAATTACTTTTTCTAATAATTGTACGCATTTGGTTATCCATATCCTGCTCACGGGTAGTTAACTCAAACTTAGCACGATGTTCATAAATAGCAACTTGTTCCTTATAGGTATTGAGCTCAGTGGTCAAGGAATCATCAGGCACAAATGCAGTGAATTCATCAGGCATGCATTCATTGTTAATTGCAGAAGATTCATCACTAGGTACAACAAGACTGTCATCTTGTTTCACATATTGTTCATATGGGATAATATTGTTATTTCCCATATTTTCAATATCGACTCAATGACTTCGATGGATTGTAATTCATGGTGAATCGTTTGCTCATCAACCACATCATATAGTTTGAGTACCTCTTTAATGATGGATTCCTTGGATGGATTGGCTTGTTGAGATGAAGAGGTCATTGGAGAGATATTAGCCATGAAGATAGTTTGTGCACATGGTTCATCATCAACGTCCGAGTCAAATGCATCACATCACGCAACTTGAAAGGCGTTGGGATTGTTCGGCGGCATGCACGGTTGTTCGTCCACATCTCCATCATATGTTCTGGCATTCCCATCAGACAAGAACAACAACTCCTCTTCATTCAACATTACACCATTATCTTGTGCTTGAACCAACAACATCTTGTCCTTGAAGTATTCTACGTTTTGAGGGCGTTTTGGTTGAGTACAGCTCCTAGCAATGTGCCCTTCTTCACCACAGTTGTAGCACTTGATTGGCTTTGCTTGACCCTGGTTTCCATTCCTTCCCCAATTCTGATTTGCAGCATAGCCTCTACCAGCTCCACCTCTTCCTTGTTCGTACTGCCTTTCTTGAACTGGTTTTACTGTAACCTTTCCATCTCTGACCAAAGCATGGTTGTGTAGATTGGATGCAGTCCTGATTTCATTGTTAGTGTGAAGTCTGTTGGTATGTGGAGAGAAGGTTAAGTTTTGTTTAACCATAAGAGCCAATTTATTGATAAAGTGCTCCATGACTTCATCGAGATTAGGTTGCATATATCCCGAATCAGGAACGGGCTTGTGATTATCATTTCCAGTGGGTGTGACTTGTGATGCTTTGGTGAAGAATGCAGTTGTATCATTTGATGAGCTTGTTTCTCCTGGTTGAGATTTGAACTGATCAAGAATCCTTCTTTCAAACATAGCATGTTTCTCATTCTGAAGAAGGAAGGCATACAATTGCTCATAGTTGGTGTTCTTTAGTCCTTTGGTAAGCTTCACTGAAGTGACAAACTTGTGCCATTCGGGATTCATGTTGTTTACGAATTTTGAGTTCAGCTGAATGTTTGGCATAGTCATCTTGATATTCCTCATATCATTCACCAGCTTGTGGAATCTCACGTAGTATTCATAAACACTCTCTTCAGGTTTCATCTTGAAGTGTTAAAATTCATCATACAGCTGTGATTCTCTGTCTTCAATGGTCAATTCAGAACCCGAGAGAAGCATCTTGACATTATCCCAAACCGCCTTAGCTTCTGTGTTGTGATTGATCAGCTTGTAGATATCTTTTGGAAGACCCTGAAGTATGATGTTTGAAGCCCTGATATCAGCATCGAATCTCTTTTTCTCCTTATCACTCCGCTCATCATAAGTCTTTGGTCTGTCTAACCCAAAGATCATTGTTCCATCTGCTGCAGTATCAATTATGTCTCTTGTGGTCTCAACCCGATAAGGTCCTTCATCAATTGACTTAAGGATGTTAATCCCATTCTCCTTTCCTAAGCAGTATAGTCTGATTCTTTGTGACCAAGACTCATAGTCAGTTCTATCAAGCATGGGAGGACGAGTATCAGATCCTGCAGCTTGCACATCATCGGCAACGGAAGACATGTTTAAATTCTACGGGATTTTACAAATCTTTGACTTAACCGGGAAATAGATTCTTTCACGGGATTTTACAAAATCAAGAGATAAACCGTAAAACTTATACACTTATGCGTAGACAGTACGCGTAGAAACTTATGCGTAGAAAGCAACGTTATGCATAGGAACTTATGCGTAGATGAGAGCTTACGCGTAGACAGTAGTTTACGCGTAACTTACAACTTACGAGTAGACACAAGCTTACGCGTAGGGTATTTAGGGTAAAAGGCTTAAGTTTATGCGTAAACCAAAGCTTAGGCGTAAGAACCTTATGCGTAAGTTTCCCTTAGGCATAAGACAAGCTTATGCGTAAGAAAAAGCTTATGCGTAAGAATTGTTACACGTAAGATTTATGCTTATGCGTAAAATTAGGGTTTTACCCACAAAGATCTCTTACACTTCATTACGCGAGATATCCAAAGTCGAAGTGTTTTCGGGCTTATCCAAGCAAAAAGAACACTGAGTAACCACCAGAAATGAAGATCAAGTGACAAATACCTTACGCGTAGGATTAGGGTTTCGTTATGCGTAGAAAGTACAAAATTTGCCAAACACGATTTTTCGATCAAAACCTTTTACTAAACTTGCATATGATGATGAAACAACCTTAAAAACACCAAAACAACAAAGCTTGAGGATCAAAACCACCTTTCTCTCTTACGCGTAGTACCGTACACTCGTATCCAAACACGCATAAAAACCAAGAAAAACTTGTAAAGTTTGAACCTTTTTGAAAGAAACTGAAAGTTTAACACTCAATAAACCTTAACCCATAAGAATCTTGGATTAAAAAGTGTAAAATTTAAAGCTTTAAGGATTCAAAAACTCGTATACGAGACACCCTTTTTACGCATAAAACAAAACTAAACCTTAACCCAAACAATAACTATCAAACCAAGAACATGAGAGATGGATGATCAAACCATGGCTCTTGATACCATTTGTAGGATCTTGGTTTATCACATAAGTTAGGCGGCGTTAGGTTATAGGTTTAGAGAGAGAAAGTGGGAGAGAATGGGAACCCTAGAGAGACAAAGAAAAATGTATTATGAAAGCTCCAACCCTTTGCCTTGGAGGGCAAAGGGTATTTATAGGGTACAAGCTTAGATGCCTCTATAAGGCTGTGGATCAGGCATACAGTGGGTAAAGACCCGTCCGTCCTCCACGGTGTTACAAAGTAATCTAAATACTAACACTGAATTACTACGACTACGAGCTTTCTAACGAGTATACATACTTGAGGTGACCGACACTTTAAGTACTGGATTTACTAAATCCCAACACATACACTCTCTGAGACTCTGCACGAATATGGTGGAATGGGCAAAAGGTGGGAATCATTTTAAGTCTAGATGATCTCAAGGCTAAGTTCCGATCACACTTCAGCCAACAGAAGAAGTACACCAAGACTCATCTAGCTGTGCATACCATCAAGCAAAGGGACAGCGAAAGCACAAGGGCCTTCGTCACAAGGTACACTGATAAACTTTGCAAATTCTAGGATTGCACGAAGAGAAAAGAATTTATGGCTTCGTACATGGCTTACGAACTCGAAGCTTGGTGGAATTCCTGTCCACCGACCTTCCCACCACTTACAAGGCACTGATGGAAAAGACTTACACTTGGATCGAGTCCAAGGAAGTAGCAGCTAATGGAGCTCTGATCGAGCAAAGAGAAGCCTCCGACAAGTTCTCTAGAGGGTCCTTTTGGGAAGGATCTAAGAATAGGAAGAAGAACAGAGACCGCTTTACCCCTTATAACAAAGGATCGAATCATGGACTCTTAGCAAACTTGGTCAAATCTCCTAGGGAGATCCTTGCTACCGAGAAAGCTGCTAAGTCCTTCGACCCACCACCTTGGATGTTAGCGCAAAGCAAAGCTAGGGACATGTCAAAATACTGCCACTTTCACGAAGACCATGGGCACGACACCAACAGCTTCAGAGAGCTGAAGAGGCAGATTGAAGAGGCAGTACGATCCGGACAATTGGCAAATCTGGTTAAAGGCATCAAGAAGGGAAAGGACAAGTTCTTCGACACTCAGTTGGGTGAGTGGAAAGGGAAAAAAAAGGAGACTACCCCTGCAGAAGCTCCGATACTGATGGTGCACAGGCATGATCCAACCTTAAAGCAGAAAGAATCAGATGGAGAGCTGGGAAGTGTAGGAGAGTTAACATTCCCGTCCATTCTGGGACAGACACCTTCGACTGACCCCATGGTCATCAAGGTATGGGTCTCCAACAGAGAGGTAAACCGAGCATACATGGATTGTGGAAGCTCCTGCGAGATCATCTATAAGCACTGCTTCCTAAAGCTCACGCCATCTATACGCTCGCAGAGGGTGGACTCAAAAACACCTTTGGTAGGATTCTACGGTGAACACTCATGGCCCCTTGGAGAGGTACCTTTGGAAATCACTATAGGCGAAGGGCCCTTATCTCGCACGGAAACGCTCACCTTCGTCATAGTCAGGTCAGATTCTCCTTACAATTTGCTAATAGGGAGAACAGCTATGCAAAAGATGGGCATTGTAGTTTCCACCACACATGCTGCCATTAAGTTCCAAAATCCCTTCGGAGTGGGAACTGTTCATTCTAATTATGGGGCAGATAAGGGAGTATATGGTGTCAAGAAGGTCAAGGAAGGGCCGAAGGAGCCTCTGATAGCAATTCTAAGCTGTACGGATGCAAAAGAATGGTTCGTAGTAAACCCTAGCTACTCCGAGCAGACAGTGGTAACAGGAAAGAAACTCCCGACGAATTTCAAGGCGAAGCTCACAGAGTTGTTCTTGGACTAACCTTGATATTTTTACTTGGAAATATTCTGACATGACAGGAGTCCCAAGAACATTGCTTGTTGATGGAAAGCCCTTCGGCACAGAGCACAAACTCAATGAATACAAACATATTGAGCCCATGAAACAGAAAGAAGGAGCCCTAGCCCCCGAAAGAAACGCTGCCACTTGCAAGGAGGTCGATGAACTAACACAAGCAGGAATTCTAAGGGAAATCAAATACCAAACTTGGGTTGCCAATCCACTCATGGTAAAGAAGAGTGACGGAGGGTGGCGCATGTGTGTTGACTTTACTGACATCAACAAGGCATGCCCAAAGGACTGCTTCCCCTTTCTAGAAATTGATTGGAAGGTGGAGTCCTTAGCAGGTTTCCGACTGAAGTGTTTCTTAGATGCCTACAAAGGGTATCATCAGATCCAGATGGCAAAGGAGGACGAGGAAAAGACAGCCTTCTACACAAGCAAAGGTGTCTACTATTACAAAAAGATGCCCTTCGGTTTGAAGAATGCAGGGGCAACATACCAACGACTCGTAGATAAAGCCTTCAACAAGCAGATAGGTAGAAATATCGAGGCATACGTTGATGACATGGTTATTAAGAGCAAGACGGAGGAGGACCTACTCCTTGACGTCCAAGAGACCTTCGACCAACTTCGAGCGATCAACATGAAGCTCAATCCTAAGAAATGCTCTTTTGGTGTAGAAGAAGGGCAATTCCTTGGGCATTTAATTACAAAGCAAGGGATAAAAGCTAACCCTTCTAAGTTCAAGGAAATTACAGATCTCCAAGCTCCAAAGTGTCTAAAATATGTACAAAGCTTGAATGGGAAGCTAGCCGCGCTAAGTCGATTCTTGTCGAAGGGGGCTGACAGTTCCCTACCGTTCTTCAAAACACTTAAAGGCTGCGTTGACAAGAAGACCTTTCAATGGAGCCAGGATGCAGAAGCTGTTTTCCAAAAGATGAAGGAGTTCATCGAAATCCTTCCAACACTTACAGCCCCAATCAAAGGCGAAGTGTTGTTCATGTACTTAGCATCCTCAATGGAAAGCATTAGCACATTCCTCATGGCAGAACGGGACAAGAGGAAAATCCCCATTTACTTTGTCAGCAGGGTCTTGCAGGGAGCAGAAGTTAACTACCCAACATTGGAGAAGCTAATACTAGCTTTAATCTATGCAGCAAGAAGGCTCCGACGATACTTCCAGGCCCACCCAATCACAGTCTTAACCGACAAGCCACTCAAACAGATCTTGTCGAAGCTTGAAAAGTCTAGAAGGTTGGCCAAATGGGCTATCGAGCTTGGGGAGCATGAAATATAGTTCAAAGGTCGAAACTCTATTAAAGGGCAAATTCTCGCAGATTTCTTGGCAAAAACACATTCCGAACCGGACACAGAATAGGAAGAGCCTAAAGCTAAACTCATCAAAGTGCAAGACGACTGGAAGCTTTATACAGATGGAGCATCAAGCTTCGACGGTTCCAGAGCTGGTCTAATGCTGGTCAGCCCTGAAGGGAAGGAGCATACATATGCCTTTCATTTTGAGTTTGAAGCCACCAACAATGAAGCGGAGTACGAAGCCCTATTATCAAGCCTTCGATTAGCTAAAGATATGGAGGTCAAAGCTCTTGACATTTTTGTAGATTCTCAATTGGTAGCAAACCAGGTGACAAGCTCCTATAAAGCAAGGCAACCCGTCATCAAGGAGTACTTGGACAAAACAAGGGATATGCTAGATAGTTTCGATTCCTACACCATCCAACACGTTTGCAGGAATCAAAAAAAGAAGGCAGATGCATTGAGTAAGCTAGCCTCTATGGCCTTCGCCCATCTCACTAAAGAAGTACTAGTTGAAATTCTGCCCGAAAGGTTCATTATTTGTAGAGAGGTTACGGACGTTGTTCATGAAGAAGGAGAGACGTGGATGACTCCCATTAGGGAGTACTTGATAAGTGGTATTCTCCCCGAGGATCCCAAACTAGCAAGAAAGATACGGGTTAAGTATCCACAATACCGGCAAATGGGAGAAACCCTGTACAGAAGGCCGTTCTATCACCTTGGCTCAGATGTGTCGGACCTAAGCAGGCTTCGAGCATCATCGCGGAAGTCTACGAAGGATCCTGTAGTCTCCATGCAGGACCTCGTTCAGTTGTCTTGAATATAATGAAGTTAGGCTACTACTGGCCTTCGATGCATAGGGATGCTGCGGAAATCATTCTAAAGTGTGAAGCTTGTCAGATACATTCAAACGTTCCCAAGCTGCCAAAGCAGGACATGACAAGTGTTACATCCGCGTGGCCCTTCTCCCAATGGGGAATTGATATCGTAGGACCTATGCCTGTGGCTCCTGGTGGGGTTAAATTCTTATTGGTGGCAATTGATTACTTCACAAAGTGGGTGGAGGCTAAACCTTTAGCCTCCGTTACGGGGAGACAGATCGAGAAGTTTGTGTGGGAGCACATTGTGTGCAGATTTGGAGTGCCCCACATCATCATATCCGACAATGGCAAGCAGTTTGCCGAAGGGGTCTTCTACGATTTCTGTCAAGGGCTTAATATAAAGCAGTCTTGGACGTCCGTCTACCATCCACAAGGTAACGGAAAAGTAGAGGTTACTAACAGAGACATTGTCAAAGGGATCGAAAAAAGGCTGGGACAAAGTCATCACGGGTGGGTGGATGAGCTTCCTCAAGTGCTATGGGCTCATAGGACGCACCCCAAGACAAGCAATGGTGAAACCCCCTTCAGCCTAACATACGGAACAGAAGCGGTAATCCCTTCGGAGCTAAGTGTGGACACATAGCGTGTGGCCTCGTATGACACTTCCTAAAATGATGAAAAGATCAGGGAGAACCTTGATCTGTCAGAAGAAAGGAGAGAGATAGCCTCCATCCGAGAAGCCATGTACAAGCATAAAATCGAAGGCTACTACAACAAAAGGGTCAAGCCTTCCACTTTCAAGCCTGGGGTATATGTGCTACGCCTCAATAGTGCAAGCAAAGCAGAATACCAGGGGAAGCTCGGACCTACTTGGGAAGGACCCTACGTCATTGATGAGGCCTACGCCAATGGAGCCTACAAGTTGGCTACTCTTCTTGGAAAACCCATCGACAGAACATGGAATGGGACGAACCTCCAAAAGTTCTATGTTTAAGAAGTATTTTTACTTTTCATTCTTGTAATTAAAAGCTTCTCATGGGAAAGCAAGCATTATTGGTAGTTGTCTTAGTATTCATTTCAAGAATGATGTAATCCTCTCTACCAATTCAATGATGAATAATAAATTTCCCACAAATCTCTTTCTTCGTTTCTTAAACACAAAGGTTTGTTCAGCCAAGTCGTGTATGAGTTTCAATGTCAAATGGGAAGGCATACGGTGTAACAAACACCTCATTACTTAAGCCTACCAATACATTCACATTAACTCTCCTAATATTTTATGGAACTTATGAAAGTAAAAACATATCCATATTACTTAAAGGATTTGAGATAGAGTGGGTCGCGACCCTCTGTCAATGACCAAAATTGGTCATTATATTCTTGGTGTTGCAATTTACACACAATGAGGTTGTTTAACCTTAGGTTGTAAAATTTAAGCGTTGGAAAAATGGCGTAAGAGAAGTTCAAAAGACAAAAAATAATTAAGTGTGTGGGGATATCTTTCCACACCATGGCATTCAGAAGAAGGGCTAATGCCCTTATACCTGCATATGAGGCCAGAGCCTCATTTAAATTGTCTTTGGCCGAAGCCATGCATCACAAACAGTAAATTGTTTTAAGTAATAGACAAACATCATAAAGAAACATTAAATTGTCTTAAAAGGGTACATGCTACCCTTGGAACCATAATTACTGCCAACAGGGCAGCCTTCATTCTGGCTTCTGAGGAGATGAAGTTGGGGATGGAAGAGCTGAGGCAGGCTTGGTGGAGACCGTCTTCTTTGTGGGGGTCGTAGGCTTGATCTTGCGCGGCTTCTTTGAGAGGAGGTCTTCAAGAGGTGCCATGGGGTCTTTGGTAGCTTCAGCCAAAAAGGGGTACTCTGCGGTTGCAAACGCATTTTCCCGCATCGTCATATTCCGCCTTCGACGAGGGACGGTAGCAGTCAAGTGTGGAGAGGTCTACAGGCTTGCCTGTTTTAGCCACCTCCTCCAGAGCCAAGCACCGCCCATGGAAGATAGCTGCCTTGATGACTTTCCACATCGCAGCTCCCATCTCGTCACTATGATAGAGTTCCATGGCTACCTTTGACATGACCTCAGCACGGTCCTTTTAGAGCATTTTATACCTCATCTATAGGCCATCAATCTCCTCCCTCAATTTCACCTCTAGCTCTCCAAGCCTAACCCTCTCACCTTCTAAGATGGCACACTTTGCCTCTAAAACAGCATATTGGCCAGTGAGGCTTACCACCTTAGCCTCCTCCAACTTGAGTTTGCCACATTCTGCTGTCAACTCTGCTATCTTATCTCGGATGTCTTGTATGAGTGGATTCTTTTCGATATCCTTCTCAATTTTATCACACTTGGCCTCCAGCTTGGCATACTCCTGATATTTGTGCTTCTCCCTCTCCAGCATAACATCCATCTCTTGCCTAGCCTTTGTAACTGCCCGAAGTAATTCCCTGGTCCAACCATTCAAGTGGTTGTCCAACACAGCCTGCCTTGCAACACTTTTATCATGTAGATCGCAAACCCCTTTGATGGAGGGGTGACATGATCCACAATTCGGCGGCAGGCCAAGGCATTTGGAAGCTCCTTCTTATTAGGAAGGCCTGCAACCAATACAATACATAAGCGTAAAGTTAGTCATTGCAATTAGTATTTTATATAATTTAAAAGGGGAAAAGCCTACCATGCATCTCCTCAGCATCATCCGGCAATTCAAAGGCAGATTTCACAACCTTCTTGCCTTCGACATTCTTCTGTCGCACGGCCCTGGATCCAGATGTTGGGAGAGGAGTCTTCCTCTTGGTCGCATATGTGATGGCTTTACCAGTTGTTCCCTTCCTACTCTTCAACCTGTTAGCTATACCAGTGGAGCCTGTGATTCGAACTTCCTCATCTGCAGGATCGTCCGAATCCACCAGGGTACAGGTTAAAAAATCCCCTTAAAACCTTAAGCGTTGGTTCATAGCCATAAGCCTTACACATAACTATGAATGTGGTAAGTTTGGCTAAACCAAATGGGTTAAATCTAGAGATATGCACTTCGTAATACTGCATTAGCTCTAAGATAAGAGGGTGGATAGGAATCCTAAGGTTTGAATGGCTAAAGGAATGAGTATAGCGCCCTAAGAAGCCTTTTGGGGCATCAAAAATACCTTGGTTTGATTTGGGTAACATAACCTTAAACTCCTGAGGTATTGGGTAATCAACAAGATGATCATGCAGCTCTTTAGCGGTCAAAGTACATTTTTGTTGTTTAATTATGAATTTTGAATCCATGATTATTCTAGGATACGAGAAAATAAGAGGAAGACTTTACCTTTTGATTCGGAGCCGATGATTCTTAGAGGATTACTGTGTGTAAAAGGTGTGCGAAGAGGGTAAAGTTTCTTAGGGTTTCATCTACCTTCCCTTAAATACTCCTTTTCTACCCCTTTTTTACCGAACACGTGTCCTTTGGATTAATCCTTATCCGGATTTCAAACAGGTTTTAAATTTCAAAAAATTATTTTGGTCAACCGAGTCACTTGTGATATGGAATCACTTTAGTGAGTGGTTGAAGGTTTATTTAGCATTAAATACGCAGGTTAAATCATGATTATCTTGTTTACGGTAAGTTTGGCAATGAACGATTGATTTTTTTTCCGCAGGATGAAGTCGAAAGCAATGCCTCCTAGATCATATGCATCACTTTCGACTAGGGGGCTTGATAATGTACCCTCCGAACAGCTCGACGGACACCCCTTCGAGATGTGTCGAAGCCCTTCTGAACGAAGGCCCAAGTTAGGTCTCCTGAATATTCGTGGGCGTCAAACCATTCGTACACACGAAGGTTACCTACGGGGAATTCGCCATTCGAAGTCTTAAGCCCTTCGGGGTATGGTTGACGAAGGAGTAACGGATAGGAGAACTCCCTGACTTGGTCAAACCCACGATCTCCCTCTCTTTCCTGGCTTTCCCGCCAAGTTTGAGAACGTGGGTCACTAAGCCCTAGCGGCCCACAAAGATGGGACACCCCCATGTTCTCCGACATTTGAGCAGAGGTGCCCAAAACCATATTTATTCCACTATAAATAGGTTGGACGGGCAGAGAATTATGGTAAGCTCACTCAACACTCATCTCTTTACTTACACACAGTTAAATAACCATAACTCATACTTACTCTCACGCCGGAGGTGGTTCGCAGGGTTCAACCCCTGCGTAATCACTTAACGTAGTGTCTTCGTATTTCTTATTCTCAGGTGAAAGACAGTCTTGGCTGGAACATACACCCCTCATACCTTTGATCACCATTGAAGCCTGATAGTGCAATTTATTGTACAATCAGAACTATTGAAAAGTTCAAGGCTAGGCTAGTCATTCAGGGCTTTAAAAAAAAGTCAGGGATAGACTATTTTGATACCTATGCCCATGTGGCTCGTATCAGTACCATAAGATTGCTGATTGCTTTGGCATCAATTCACAATCTGATTATTCATCAGGTGGGTGTGAAAACAGCTTTCTTGAATGGTGAATTGGATGAGGAGGTTTATATTAACCAACCTCAGGGCTTCATCATGCCTGGCAATGAAAACAAGGTGTGTGAACTAGTCTCTTTATGGACTAAAGCAGGCACGTAAGCAATGGCATAAAAAATTTGATGAAGTGATTTTGTCTAGTGGTTATGTTCTTAACCAATCTGACAAATGTGTGTATAGCAAATTTGATGAATCTGGTAAAGTAGTCATCATTTGTCTATATGTTGATGACATGCTGATATTTGGCACTGACCAAAATCAGGTTAACCTGACAAAGGAATTTTTGTCATTAAGGTTCTCCATGAAGGACATGGGGGAGGCTGATGTTATCCTTGGTATAAGGATTAAAAATGAAAGTAAAATAATTTCTATTTTTCAGTCTCATTATATTGAGAAGGTGTTGAGGAAATTCAATTACTTTGATTGTATTCCAATGAGTACACCTATGGATACTTGTGAGAAGCTGATGCCTAATAATGGCAAGGTTGTATCTCAACTTGAGTATTCTAGGGTAATTGGCTGCCTGATGTATGCCATGACTTGTACAAGACCTGATATTGCATTTGCAGTGGGTAAACTGAGCAGGTATACTAGCAATCCTAGTGCTCATCACTGGCAAGCAGTTCAAAGTGCTGAAGTATCGAAGAGAACTATGGATTATAGTCTCTCATATACTGGTTATCCTTCGGTGTTAGAAGGATACACTTATGCAAGTTGGATCAGTAACACTGAGGACAATTCGTCTACCAGTGGCTGGGTATTCCTACTTGGTGGAGGTGCAATTTCTTGGGCATCCAAGAAGAAAACTTACATCACCAGTTCAACAATGGAAAATGAATTTGTGGCCTTAGCAGCTGCTGGTAAAGAAGCTGAATGGTTGAAAAACTTGCTTCTTGAGATTCAATTGTGGCCTAAACCTATAACACCTAATTCTATCCGTTGTGATAGTGCAGCTACATTGGCAAAGGCTTATAGCCAGATGTACAATGGGAAGTCTAGACACTTAGGTGTTAGACATAGCATGATTCGTGAGCTTATCATGAATGGGGTGGTATCTATAGAGTTTGTTAGATCTCAACAAAATTTAGCTGATCACTTGATAAAGGGTTTAGCTAGAGACTTGGTTATAAAGTCTGCTAAAGGGATGGGTTTAAGTCCAACTTAGTCACTGAATGCTAAGACACCCAACTCCCTCCTGAGGAAACTTGGGAGCTAAGTTCAATGTTGAAAGCTAAACATTCAATAAACTGGAGCACATGTTTTATTATACATCCCAAGGTTGTGCTCAGAACCTGCTGGAAAAGGAGGATGAAGTCTTTACTTCTTAATGGTTAATTTTCATTTGAAAAGTGCTTGGCAAGAGCATGAATAAATAGGAACCACCTATGTGAATTTTGAAGTTTTGCCGCTTCAGGGAGCTTTGGACTTTGGCTGTTACAACATTTATGAATTTGGATATGGACACATGGCTTGAATAGTGTCAGGAGCCTTTAAGTGTTTGAAAACTTGTGTGTATTTTATCTTCGGGTATTCAAATGGGTTGAAGGGTTCAATTCTTAGAACACCCTGATTCTTGAATAAATGAACGTGTAATGTACTAAGATGGAAATTCAATCCTCATGATATTTTCGTTTATGCACATGTTTTGTTTAATGGTTATTTTTCATGCAAAGGAAGTGAGCTAAATTTTGGGAGGATTGTTGGAAAATTTAGTGCACTTGTGGGATTAGTTCACACCTTGTAATAGGTTAGAAGGTATGGAGTGTACACCCATAAGGTCCCTCAACACCCTGACTCTTATAGTAGTAAAGTATGATTCGGTCTTTGATGAAGTACAGGGAGTTTACACTTCAGTGAGTAGACTAAGAACGGTATTCATCAGGTTGATGAGTTTAGGTTTGTGATCTTTGAGGAATAAGCTAATGGATCTCATCAGGGAGTGGTGTCATCAGATAGTTCATGTCATCAGTGAGTGAACTTCTGAGTGAACACACTCAGTAAGTAACCCTCTCAGGGACTTGCTCATCACTAAATTGTAATCAACTTGTAATAGTTTTGACATATTCAAGTGGCAGTTACAACTGCTTAAGGACACGTTTAATTGGTCATGTAACCATTATTAGCTATAATGGGGATGATTATGAGGCGATTAATGGGCCAATTAGTCCTCATAATTTCATTTGACTAGCTATGAGTATTTTTTCTATAAATAGGAAGTGAGTTTATGCATGAAGGCATACACAGAAAACATAAACACTTGAAAGCGCAAGGTTATTGATTTGTGCCTAAATCACTAACAAACATTTGGTCTTATCCCAAGTAGATATTCGTGATACCCATGCATTAGGGTCGAATAGTTTAATTTGGAAAGTGATTACACGATTCCAAGTGATATCCGGTAACCTGTATCAGGGATTGGTTTGCTATTGATTATATTCACCCTTCCTGGGACACCTAAACCGCAACAGACATGTAATGTGAAACTGAAGGTCTGGCAAACTCTATATGCGCTTGGACTCCAGGAAGAAGAGCGTGTGACTCCCTAAACATAGCAAGCTGGTTCAGCTCCGTCTCATCCCTTCAGAAACATAAAATACTAAGGGCATGCTTGGTAGGGGGTTATGGGGGTAAGGAATGTGTAAGGTAATGAAAAAAGGTGCTTGGTTGACTATAATGCAATGACCCATTACCCAATAGTTGGTAATGGGGCATTACCCAATAAATTGGGGGGAATGATAATGATTACCCACCACCACCATCACCACCACCACCAGCCACCACCACCACCACCAGCAGCCACCACCACCACCACCACCAGCCACCACCACCAGCACTAGCCACCAGCCACCACCATCACCAGTAGCCGCCACCACCACTACCACCACCACCACCACCACCACCAGCCACCACCACCAGCAGCAGCCACCACCACCACTACCACTGCCACCATCGCCACCACTAGTAGCCACCACCACCACTAGCAGCCACCACCACCACCAGCCACAGCCACCACCACCACTTTGGAGGCTAATGTGTTTTTCTTAAATCAAACATTATCAAATATAATGATAATATCCATTTCATTCCTTTATATTCTATTATATTCCCTTTACCTTTGCTATTCGCATTCCCCTCTTTGAACCAAGCACATCCTAAGTGAATCAAAGAATTAAAAATACAAAGAGGATGTTTGGATGCAATTGCAGGTCATGAGTTAAATCCCTTCCTCGGCAGAATCATTACTTCAAGCAATAATGTCTAACAAGATTTTCATGGTATCCAAGTACACTCAGTTAGACGAAATCGACGTGACTATGTTCTGGGATGGCAAATTTCTGTAAGTTGCACCCTCGTGAGGTATGTCTTTACGTTGTCTTAAATAATAATGTAATATTATCGAGTACATACCAAACTATAAATTGTTCCATTATATGTAACATACCTAATGGCACATTCACTTCTGAAGTCTATAAAAGGATATTAGAATTGATAACTTATAAAATCGTCTAAGGTCGCTCAAATCAAAATTTTCTCTATCTTTACTATATAAAATGTAAAAAAGGTCGAAGGTGAAAGTGGAAACTTGAAATTTGAAAGTTGAAAGTCAAGGTTTAATATTGAGGAAAAATGTTATCTTTAAGATGTGTTAATTAACGAAAGTATTAACGGAAAGTATTGAGTTTATTGGTGGAATATACAAAATTTCGGATTTGTCACTACAATGATTGTTCGTATAAATTCGTTAAATGTCTTGAATAGGTAATTAAGTTTTCTATCTATTTCTTTCATATTTTTTAACTTGTCTCATAGGTCTGATGTGAAAATCATCTATGATTAATAAACTATCATATTTTTCATTCATGTAAATGGTACTCTCGATCTGTATCCTATCACCTGACGCCACAAATAAGCTTTTACAAATATCTTGTAGGGTATGAAATAATTTGAGTAAGGGTTCTTTTATTTTAATTTATTGTTAGGATTTTCGTATAATTATGTGTATCTTTATGTTTACTACATACATAAAATGTAAAAAGAAAATCAAAGGTGAAAGTAGAAACTTGAAACTTGAAAGTTGAAAGTCAAGGTTAAATATTGAAGAAAAATGTTATCTTTAAGCTGTGTTAATTACGAAAGTATTAACGGAAAATATTGAGTTTATTGGCTGAAATATTCAAAATTTCGGATGTATATAGCTGGAATATTCAACATTTCGGAAAGTATCGATGGTCAACCTATAATGGGTAACTCTTTAATCTATAACCCTTTATAAAAGAGCAATATTCCCGGCCAATTCCCGGACCTAAAAGTTAACATAACCCTCCCAAACCCACACATCTCATCCATTTCCAAATTAAAAACACACATACACACACATCTCATGTCTCGGTTCAAATCAACACACTCTCATCTCTCACACGATCGTCTCTATGTGTCAACAAACCGCATCAACACCATTGATGTCGCCTCATCTCTTTCTCTCGTCAGTTAACGTTACCGGTGGTGGTAGTGGTGACTGGTGGGTGACTATAGTGACGGGTGTGTGATGTTGTGATCCAAAATAGTGATTAGCGTTTGGCGATGGTGATGGATATTTTAAGACGGGGTACCTTCACGGCGACGTGAATTCTACCATGATGAACCGATGGTGATTGTGTGTATATGTTTGGCAAATTAATGTGTTTGCCTGTATTAGATTTTTTTGGTGAGATCTATCTAGATCTGTCGATATTCATTCAGATCTGATGAGACCCGGTTAAGAAAACGGCCAATGATGCTTTTTGAGGTCACTTTGTATGCTTTTTTGTGTTTTTTTATATCTTTGTTGTTTATCAACATATTCTACTTTATAAGGCACCATATTACAACCTATTATTCATTTTTACGTTAGTTCATAGTGTGTGTATCATATGCGATCTCAGTTATTAAATATTAAAACTAGTTATATATCACTGTTTGTTGGATATATGCCTTTCTAAAAAATTATGTTGGATATATGAGATGCTACTCTCACAAAAATTGCTCACAAAATATTATTACGACAAAGTATAAAACAACTCTTTTTATTAAGAAACAATTGTCACTCAATAAATTCTTTATTTAAAACTTGAAATGTATTTCTTTTGTTGGCAACTAGTACAATTTCTACTACACTTCTTGTTCCTTTATATAGACTTCCTGTAGTACACTATTACAATTACAATATGAAAACAATGACAACTTGGTCCAAGATATGCAATGTCTTCTAGCCGTAAAACATTTCCCGCATGTTGTAGTTGACTTACTTTGATGGAAGCAAAACTTAAATTTTCTTCACCACTAAAGAAAACTGATGATCCTCCTTTACTAAAAAAAAATACATATGTGAAAGTACTTTCATACGAATTTTAATGATTGTTTTATTAGCGTCATAAAAAGTAGTGTTACAGTTTTTAATGCTTGTTTCACTATTTGTTTCTAGACAAGTTTTTAATCCTAAATGAAAAACGATTTGAAGAACCTCAAAATGCTACGCCTTAAACATAATATAAAGTAACTAAAAAAATCTACGCTACTTTGAAATTAGTTTTTTCGCTTCCCTTTGGCATAACCGAAATAAATGTAGTAAAATATGTAACTTATTATATTGTAAGGAGTTAGTGATAACCATCTTTCGTAGCGGATTTATAATCTCTACTATTTTCTGAAAATAATGGGTCCACATATTTCGTTTTGGCTGACGCCCTCCTTTACTAATCACTAAAATTACTTTATTCGGAATTCCGATATAAGATTTACTTATAGATTAGAACTTGCTTAATTACTCACAAATTGCACACATAAAAGTAACTTTAAGGGCTCGTTTGGTTCGCAGAATATTTTTTACGGAATTAGAATCTGTTTAATGAATTGGAATGTGAAGGAATGGAACGTTAGAAATTGAAATCCTTATGATTTAAAATCTGACGGAATTGAAATCTGTAAATACTAACGCATGTTTGGTTGGAAGAATGAAATGGGAAAAAACAATTATATTAAAATATTTAAAATTTAATTTTAGTTTAAGATTAATAAACTAAATATTATTTAATAAATAAATTACTTATCAAATTATAATAATAATTTTTTAAATAATATTATATAAACTAATATATTAAATAAATAATTTTTTATATAAAATACAATTGTATTTTTTAAAGTATAAATTAAAAAAGTAAGCTATAAATAAATTATAAATAAATTCTTAATAAGAAATTCACCTTTCAAAAAAAAAAAATAAATAAAATAAATAAATAAATTATATTTAATTTTAAAAAACAATTTAATATAATAATAATAATTTTTTTTTAAATAAATAATAATTTATATTCAATTTTAAATAAATAATAATTTTTAAATCTTAATAACATGGTTGTTTATAAATAAAAAAAATAATAAACATAATAATTAAATGATCGTTTATAATAATAATAATAATAATAATAATAATAATAATAATAATAATAATAATAATAATAATAAAATAAATAAATAAAATAAATAGAAATAATAAAAATAAAATAATAATAAAAATAAAAATAAAAATAAAATAAAAATAAATAATAAAATAAATAAAAATAATAATAATAATAATATTAATAATAATAATAATAATAATAATAACAATGATAAAGATAATATGAATTTCATGGAATTGTAAACAATCCTTCTCATATTGCCATGGAATGTTGAATTCCATATATATGGGATTTTGAAGGAATTTCATTCTATTCCGTTTGCCAACCAAACACAGTAAGGAATGGAATTCAGATTCCAAATTCTTTAAATTTTTCAACCAAACACGTTATGAAATGGAATTGAATTCCAATTCCACCACAATCCTTAGGATTCCGCCGAACCAAACGGGCCCTAAGAATTGTCCCACTAAAAGTATGGCGGGTAAACCTATGTGTGTATATTTACCCATATATTACGCATGAAAAGATACCCACGAACAAAAGAGATTTACGTACTTAGTGGGTAACATAAATATACCCATGAGATTACCGGCATCTTTTTCGCACAATGACTCGTATGTGGGTAGTTTGTGGAAAATGTTTTAGCAGGAATATTTCACCCACCAATTACACACCAAATCAAACTTTGTGGGTAGTTTCATGGCTAAATTTGTGGGAGGTTTGCGGGTAACCTTTGCCACACTCTTAATTCCTTATTTGTGGTAAATTCATGGGTAAAACTTCGGTAAATACCCATGAATTAATATACGTGGGAATGTTGTATATGACAGAATTCTTGTAGTGATTCATATAAGTTGGTCATTCTTCACTTCATGTAATTTCTCACTAAGGAATTCATTGACTACAAATACAAAATTGCATATAACCATGTGCAAGTTTATTGTTTTTTATATACATTCTTGCTACATATGTAAAGTATGTGAAATTGTGGGAAGTAAACAAGACAATTATGTCAGTGTTCACCTCTTTGAAAGCATTAAAAATGTTTAGTAAACTGATGAATTGTAACAAAAATGGCTGCGAGAGCTTCTACTTTGAGCAAGGAAGATGAACAGCTCTACGATCTTCTCGTTGCAAGACAACTTCGAACATCATGCAAGGAAGATGTGGGCACTGAGAAAAGACCAAGAAAAGACGATGATCAAGATCCTAATCCCAACGCTAAGAAACATAAGAAGGACGTCGTAGGATCATCATCCATTCACTTGAAAATCTCTCAATTTGTTTGTGATTATCAAACATTTTCTCAGTGCCCGCATCTTCCTTCCATGAATTGTAGTTACATAAGTGAAAGTACGTGTTGAGCAAGAAGACGAGAAACCACTACAACATTCTCAAGATAAGAAACAGTACATGCAACTTTTGTCAACAGATGAAAAAGGACGTTTAATACTATTTATTAACATCTTCACAAATGCTCATAGATTTTAGTCAATCAAAATCAAAACTTGGATGGATAAAACCTTTTCATTTTTGTTATAATGTTCCTATACAATCAGATAACAAGCCAACTTTTTTCATTTTGATCATTTTTATAATCCCCAAGCTATATAGAGTGTAATCATGCTCAATTTATGTATTTGGATAGACATGAAATGTAAACTATATAGTTATAAAATGTAAACTTCTTTTTTGATTATTATGTACATTTTGATTTTTATGGTTGCAACATTTTGATTTTTATGGGGGTTTAAGCTATTAAATAGCCACGTACTTTCTCAAATGTTTCGATATGGTATGATGAGTGTCTAAATACTCATCATTTTTATACTGTTTAGAATGCTAAAAACATCTGAAAACACTCAGAAATGCTTCAAAATGATAAAAATATCACAAACAAGTGTTTTATATGTTTTAAATGCAAAAACATCAAAATCTGGTGAAAAACGTATCAAGTTTGCATAATTGGCAGTTTTAGTCCCCCAAGTTACAAAAGTTGTCAAAATTAGTCCCTGGTAATTCAAAAACTTGTAAAATGTCATTTAAGGTCCATAGGATTCAAAATTTGTCAAAACAAACCCTTTAAAGTTCAAAAATCACAAAATGACAACTTTGGTCCCTCAACTTTGCAAAAGTGTCAAAATTAGTCCCTAAGGTTTTAAAAATAAGAAAATAATCAAAATAAACCTTATACTATTTATAATTGACAACATTGGTCCTTTAGGATAAGTTTTGGGAAATTACACTTTTAGTCCCTCAAAATTCAAAAATGGCATAAAAGGTCATTGGAATTATAAAAAATGGAATTTTATGCAAATGGTCCTTGTACTATTCTTATATGGCAGGTTTGATACTTATGTGAAGTTTGGAAAAGTTACAAAGATTGGTCCCTCAAGTTTCAGAATATTACAACAATGGTCCTTGTATTTATCAAATAACCAAATTGGACCCTTTATGTTATTATTCCAAATCCAATAAACCAAAACTTAAACCCAGCTGTGGCCCAAATACCCCTAGCCCAAACCCGAAATTTAAAAACAGAGAAACCACGCGCGTCTACTGTTCATCCACCCTCACCCACACCTGTTTCCACACCATTGCTCCACCTGCTACCACCACTTGTCCACCACTTTCCAGCTCATACCAACCTCTCACCATCACCCTTTCCACCTTGCAAGCCAACCCACACTGCATTAATTGCAGATACCTGCTTCAAAGACTTTTTTCCCGCCAATTTTACAAGTGTACGATTCAGATGATTTCAAGAGTAGCAATCAAGTGGGATTATCTCAGATGTCGACAAAGACTTAAAAGTATCAATATAAAGGAGAAAAGAAGCAGAGGAAAAAGATTATTAGTAGTAGGTAGTGTAATTTGTTCGATATAGTGTAGTAGTTTTCAATTTCAGTTTAATTTAAGTCTTTCAAATGCTTTGTTAAAGTTATTTAAGTGTATTTGAATCTTTTGCAGTCATCAATTTCAAGGTTTAGTTTCATTTCCAAATTTATGTAATTTCAAGTTCAAAATCTAAGTATGTGTTAATGTTGTTTGTATCTGATAGTTTGGACTCATAAGCCCACATAAGCTCCCTATATAGCTTATTGAAGCTATTAGATACTCTTAAAAGCAGTTTATTAGTTAAAATCAGAAATTCACAAAAATACCAATTAATTAGTTAAAAATAAAAATTCACATGGAGATCAAAAAGAAAAGCTGGAGCAGGGTATATTTTGGATTGCCTTGGGTGTAGTGCTTATTGGTAAGCTATAGGATCTGTTCTCAGTCCTCAATTCTCAGTTTGCACTCAAATCCATCTTGTAAGCCATTTTGATCATTTTGGCATTTTACTGTTGTAGTTATTCATTAGTTTGAATCTCTTTTCCTTTATGATCATGAGTTATATTTAAGTGTATTTAAACCTTTAAACCAGAAGCTTGTTCTTTTTAATTGATAGATAATAAAAATCTCCTTTTCATAAGTCATATTAGCATAAGTCTCAATCCAAAGTTTTATGTTGCTATAACTGTTATTTTATATTTATTCAGTCCTAATATATGATTATTTAAGGTTTGCAATCTAGTTCATAATCTAAATCTTTTGTTAAGCTTTGAAAAGATCATAACGTTTGGTGAAGGGATGTTTGGATTTTCTTAGTTAACTGTGCTAGAGGATGTTTGAGTTGTTGTTTGTATTTGCTTCATGTTACCTTAGAGTCTAATAACTCATTTCAGCAAGTAAACTTAGTCCTTATACCATAAAAGTCAAAATAAGCTTTTGATCATAGCTATCCTTTATTGTTGATTTCTAGATGCATAATCATACAAGCTTGTTTGAAAGTTGTTTATTTAGCTTAATCTCATCTCATTGTAGCTTTATTACATATTTGTCTATAAAATCAATCCTAAGTTCATATTAGTCAAACCTTTAGTGTAATTTAAAAAGTCAACTTTTCAATATAGTCGTTTTTGATTAAAATGAATAATTTTGTGTAGGACTTATTACTAAGTTTAAGCTTATGCCCTTTTTGGGATTTCAATATTTAACTGCTCAACAAAAATACAAAAATATTAGTTTTCAATAAAGTAGCTTATTAATAGCTTATTTCCTAGCTTTGTTTAGACCATTGACTGAGAAAGTGCCCTGTGCACAGGATCCACAAGGTTTTTTCACGCTTGTTATAAGTTCTCTATTACTCCTAAGCTTTTGTAATTTAGCTTTTTAGTAGCTTACCTGCGTCTCAATATCCAAAGCTTGTTTTTCAATTTGCAGCTTATTCAATAAGCCTGTTTGTTTTATTAGATCGTCCATTTTTACTAAGTGTATCAGTTGGACAGTGTTCATCAATTTTTTTAAAGCTTCTCACAAGCCCAATATAGCACACCAATCTTTGTAATCTAGCTTTTTGGATAGCTTATCTGGTCTACTTGTTAGCTCCATAGTTCATTTCCATTTTGTAGCTTATTCAAGTGCTTAATAAATAGCTAGAAGGTGCCTTGTGAAACCAATAGTGTACTGTGCATAGTCAGTCTTAGCTTTTGCTTATTTAGTGCTTAATCAGTGCTTTGTGCTTATTCAGTTGATATAATTAGCTTATTTTAAGTCACTTAGCTTATTTTAGTTTATCTTTAGCTTATTTCATAGCTTATAGCCATTTTAACTTAAAAACTTGGGCTTATTTCATTTTTCTTGCCACTGTTGTGATTTTTTGGGCTTATTCAGTGCTTATCAGTGGTATTTGTTAAAAGTCACAATTATAAAAAGTGCTTATCTTCATGTGCTTAATGAGTTTGTAAAAGAAAAATTGAAAAAAAAAATGTTTTGCAAAAAGGTGGGGAGGCAGGCTCGAACCTGAGACCTCCCACCTCTAGAGGATGTTAGTGTGTGTAACTTAACAATAGCGTCCTTGGGCTTTCTTGTCATGGTTTGCAAAAAACAAATACATAACTACTCTTGTCTCATTTAGCTTATACGACTATTTAGCTTATTATAGCTTATTCGAAGTAGCTTTTTAAGTTTGCAATTTCATAAATGGTATGTGATAAGTATTTTTACAAAAAGTTCAGATTTTTCTAATTAGTTTTAGTATTTTAAACATTTAATTAGTGTTTATAGTATTAATTCATAATAAAAAAATATAAAAGTCTAAAAATATAAATCTTTTTTTCTAAAATTTTTTTTATCATATAGTACGTAAGAAAATTAGTTTACACTCGTAGGCCTTTATTTCATAAATTTTACATTTTTGCTTGCGTCCAGCGTATTTTAACCTAACGCGTTTCATTTTAAACCACATTTCTAGATAATTTAGGATTACGTTTTAGTTAATATAGTTTATTTAAGTTATTTTGTTTTATAAAATAAACGTTCATCAATTTTAAATATAGTGATAGCGTTTATTTAATATCTTTTATCTTTTTAATCTTCTTAATTTGTATTTAAGTTGCTTTAATTTATAAACTTTTTCAGTAGTGTAATATTCAATCCAAATCCAATGATCACTATCCTTAGTGATCATTCTCATATGGAGTGTTTTACACCAATTCATCCTAGTGGGACATAACGACAGGGAATACACTATATTCTTGATCTTCATTTGCATTTGTGTTTTTAGCGGTTTTAAGCTTTTTACGGTCGGCCATTCACAAGTGGCCGGTTTGTGTGAGGTAGCTTGACTGTTTTCAGCACAGATCATGGTACCTGTACTTTTTTTGCAACCTGGTTAAGTAGTGTATTTTTTTTTCTGTGTCGATATGGTACCTGTACTTTCTCCAATCTACGTGGCTTGCCCAGTCACTTGGGTTTGTGTGACGTGGCTTGCCAAGTCAGTTTTTTTGCCTACGTAGCTTGCCTACGTGGAAAAAAATAAAAAAAATTAAAAATTTAATTTGGAAAAAAAAATTAATTTTTTTTTAAAAATTTACGTTTAAAAAAAAAAAAAAAAACCTTTACGTTTTAAAAAATTTACGTTTTTTTAAAAAAAAAAACATTTACGTTTTTTTTTTAGAAAAATTTTAAATTTTTAAAATTTTTTAAAAAAAAATTTACGTTTTTAAATCAGAAAAAAAATTAAATTTTTTTAAAAAAATTTATGTTTTTTTTTTATAAAAAAATGAAAAAATTACACGTTTGGAAATTTTTTTATAAAACTTATGTAGCATACGAATAACATGTTATTCATTCCTACCTTACTTTGTGCTCTGAGGGAAGATCGGATAACACGTTATTGGTATGTCACCTCAGCGCCACCTCATCACCTCTTCAATAACACACTAATAACTAAAACATCATCCCTCATAACACACCACTAACATGTTATTGGGTCCCACAAAATAACCCACTAAAAATACCCACTCACTCACAATACACACACAACATCACCAATGGCTTGAGCCATTCAAATGGCTTGGGGACCTTTGGCACACCAACGGTACATAACACGGTATGGTAATAACATGTTATTGGTTCATACTTGGAATGAATGGCATGTTGCTCTTAGAAGCAGAATTACAGAGAAAAAAAGAGAGGTGGGTCTTCTGCCATTTTAACGTGTAATTTTTTCATTTTTTTATAAAAAAAACGTAAATTTTTTTAAAAAAATTTAAATTTTTTTTTCTGATTTAAAAAAAACGTAAAGGTTTTTTTTTTTTTTTTTAAACGTAAAGTTTTTTTTTTTTTTTTTTAAACGTAAAAAATTTAAAATTTTTTTTCTGATTTAAAAACGTAAATTTTTTTTAAAACGTAAAGATTTTTTTTATAAAAAAAAACGTAAATTTTTTAAAACGTAAAGTTTTTTTTTTTTTTAAAACGTAAAGTTTTTTTTTTTTTTTTTAAACGTAAAAAATTTAAATTTTTTTTTTCTGATTTAAAAACGTAAATTTTTTTTAAAACGTAAAGGTTTTTTTTTATAAAAAAAACGTAAATTTTTTAAAACGTAAAGGTTTTTTTTTTTTTTTTTAAACGTAAATTTAAAAAAAAAAATTAATTTTTTTTTCCAAATTAAATTTTTAATTTATTTTTTTATTTTTTTCCACGTAGGCAAAAAAACTGACTTGGCAAGCCACGTCACACAAACCCAAGTGACTGGGCAAGCCACGTAGATTGGAGAAAGTACAGGTACCATATCGACACAGAAAAAAAAAATACACTACCTAACCAGGTTGCAAAAAAAGTACAGGTACCATATCGGAACATTTGAGAAAGTACGTGGCTATTTAATAGCTTAAACCTTTTTTATGGTTACAACAATGCTCGAGCTTTAATTTTAAATTTTTTAAATTCTTATATATACTTTTTAATATAAGTTTAAACCTCCTGATATGTACATGATAATTCGAATATGAACATTATGAAACTAGCCCACCCATTATACTGATGTAACAGTTCGAGCACCAGATATTAACATGTTTTGTGATTAAATTGAACTTAACTGGGCCTTGAATCGGTCCTAACCTTGAAAAAGGTAGAAATACATAAACGGTTCGAGCACGAGACCATATTTGGTCCACCACTGGAGTTCAGCACGGGGACCCTTTAGGGCCTCTTCTTTTTGCCTTAGTTTTGCACCCACTTGCCCACCGGATTAGGGATTGTTGCAGACTTCTTTTCCATGCTTGGTATTAGGATGATGGTACGATTATCGGTGACACTAAAGAGGTAGCTAAAGCCTTAGATATTATCATGGCTGAGGGCCCCAACCTGGGCCTTGAACTCAACATTAAGAAAACAGAAGTTTTTTGGCCCTCATGCAATGGTGTGAAGGTGCAGGATGGTTTGTTTCCCCACGGGATTGGGAGGCTGACATTGGGTGTGAAACTCCTTGGAGGCGCTGTTAGCCGGGATGCAGGGTTTATTAGCAGTTTGGCTGTGAAAAGGGCATCTCGTGCTGTGGAACTAATGAGTTGTCTCACAAGTCTGCGCGACCCTCAATCTGAGCTCCTTTTGCTTCGCTCATGTATGGGCGTCGCAAAGCTGATGTTCGGTCTCAGAACGTGCCAACCTATGTATATAGGGGAAGCTGTTTCGTTTTGACAATGTCCTTCGGAAGGCAATAGAGGCCATTGTGGTTTGTGGGGGCCTTTTTTTGGGGATTTTCAATGGAGGCTCGCATCCCTTCCGACTCGGTTTGGTGGGTTGGGTTTATGTTCGGCTGAGGATGTATCTACTTATGCTTTTGTGGCCTCGAGGGCCAATCTTGAGTTTGCAGGATCACATTCTTCGGGGATGTGGTATTGATGGGTTGACTCGATTATGGGTATGAATGGATCGCTTGCGCATGTCCCTCCTGATTTCGATCTTAGCGGCTTCTCTAACAAGGACACACGCCCCACCTAAAGCCAAAATGTTTGGCGTGTGCCTTTTTAGTGGAATCGTCCAGAGTTTGGGAGAGAAGTTTGATTTATCCCTCGCAAAAAGCGGTGTTTGTATGTCTCCGAGCTCCTCATGCTCAAGATTTCTTGACGGTTATCCCCATTGAAGGGTTAGGCCAACATATGTCGGCCCTGGAGTACCGGACTATCCTTAAGTACCGGCTAATGATCCCTCTGTTTCCGGATGATGAGCCTTGCCCAGTCTGCCGCAAGGTTTGTTTAGATTCCTTTGGCGAGTATGCGGTCCATTGCAAGGAGTTACCGGGTTTCAAATACAGGCATGATTTGGTTAGGGATGTTTTGTATGATGTTCTTAAACGAGCGAGAATTTCTTCTAAAAAAGATGCCCCCGTGAACTTTCTGACAGATCCGCTTGAAGGGAGGTCTACTTTACGGCCAGCTGATATACTTGTATTTGGATGGGCCGGGGGGAAACACGCTTGTGTGGATCTTACCGGAGTGTCCCCTCTTGTTGGGCTAAGGGACAATGGGTTTGTTGCGGGACAAGCGGCGTTGAAAGCGGAATCGAGCAAAGTTGCTAAACACGAGAAAGCTTGTTTAGAGAATCAACACGTATTTACCCTTTTGCTTTTGATACATTTGGGTTCCTAGCTTCGGCAATGTGGAGTTTTGACTAGGGTTCAATGGGTTGTGCAAAGTAATTTTGCGACCCCTAAGTCACAAAATTTCATTTTTAGTAGAATTGGTTTTGCTATTCAAAAGGGGGTTGCGGCACAGCTTGTTGCCCGTTTGCCTGCCATCTTATTGTAATCCGTTTTTAGAAGTTATAATAGAATTCCTTTTAAATTTAAAAAAAAAAAAAAAAAAAAAATTGTTTACTTCCAACAAGTTAAAAAGAAACGCGTGAACATGTAACATATGAATGTGCTCGTGATAGAATGAGATACATTAATAAAGAAACGCAGCATTTTTACGTTATCTGATAGACATTACAACAACAACAACAACATACCCAATCCCGCCGAGGCGAGGTATGGGGATTATCTGATAGACATTATACTACAATAATTGATGGCTGCAAGTATAGAAGTTGTGTACCAAAATGCATGATTGAATGTTTACAAGTAGCATTATAAAAGTAGTTAATACAGACAAAAGGAAGGTGTTACATCTTTGGACCCAATTGCATGTCGATCACAAACTGTTATAAAAACTTTGACTAATTAGTATATTCTCAATGAATTTGTGGAAGCCATTCATTTCACCAGTTGCATGTCGATCACAAACTGTTAACATGCAAACTAAGGATAAAAAACCAATACTTGTTCTTATAATTTTAAGTAAATTTTCAAAAATGAAGTCACCAAAAGCAATAATTTTCTTATCATCTCCCTCTCGTATTTCTTTTCTCTTTTATGGTCTCGCGATAATATGTCTTACTTCCGCCACTGTCTCCGCTTCCTATGGCGGTAATAAGACTGATTATCGCGCGTTGTTGTCATTTAAGTCAATGATCACCCATGATCCATACAAAGTTCTGGCCTCGTGGAACCATTCCTTTAATTTCTGTGACTGGAGTGGTATTTCATACGGAAAACGACTCAGGCGAGTGACTGTTTTATGGCTGGATTCGCAAGGCTTAGAAGGCTCGTTATCTCCTCATGTAGGAAACCTCAGCTTCCTACGTGTGCTTTCTCTCTCTAACAACAGCTTTCAAGAAACCATTCCTCATGAACTTGGTCGTCTATCTAGGCTACGTCGTCTTTATCTTGATGAAAACAAGTTTAGTGGAGTCATTCCAACAAACTTGTCTGGTTGTTCTAACCTGAAAGTACTTTGGCTCAATCTAAATGAGCTAACTGGAAGCATACCCAAGGGAATGAGTTTACTCTCAAAACTTGCTCACCTTGCAATTGAGGACAATAAGTTAACAGGTGGAATCCCACCTTTCTTGGGGAATATTACATCAATGGAAAAGTTCTACGCTGCCGGGAATCCGTTTGGTGGGAGCATTCCAGATACTTTGGGTCTATAGAAAAGCTTAAAGGTATTTGCGTCTGGTGGCTGGAACTTATATGGAAATATCCCTCCTTCCATTTTCAACCTCTCACTCCTAGTGAATTTTTCCTTATCTGCTAATCAGCTCAGTGGTAGTCTTCCTTCAGAAATTGGTGAGATGCTCCCAAATCTTGAGTGGCTTCAGTTAAGGAATAACGAACTGACCGGAGTTCTTCCACCTTCTATTTCTAATTGTTCCAAATTAAGACATCTTGAAATGAGTAGTAACAATTTTAGGGGGAAGTTGACAATTGATTTTTCAAAACTAGCTGATATTAATAAAATTTTATTAAATAATAACAACTTCCATCGACGCGGAGAAGCTGATGACATGAGGTTTATAGATTCTTTGAAAAACTGCACCAGAGTAGTAAAATTGGAGCTTCAGATTTGCAGCTTAACAGGAGTGCTTCCGATATCAATAGGTAATCTTTCTGATCAACTCAACTTTCTACGTTTAGGACAAAATCAATTATTCGGAAACCTCCCTTCAAGTATAGGTAATCTAGTTGGCTTGGCCAATTTAGATTTACAATCTAATCGATTCAAAGGAAAAATTCCCACAACAATTGGTAAACTGAAAAAGCTACAACTTCTAGGCCTAAATAGCAATCAATTTTCAGGGCCTATCCCTGATACCATCGGAAACTTATCGTTGTTGACTAATCTTTATTTATATTCCAACAAACTAGAAGGACATATTCCATCAAGCCTTGGGAATTGTAAAGAACTTAATGGGTTAAACCTTGGTGAAAATAGACTTAGTGGCAAAATACCCACGCAACTTCTTCAACTTCCATCACTAAATTATTTTTTAATTCTATCTCATAATAGCCTATCTGGTTCGATTCCTATAGAGATTAAAGACCTTAATATGTTGAGTTATCTCGATTTATCTTACAATAATTTATCAGGCAACATTACTAGTAGCCTTGGTGAATGCATTAGCCTTACAGAATTATACCTTAGTGACAACATATTTCAAGGCATAATACCATCTTCATTCAGTTCCTTAGGAGGATTGCAGGTACTCGACATTTCTCAAAATAATTTATCATGAAAAATCCCCCAATTCTTAGACAAATGGGTTTCCTTAGAAATTTTGAACCAATCCTTTAATGACTTTGAGGGTGAAGTGCCGGTTGTAGGAGTGTTTGCCAATGCAAGTGCAATTTCGGTTTTGGGGAACAATAGGCTCTTTGGTGGTTTGGTTACACTTGAGTTACCCAAATGCAAGGAGAAGGGTAGTAGAAAAAAAGTTTCCTTTCTTCTTATTACTTGTTTTTATTGCACGGCGTTGCTAAATTAGTATTATTTTCAATGTGTATCTTTTGTGCAGAAAGAAGCATATGATCAACCATCTCAATCTTTAGGGAATGAGCGGTTCTTGAAAGTTTCATACAATGAACTTCTCAAGGCTACTGATGGCTTCTCTACAAAAGAATTTAATTGGGAGGGAGGGTTCAACTCGTTTTTAAAGGAATCCTTGATTACGGCGATAATAGAGTTGTTGCCATCAAAGTTCTACATCTTCAAATCGAAGAGCTTACGAGGTTTTCTAGCGAATGTGAAGCATGGCGGAATGTTAGACATCGTGTCTGTTGAATAATAACTTCATGTTCAAGTGTTGTTTTTCAACGCAATGATTTTAAAGCTTTGATTTACGAGTTTATGCCCAATGGAAGTGTACACAATTGGCTTCATTCAAGTGCAAATACATCGAAACTCAACCTTCAAAGAATAAATATTCTTAGAGATGTTGCAACAGCACTTGATTATCTTCACAATCGCTGCCAAACGACGATTGTTCACGGTGACTTGAAGCCTAGCAACATTCTACTTGATGAAGATATGGTGGCTCATGTTGGAGACTTTGGTTTAACTCGACTACTTGGTACAGACTTAAACAAAAACAGCTCAACTGGGGTTAAAGGAACAATTGGTTATGCACCTCCAGGTAATATATGATTCTTGTATTCCATGATGCTTATATTTACTTCCAGATTATAGCTTGGTAAATTGACCGATTATTTTATTCAATTAGTATGGTCTCGGGAGTGAGATGTCAAGTATTGGGGACATCTACAGTTTTGGAATATTATTACTAGAGGTGATGACTGGGAAAAGGCCGAAAGACGACATGTTTAAGGAAGGTCTTAGCCTTCATAAATTTGCTTACATGGCATTACAGGATCACATAATCGATGTTATTGATGATGATGCAATTGTGTTGCAAAGTACGGAAGCTAATGCAAAGAAAGTGGAAGAATGCTTGGCTGCAACTATTAAGATTGAAGTATCATGCTCTTTAGATTCCCCTCCACAACGAATGAAAATAGAAATCGTTGTCATTGAATTGCAGCGTATTCTCGATGCTCTTCAAAATATATGAGGTACTCTATTCTCCCTTTTTGTAGAATGTGATTTTACATAAGTTGGTCAATAAATCATCACTAAAATGGTTTTATTCTCGTCTATTTGAACTCTTGGGTCTAATACCAAGCTTGCACTGTGAAGTTGAAAGTAAGCGCAAAAGGAGCAATGCACATAGTATATAATACGTTGTCAAGCATGTTTGTACGTCTGGTTTAACTTTCTTGTGGCATAAGTGTAAGAGACGTAAGAGTACGTTTAATGACGCATCATATGTGTCAAACTCGTTTATGATCATGTGTGATTTAATTTACCTCAATCCAATATGTGGTGTTGAATTCTACTTTAGTTTTACTTGCTACTATATTGTCTTAATCATATTGTTCGATTTCTTAACGTGACTATTAGATGTTATATATTCACATTGTTTCTTCACTTTTGATTGCAAGCAATAAGGGTTTCGAGTAGGGTATATTTCAATTTTATAAAAAGTTAAAAACTTCATGTTTGCCCAAAATAACGATTCTTGTGCGAGTTGTTTGTTTGAGATAAGAAACCAAAGAATACAAATTTGGCTGCAAAAGTGATGGGCTATCTGAACTTTTAATTTATGCTATCATGTAACTAATTTCACGTAGTTGACTAACCAAAATAAAAATTGTGCTAACAAATTGACTAACTGATAAGGATTTATTTGATACATTTTTTAGAAAAGATCAATAGTGTAAATTAATCCTAATTTTAAATAAATAAAAAACGGAATGGCATCCTTGTAATTTTCCAATCCACCCTTATTTTCAAGCAAATTACCTAAATATTCCTTATAGAGAGGGATTTTACGGGACTGAACTTTTTTAAGATGTTTTACCAAAATGACCAAAATATGTCACCATCAATGTTTTCATTTTCCATTCGCCTACCTTACTCTACCCAAAAAAATATATTCGCCTGATTGTTGTTATTGGTGGATTATAGTTGGATGGTTTTTACATGTTTATCCAATACAATTTACTTTACTTTCTAGCTGTTGTGAAACTTTACCATAAAGTACTACGACTACCAATCTACCATGTCTATGCATATACACTATCATAAAGTACTACTACCATGTGAAACTTTACCACCAACCCATGGTACTATATGTCTGCTTTATCATGTGAAACTTTAATGTAGGATATTGGATTTCACAAACACTCTAAACCATGATCAAAGTAGGCGTATAAGTATGTTAGAGAGAGAAAGTTCTAGTGAGAGAAAGGAAGAGAGTTGGGAACTATAGTGAGAGAAAGAAAATATTATTATGAGCTCCAACTCTCTACCTTGGGAGGTAGAGAGTATTTATAGTCTTATAAAGCATACACACAACGGGCTGTGGATCGGGCATACAGTGGGTAAAGACCCGTCGTCCTCCCGGTGTTACTAAACTAAATACTACTTAACATAAAAGAACTATGACTACGAGCTTTCTAACGATTACATATACTTGAGGTGACCGACTCTTTAATACCTGGAATTTCTAATTCCTAATAATCTCCCCCTAAGGGAGGTCACCTCAAACATATACTATAATTACATTGAATACAAACAGATATTACATTAACAATTTTTCTTACATTCTTGATGTAGTACTTTACTCGGCTCGTAGTCATTGATTCATCACATTGCATGTTTGGTTAATCCAAGTGGAGGTCTTTTACTGATCCATGTGATAATAATTTCAAGCCAGCTTTTGAGATCATCAGCTAACAAAAATCTCTGAGACATCCATTTTGGTGTTGGTATTATGTGATGTTGTGACTTTCGGACCGACATGCTCATATTATGGATCATGATATCTTCTCATCAGAGTAGCGGAAGCTTTCGTTGATTCATGATATTGGCGGCAGTAGCGAAAGCATGGAGTGAAAGTATCAGAGTCATTGATGCACTTATCATGATTTCTTTTGAGATGAATGTGTAGTGTGAGCATGCGGCCATGGATTGACGCTTCATTACGATCAGCTTGCAAGCGTCGGGTGTACCTGCATAAAGCAGTTAGCAATAAAGCGCCGCGAAAGTGTCTTTGATCATTTTCATTGAATTGAGGTACACGGCCTACGGTTCCCCGTTGATCAGTACAAGCGCACGTGATCGGTATAATTCGAAGAATTTCCTTGACAGGGTTTCGCAGACTGCTCTACCGTTCTCAAACCAGAACATCTCAAAGAAGACAACACGGAGTGAGTGAACCAGCGAAGTAGAAATTCACTGATTGATGAAAAGAGATTTGAAAGACAATCGTGTATTGCTCAATAGAAATTGTTTTTGCAATACAACGAAGGTTTTAATGAAAGTCAATTATCAATCATAAAACACCTTTTGATTTGAAATATACGAACACGGTCAATGTGCTAAAGAAAAGAGTTTTTAAGCACAATCACCTGTTTTTCAAAGGTATCCGTCAATCCATAACCTGAACCAGGATTGATTCAAAAGATTGAATCGCCCCATTGTTTCTGTTCAGTTGTCACATGGTTGATCTATTTGATAGATCTCACATGCCACCCACCAGGAGCTTGTTTGATGTTGGCTCCAGAAGGCTTTCCATCTTCATTGTGAGTATGTTTGCATATCACTTTCGGATGTTACGGCAATACCACAAGGATAGTGCGTAGGACTCAAGATAAAATCTCTCTTTCCACATTGTGTGAAACAGAGAGTCTTCAATGAAAGTGTCCTAATGAGATTTATTGATGATCTCGTGGCTCTAGACTTAATATGTGCATATTTGGATCCTGTGCCGGAGACTAGGGAGAGGGTCTCCTTCTTCAATATCAACAATCTCTAAGAGAAAGTCGATAGATAATGTCGGTTCCCCGTGAGAATGAAACAAGTCCTTTTAAGAGGAACTTGAGTGGTTTGGAAAGTTGAAGTGCAGTGCGTCATTGGGTCCATGACGTCTTGTCTTCAATACCGATGTTACCATCAGTAGCATATGAATTGAACCCAGTTTCTGCCCTAAAGTTGAATATATGGAGGGCTATTTGTTTTCACCCTTTTCTCATTCAATTCTTTTTAATTCTTCAACCCCTTCAGTGCTTACCGAGACTTCATAGCTAGAACTTTGTTGGGTTTGTTCCAGTACTAGCTCTATCTCAGTCCGCATTCTTCCCATATCTCATTTTTCTCCTTTTATCATCATACCTAAGGACTTCTACACTAACTAGTGGATTGTCCACCAGGTAGATCCCTCGGTTCTGGCGGATCAGGGGAACCAATACCTAACCTTATCATCCTTATATCACCGTACATAAAGTAAATTTGGTCAGTCTATTTGGTATTGTTCATCTGCCATTTGAACCAATTGAAAACCATTTGAAAATCAATCCAGATACTTGTGATATATTATCAAAACATTTTGTACCTGAATTTTTTTTGATATTTTTAGAACAAGTGCTCCCCCTCAACATGTGCACCAAATGTTTGAAATCGTTTTGCACACGGAGGCAAGAGGAAGAATTTACTTCTTTGATTACCATTTTCTAAAAGATATCAACATCACTTCCCTAATCGAATCAAGTAGATAAAGCATTTTGGGGAAGGATGAGGTTTTCATGATTTTGCTCCCCCTCAATATGTGCTTCTAGGTTTGAAAAGAGTTTTGCACATACTAGAGGGAACCTGCACATTGAGATAAGTGATCACGTTTCAAATCATAGGTTTAAGATAGATGCTCCCCCTCAACATGTGCATGGAAAATTTGAAATTGTTGTCACATGTGGGAAGGAGAGCATGTACAGCATGTACATCCTTATAAAACCATTTACCGAATTATCAGTTTAAATCCAATTTAAATCACACATTCTCCCCCAATCACAATTATCAAATCATTTGAGATTTGTGATCTCTTATAGATTTAAATTGATTTTGAAAGCTTTTAAGGAGAATTGTGACTTGATTATGAAAGCGTTTTAACTGATAAGGATCGGATTTTAAAACTTTAAACTCCATTGATAAAACATGCATGTATATCTTTTGAAAATAATTGAATGCCAGATAACTTTTTAATTTAATTGAAATCATTCTCCCCCTCAATCAATGACATAGGTTGTTGATTGAGAGATTGATATTGTGACAAATAAGTCCAGATGATTATCAAAATTAGAGACTGAGTTATTTTTCAAAGCAGTTAGTTTTCAGCAGATAAATGTTTATAGAATCAGAGCATGGAATTTAATTTAAAAAAATGATAAAGAATAGCTCTGTTCTTTCTTTAAGAAAGCCGGTTACTTGCCTGAAATGACAATAAACCATTGTTTCTCTTTCTCCCAAAAATAATTTTTTTTTTTTTAATTTTTTTAAAATTTATTTATTTTTTTATTTTATTTTATTTTATTTTTTTTTTTAAGAATTCGAACAACATCTAAAGTCATGTGTCATTCTTTGAATGACAGCACAAAGACCGTAGATATTGACGAACCAAGAAAAGCATAACAAATTGACAATATTTTTTGAAGATTTTTCGAATTTTTCAGATTTTTATGGATTTTACAGGTTTTATAATTTTGTATTTTGTTTTTTTCGAATAGATATATACAAGAGAGAGATGAAGATAGACCTTTACTCCTCGTCTTCCTCCTGAAGACGTTTGAGTGTTCCTGGTTGAAGACTTTTCAAGCCAAGACGTGGAAGAATAAACTCAAAGCGTTCTCTTGGAAGAGCTTTGGTGAAGATGTCGCTAAGGCGATATTCAGACCTCACAAAATAGAGTTCCACCACACCTTTTTCCACTTGTTCCATGATGAAGTGATGTCGAATGTCGATATGTTTTGCTCTTGAGTGTTGAACGTTGTTGCATGAGAGAGCAATAGCACTTTTATTATCACGCGTCTGAGAGGGATTTTGTTGAATACAAAGCCATAGTCGGATAATTGAGATCTCATCCATAAGATTTGAGCACAACAAGATGACATGGCTATGTATTCAGACCTCTGTAGAAAATAGAAGTACTCATTTGCTTCTTTGAAGACGACTCACAAGCTTATCACCCAAAATTGAGCACCTCGGGGCGTACCGATGTGTATCTTGACAACTGCATGATCGGCATCGCATAGGCGTTAGAGACATACCGGTGTCCTTCGGGTACCAAAGTCCCATATTGATGGTTCCTTGGAGATACCGAAAGACCCGTTTAACCGCTTCAAGGTGCTTTTAGTAGGCTTAGCACGGTATCTAGCACACATGCACCGGCGAACAAGATATGCGGTCTACTAGCTGTGTGGTACATCAGGGATCCAATCATACTACGATATTTCGTTTGATCTACCATGATCCTGAGTGGTCCTCATCCAGCTTGGTTCGTTCAATCATGGGAGTGTCAGCGGGGTCACTTGAATCAAATCCAAATTTCTTTAAAATCTCATTTGCATATTTAGATTGATTTATGAAAATGCCTCGGGACTTTGTGAAATTTGTAATCCCAAGAAAAATGACATTTGTCCCATCATTGACATTTGAAATTTTGAACCCATTTCATTAGAAAAACGATCACATTCCATTGGGTCGGTCGAGGCAAAAATAATATCATCAACATAAATTTGAACGTGAATTAAGTGTTTGCACGACTTCTCGGGTGAACAAAGTAGGATCAATTGCTCCTTTCTTTGAATCCGGTAGATAGAAGAAACTTTGACGTGTATCATACCATGCTCCAGGAGCATTGCTTCAAACCATATAGGGCCTTTTTCAAGCGATAAACATGAGTAGGATGCTCTAAATTCACAAAACCCTCTGGGTTGGCTGGCGTAAACCACTTCTTTGGATCTCCATTAAGAAATGCACGGTTTTCACGTCCATCGATAAACAACCATGTTCTTGCTAGCAGCATTAGCCAAGAAGATTCTGATCGCCTCGATACGAGCAACTGGAGCAAAAGATTCCTCAAAGTATATGCCTTCTTCTTGACGATAACCTTTAGCCACTAACCTAGCCTTATTTTTCAAAACATCACCATGCTCATCAAGCTTCACTTTGAAGATCCACTTAAGAGCAATGATCATAGCACAATCTGGAGCTGGTACTAATTCCCATACATCTAATCGATCAAACTCATGAATTTCATCTTGCATGGCATTGAACCAGCTCTCTTCATTCATAGCAGTTTTAACATCTTTAGGTTCGATCTTTGAAAGTACAGAGTTAAAGACGCACCATAAGGCATCGATAGCAAGTTGTTTACAGTGGATACGGACGAGAAGGATTTCCAACGATGTTGTCTAATGGATGATCGTGAGTCCATTTTATGAGGTGTTCATGTGGTAGTTGTTGAGGGACTGAAGTAGCGAGTCGATGTCTCACAGAAGAAGATGGTTACGATGAAGATTCAGGAGCAAATATGTTTTCAAATGGAGCATCTTCAGGGGTAGCAAAGGGATTAACTTCATCATTGATGCCAGAAACATTTCCATGATGTACATTTGAAGAATGATGATTTGTTGATGAGGCTGAAGGATCGGCGGCGGCTTCTTGACTTAAAGATATTGAGGCTGAGGGATTGACTTCATTCACAGGAATATGAGCAGCCTCTATTGTAGGAATCGACACCTCATTAGTACTTGGATCATAAAGTTCATCAAACATAGGATCAAACAATTTCGTTTAAATCATCTTGAGATGGAGGTACATATGGAGTTTCTTGAGAAGAGTTTGGAACAAGGGATGAACCAATGGGACTGTTTTGAAGTCTCGGGTCCAACTGGATTGTCGAGGAGCCATTTGACCGGTCAGCTCATCAAACGTAACGTGAATTGTTTCCATGATATTTCGGGTTCTTTTGTTGTAGATTCGGTATCCCTTTTTGTTTGGTGAATACCCTACAAAAACTCTAATGTCTGCTTTAGCTCTAAGTTTGCCTAAGTCTTGACCCTCATTAGTTGGATAACACAATGCACCAAACACACGAAGGAAAGAGAGATTAGGTTTTCTGTTGTGGATAAGTTCATATGGAGTTTTTCCATGAACAGTGTGAATCAGGGAGCGATTTTGTGTGTAGCATGCAGTGGCAATAGCCATTGAGAGAAACATTGGAACTTTTGAGTAAATCGGCATTGTTCTAGCGGCTTCTACAAGAGTTCGATTTCGTCTTTCAACTACACCGTTATGTTGAGGAGTTCGTGGAACACTTCTTTGATGGCTGATTCCAATGCTTTCATAAAATTCACTAAGTTGTTTGTTAACAAACTTCAGTTCCATTAATACTGTTCGGATAATTACGGCGGTTTTGTTAAGTCGAACCTGCAGTTGTTTGATGAGTTTGATGATGATATCAGGAGTTTCATCCTTTGTCCTTAAGAACTTGACCAGGTGAATCTAGAGTAATCATCAACCACAACTAACACATATTTCTTCCCAAAGATATTCGGCACTCTCATTGGTCCACATAAATCCATATGAATTATATGAAGAACTTTTTGTATGAGTTAGTAGGTTTGGGTTTATGGGCATACTTCTTGCTTTTTCCCAATTGACATCTTTGAACAAAGATGATCTTTTTCATACTTGAGTCTAGGTAAACCTACAACTAAGTCCTTTCTGGTGAGATCATTGATGGTGCCGAAGTTCAAGTGATTGAGACGGCGATGCCATAACCATGACTTTGTTTTAGAAGCCATTGTGACAAAAAGCAAGCAAATTGGAAAAGACTTCATCATATCTTCGATAGAGATGGTGTATAGATTTGAACCACGTGGACCTCTTAAAAGTTCCTTACCATCAAGTTCTCTAACGAAGCAGGTATGTTTTCTGAAGGCTACTTCTATATCAGAATCGAAGAATTGACCAACAGAGAACAAGTTATGACCAAGACCTTCTACATAGTAAACCCTGGAGATAACACTTTTGCCAACAACATAATCTCCATAACCCATGATTGCACCGAAATGATCATTCTCGAATCTAACTGTCCCGATGAATTTGCTCACGAAGTTCATGAGTCGCGACCGGTCGCCAGTCATATGCTTGGAGCGACTGAGTCCGGTACCACGAGCGATTTGAGCGATCTGCAGTTGAACACAGACAAGAATGGATAACTGGATAATTGGGATCCCCATGCAAGAATGCATGGGTTCTATTTGGTTAGTAACAATGGTTGGAACACCCACATCAGAAATAGAAGCATTCATATCAGAAATTAAGGCAATGGAATCATTATGAATAGATGTAGTACTAGTGTCTATATTAGCCCTATTCAAAGTGTGCTCACTTCTTAAGGGAATAGTTCTACCAGTAGGCATCTATTTTCTAGGGGGCATTGTCTGATTAGTCTTATGACCAACAGGTATCCAATGATAGCCTATCTTACTAAATGTTCTTCTGTGGGTTTCCACTTTGTTTTCTAACTTTCATTCGTTTTTGCCTTTTAGCCTTCTTAGCATGATTTTTAGCATTAACAATATTAATTGGACAATTAACATCATTAGGCAAAACATTAACACCACATTCATGATTAGAAGCGAATTCAAGCGGAGACATCAATACAAGGTTTGCAAATAGTATCAGACTTCGAATTAATTACAGTACGCCTATGGCTAATACTAGAATCAACACGATTCGTTTTATTCGGCTCAACTTAAAGTTCCTAGGTAGGTCTTCTACTTTCTTCCAATGCACATTCTTAGCTTGCAAGGTCGTGTCCTTCCTTGTATTGTCTTGAGACTTTGACCTACTTGCTTTAATGTCACTGATTACTCCTGTATAGGGAATGGGAACATTTGTTGGTTTGGCTACTATTTGCTTCACCTGTTTAGATGTGCTGGGATCTGAGCTACATGCAGACACACTAAGATTAACTTTTTTAACACTTGAATAGCTGGGATTTGAACACCTAGAGGGCACTCGAGTTCATTCTTAGCACTAACAGATTTGAAATCTGAACTACTTGAAGGCACATTAGGGTTCACATTCATAACATTTGGCATTGAATGACTTGGATGCTTGGCACTAGGCATAGAACACGGTATCAAGGGATTGACTTGCTCACCTAAGGTTTTAGGGCATATTGTAATTAGGCATTCTAGAAGTTCCTAAGATCGTTTGGCATATAAGCATGCATGGCCAATTGCATTATCATCTGGTTTCTCTAACTTATCCTCTTCTACAATCTCACGGAGACATTCTAGGCTGTCCTTAAGGTATGAGAAATATGTTTGAATAGCAAGTTTGTTATTCCTAAGATGAGGAGGAACATATTTCACATACAAAGCATATTTATTACAGACATGTACCTTTGATACACCATTCTCCCCATTGGTTATTGGCATCTTCCCTTTTACCTGACTCTTTAGATTCTCAAATTCTTTTTGTAACAAGGCTACCGTTTCGTTATTTTTGTTACGAGTGACCTTTATAGATTCAAATAATTCATTGAAATGACGTTTAACCTTTTCATTTTCTTCAACAAAAACCTCATTTTCCTTTTGTAAAGCATTTACTAAGTTTTGAAGATAAAAGTTTTGAGAATTCTGAGAATCTAAAGGAGGAGGCATTTGGGGACCAGTCACATTGTTCGTTTGACCCTTTAATTGAGAGATTTTGGGCTTTCAACTTTCTGATCGTGTTGCAATGAGCTTGAATCTGTTCATCACGTTTGTTAATTTGAAAAACTACATCAAACTCTGGAGCATCTGAGGATGTCTTGATATTTGAAGTTTTGACATTTTCTTTAAGATGTTGATATTTTAGTTGTAAATTAAAATGCTCAACTTCTAGTTTAGAAAAATGTTTAACCAAATTGTCGTGATCATCCAGTTCAATTTTCTCATTTAGTTCAGAATTAGTTTTTTCAAGCTCAATGACACGATCATGAGAGACTTTCAAAGCAACAGATAATTCATGGAATCGAGAAGCAGTAATAGAACAGTTAGTAGCAGTGTAGAACACATCTTGAGCAATACATTCAGAAATCAGGTTCTCATTTAGTGTATGCAAGTTCTTCCTCTCAATCTCATTATATTTTAGTGCTCGCTCATAGTCACTAACCTCAACTATCATTGCATCAAATTCCTTTTCCATTCCCTTAATATCAGTATCTATCCCCTTTTTAAGACTCTCAAAGTGATCTTTTAGAAGTTTAAAGAAAGGCATGACCTCAGTTAAATAGCATTCTTTTGTTTGTTCAAAACCCCTTTCCCTTCATTATCGATGGGTGTGATCCTTTTTTTGTAAGTTTTCTCAAAATCAACAAATAGTTGAAAAATAACATATTGACTGATTAAGGTGTTGCTTTTAGTAGCAATAGTTCTAGGAACTACATGCATTGGTGTGTTGGGAGGATACACAGTCGCTTTAGGCATTTTCCTAAGGGTAGGGTTCGTTACTACAAGATTCTCTATTTTTTGCTTATCTAAATCCTTTTTCCAGAATACTTGTTCGGGTGTTAACAATGTCTGAGGCTTAAACATGTTCAAGGAAATCCAATTTTCCTTCTTGTAATCATGGGGTGTGATCTTTATTTTCATCTCTTTACATTTAGGATCACCTAATTTCTTGTTCATCTTTTCCCTACAGACTTCATCTGATTTCTTATCTTCCTCAGTGCACTCAACGCAACTAGGTTTCTGTCTAGGTTTAAGGATTTCATTGCCATCATAAAGAACCTTATGAGCATTTCTAGCCTTTTTAATGACCTCTGGATTTGGTTCCTCAACAAGGGGAATGCTATGCTTATCGCTTAAGACTCTATGCTTAGTGATCATGCAGCGATGAGATGGTGTTCCCTTGTAAGTACAACTTGTTTTCAAGTTTGTTTTTCAAAGTTTTCAGATTAGAAAAATCTTTCAAGAGTTTTGATTCCTTTGCATTAAATTCTTGCTTAAGCATTTTCACATTTTCTTGAAGTTCTTGTTTTTGCTTAGCAGTTTTAGAAAGCTTTTCTTGCAAGGAATTTAACTCTTGTTTTAATACTTCTTCTCTAAAATTACTTTTTCTAATGATTATACGCACTTGGTCATCCATTTCCTGCTCACGAGTGGTCAACTCAAATTTTGCACGTTGTTCATAAATAGCAACCCGTTCTTTATAGGCATTTAGTTCAGAAATTACAGAATCATCAGAAGCATATGCAGTGAATTCATCAAAAACATAGTCATTGTTGACTGCAGAAGATGCATCACTTGGTACAATTCACTTTCACTTTGTTTCACATATTGATCATATTGGACAACATTGATATTACCCATATTTTCAATATTTGATTCAATAGTTTCAGATGATTGTACTTTGTCATGCATCTTTTGCACATCAGCATCATCGTATAGTTTTAATACCTCGAGATGAGTTTGTCTTCGGATGGGCCAGCTTGTGGTGAAGAGGAGACCTTGGGAGAAACCATTGGAGAAATGCTAGCCATAAAAATTGTGTGTGCAGATGGGTCCATCATCCACATCAGTCGTATGCATCACAATCAGCTGACTTGAAAGGCATTCGATGATTGTGACCTATCTTCTGAATTGGTGCTCATCCACATCGGCATCATAGGTCTTGGCATTGCCCTCGAGAAAAACAACAACTCCTCTTCATCCAAAGCGCACCATTATCACGAGCTTTTACAAGCGGCATCTTATCTCTCGAAGTAATCAGCGATTCGTGGACATTTTGGAGATGTGCAGTTCCTTGCAATGTGTCCCTCACCACCACAGTTGTAGTATTTGATCGGCTTAGCTTGACCTTGATTTCCATTCCTTCCTCGATTCTGATTACCAACATAACCTCTACCAGCTCCACCTCTTCCCGGATCATACTGTCTTTCCTGAACTGGTTGCACCACTATCCTCCCATCTCTGACAGTAGCTTGATTGTGTGGGTTAGATGCTATTCTGAGGTTGTTGTTGGTTTGTGGGAGAGAATTCATGTTTTGTCTAATCGAGAGAGCTAGTTGATTAATGATGTTTCCACGTGTGCATCAGAATCAGCTTGTTTGAACATAGGATCAGGAATGAGTTTGTGATTACCATTACCCATAGGTATGACTTGTGAGGCTTTGGTTGTGATTCTGATGTTTGATTAGAAGGCAGTTGAGTCATTAGAAGAGCTTGTCTCTCCCTGGTTGGTTTTGAACTGATTAAGAATCCTTTTTTCAAACATAGCATGTCTCTCATTCTGAAGGAGGAAGGCATAGAGTTGCTCATAGTTTGTATTCTTCAGTCCTTTAGTGAGCTTCACAAAAGTAACAAACTTGTGCCATTCGGGATTCATGTTGTTCACAAATTTAGAGTTTAGCTGAATGTTAGGCATAGTCATTCTGATGTTCCTCATATCATTAACAAGCTTGTGGAATCTCACATAGTACTCATAAACACTCTCATTCGGTTTCATCTTGAAGTTTTCATATTCATCATAGAGTTGTGATTCTCTGTCTTCCATGGTTAATTCAGAACCTGAGAGAAGCATCTTGACATTATCCCATAACTTGCCTTTGCTTGGTGTTGTGATTGATCAGCTTGTAGATATCTTTTGGAAGACCTTGAAGAACAATGTTAGAAGCCTGATATCGACATCGAATCTCTTTTTCTCCTTATCATCGAGCTCATCATATGTCTTTGGTCTGACAATTCCATAGATCATTGTTCCATCTTCAGCTGTATCAATTAAGTCTCTAGTCGTCTCAACCCGATATGGTCCTTCATCAATGGATTTGAGAATGTTGACTCCATTTTCTTTTCCAAGGCGGTACAATCGATTCGTTGAGCCCAAGAGTCGTAGTGATTCATGTCAAGCATGGGTGGACGAGATATCTGAACCGGTGCTTGAACATCCTCAAACAGATGGAGATGATAGTAGGAACGTTTGTAGACATGTTTCAAGCTCTACGGGATTTTACTATTCTTTGATTAAACCGGGAATATGATTCTTTCACGGGATTTTACTAAACCAAAAGAACAACCGTAAGAATGTATCACCAAGAAGTAACAAGCCTAAATGAATAAGTACCTAACCACACAACTAATTAACAACTTCGCTTAAGTAATCAACTCGCTTAATAGCCAAGTCGCATCGCATCAACTTCGCATAACAGTCCAACTCGCAATGAATCAAGTCGCTATATAGCCAACTCGCTTTAGTATCAACTCGCAACACAATCAACTCGCTTGAACACTAAGTCGCTTAAAGAAACTCGCTAGCGTTACAACTCGCTAAATAGCTAAGTCGCTTTAGATCTCAAGTTGCTTAAAGAAACAACTCGCTTAGAACACAAGTCGCATAAATATCAACTCGCTAAACAGCTAAGTCGCATGTACCAACTCGCATCAAATAACAAAGCAACTCGCTTTGAAGAAACACAAGTCCGAGACTCAACTCGCTTAGTCCTTCTTTCACAAATAGCCACTTTATCAATCCAAAACAACCAAACTACAATGATTTAAGCCTTCCAATTCAAAACATAACCACATATGATGATCCTAAACACAAAAGTACAAGCAAAATTCAAACTTTACCACAAGAATTTGTCCAAATGAATCAAACTCTCCTAAACCCTTAATACACCAAAAACCTTATGAAATCCACCAAAACAAAGAGCATGAAAGATGAGTGATCAAACCATGGCTCTTGATACCAATTGTAGGATATTGGATTTCACAAACACTCTAAACCATGATCAAAGTAGGTATAAGTATGTTTAGAGAGAAAAAGTTCTAGTGAGAGAAAGGAAGAGAGTTGGGAACTATAGTGAGAGAAAGAAAATATTATTATGAGCTCCAACTCTCTACCTTGGGAGGTAGAGAGTATTTATAGTCTTACATAAAATGCCACACAACGGGCTGTGGATCAGGCATACAGTGGGTAAAGACTCGTCCGTCCTCCACGGTGTTACTAAACTAAATACTACTTAACATAAAAGAACTACGACTACGAGCTTTCTAACGATTACATATACTTGAGGTGACCGACTCTTTAATACCTGGAATTTCTAATTCCTAACATTTAAAGACATGACTTTTTAAAGAATTAAAACACACACAGTCACACACCATACACACCAGTACACCACCATAACTAAGATGAGCACAACCCCTCGCCCAGCTCTTCACTCTCCCCAGCTCTCCCACCACCTCGCCCACAGCCTCGCCTAAAAGCTCTTCACTTTCCCCACATCGCCCAACAGCTCTTCACTTCCCCAGCTCGCCCGCGATCGCCTAACACTCGCCCCAACTGATCACGTGTAGCATTTATACTTTTTAATCGCCAAGAATGTCGCCTAGAAAAATGAGAGATACGTATATGGTTCAAAAGTAGTCATAAACTGAATCAAACGAATCATATGCAAAAGTTCATTTTTGAAAAATATATAGGCGAAGTTTATTTTGGTAAACCGATACTCGTTATGGTTCATTTAAGAAATTCTCTCCTTATTTTCTCATACTCGCACTGTCGCACACACTCTCACCAGATCTAGATGTAGTTCACTCGAGATGTCGCCGGAAAATGATGACGTGGATCACGACGGAAAATGATGCCGCTTCCTTCGTCGCTCCTCTGTCGGTAACGATCGCAACAGTCGCCCGGAATCAGGAGGTGTTCGGTGTCTAGGGTTGTTTGGGACAGTGGTGATTGTGTGACTAGCAGATCTGACGGCCCAGGGCATCAAATAGTTTGGGGGCATCATATTTTTCGTTATGCTAATCGGTTTAAATGTGATAAAGAGGTGTCATAGTAATGATGTATGATAAAATATCGTTTTTTTGTTGTCAAAAGACGTCCTTGCATTCGGAAATGGTTTTTCGGCAAAAAAACGCTATGGTGGTTGAAGGTTTGTTGAAAAGGAAGATACAATATCAAAAAGAAATGGAGAGTGTTTAATAGGGAAAAAACGCATAGGGTAGATAAAAGAAAGTAGTAATATTCCCCATAAAATACATGTGATTGTGATTTACCACAAATCACATGTGATTTATCGCAAATCACATGTTATTTTACCTTAAATTATTTTTTGAAAGTGAATCACATGTGATTTACTCATTTTTAGATTAAAACTAAATCACACATAATTTATATTTTTTCATAACAAAGCAAAAAAATAAATAACAGAATCACATGTGATTTCAGGAATTTGTTTTATAAAATGAGGAATAAGTTGATTTAAAATTAAAGATCACATGTGATTTATTACTCTAAAGATCGAATGTGACTTGTAAAATAACATGTGATTCTTTTGGTGGATCACATGTGATTCTTTTTGGTGGATCAATTGTGATTTTTTAAAAATAACAAATCACATGTGATTTTTTTTACGAATCACATGTGATTTTCCTGGACGGAAATTTTGAAAAAAAAAGTTCGTCGAAAGTATATAAAAGTGCATATCAATATAAAGATGATTAATTCTCGTCGCGATGGTGTATTTTTCATAGCTTGAAGATTTACCGTTTACAAGATACGTTGTTTTTAAAAAAATGTGGAAAGTGGGTTTTTATACAATTACATTTCTACCCTTCCTTTGTTAGTTTTTGCTTTCATCTCATCCATTGGATGGAAAGAAAATGGATGGTTGAGATCTTATGGTTTGTTCTTTAGATTATATGTGTTTTTTGTTGATCTCACCTCATACCTTTTTAAGGGGTCATTTAAGCCCAAAATCATATGAATATGATCAAATATAGCCCTAAATCATTTCTTTTTGCATTTTAGGTACTTGGGATGAAAAATCTAGAAATCGGCACATTTAAGGCTTATTTGGACGAAAAAGTGAAGAAAATGACGAAGTCACAAACTTCTGTCAGATAAGGGAGTTTGACGGCGTCACACATCACAAAGTGATGCCGTCACTTGTTACTGGAGATGGATTTTTGGTGGAAAATTAACAAGCGACGCCTCAGTGGAATCTGAAGACACTACAACTGACCGTGTAATTTGAAGTTGAGAGTCACGTGCAAAGCTAATAAGAGACGGCCCATGTCATTTATAAGGGGACGACGTCAGAAATCACATGACGGCGTCAGAGAACCAAAGCGACGGCGTCATAACGATGACTTGCACAAGACGAAACCATAATGTCAGCGAGATGACGGCGTCACAACCTATAACGTGACGCCGTCACGAGTGTAATACTATATATATTTTCGAATGTTTTCCATTATTTGTTTAACACTTTGGAGAGGCAAACCCTAAACGAATTTCACAGGTTTTGTGAAGGTTTTTCGGCTACTTTGGCTCATGTTTAATTGAAGATAAGTAATCCCTCTTTAATCATTCAATATGTCTATATGTTGTTTGATTATATGCTTTTATTTTCTTCACTTTAACATGCTAGGCTAGATTTATTAGTGTTTGCTTAGATTTAATGATACCTTGTTATTAATTATTGATTTTCGTCTCTTGTTGAATTGGTTGCTTCGCGTTAGGGTAAGAAAACTAGCTTAATTCTTATAGGTAACTATCTTGTCTATCTTATTAAACGCAACCCTAGAGTGCATTGGTGGTTTTTCTTGTTGTATTTATTGCATAGATTGCGGCTTGTAGATCCTAGGAGACTTAATAGACTTTAAGCTTCTTAGGGGAGACTTATATGTTCATAGAGTTAGGACATTTGGCACCTCCCTACGAGTAATAACAAGGAATACAACGCTCCAATTAAAACAAGGGTATGACAATTTGTGACAACTCGCAATTTCAGGTCATTTCTCGAAACAATTCATGCCTTACAATTTTAACATTTATCGTAAACTAGGTTTAAAATTCAGCGTAACCTTAAAGGGTTAGCGGCGAATTCATGATCATATCATCACGAACATTTCATATGGACTAAGTTTAGTTTACATTTCATTAACATCATTTGCATCATGTTTGTTCATTCATGATTTTCATTTCACCTTAAGCGTAAGTTATTATTTTGAAAATATAACCCGATGCTTCCAAAAAATGATCCGACATATTTTTATACTTACATTTAGTTTATAAAACTATATTTTAAGTTTACAGTGTTCTAAATTTATTTTGTATACAAATCGTTAAATTTATATTATTCGACGTTTTCCTAAAAACTACACGATAATTATTATATCACTCAAATTTTACAAGGAATGTATTTTTACAATTTTATGATCTCATTACATTCCACTTTGATCTATTAAAAATCTCTTTTATCTAAAAGTTACCATTTACCTTACAAGTATTATTAACTACATAACATTTACTTACACATTCATTTTTAACAAAGTTTATACAATAAAGAAAAAAAAAAAAAATCATTTTGGGAAAACATATCCCCTAAAAAGCGGTCAAGGGGAGGATACCTCATAAATGTTTTGGTAAGAATTTCTTACATATCTTGATTTGTACACAAAGTTACTTCATTCACTCTTCAATCATTCACCTCAATTTTCAAGTTAGCAAAAAAAAAAAAGTCTTTCTTTCTCTTGGTTCTTCCTCCAACCGGTTCTTCAAGTGTTAACAAGAGAATCATCAAAATTTTGCAAGATCAAGTTAATAAACAATCTAGATAACACTCTCATTAAGGTTTTGAAATAAAAACCTAGGGTGTTTAGGTTAAACCTTTGTTCTTTGCACCTCTTCATATTAACTTGTAAGCATATTTCTTTCATTTTACATATTTCATCTTCATTTCATATTTATTTCTTCATATTTTGAGCAAACATGCAAGACTTGTGTTTATTTATACCATTTTTACATTGATTTTTAGAGTTATATATATTAAAGTCATCCTATAATTATCCCCTTGTTATATATTGGTCTTGATGATGTTTAGGAACCCATGACACCCTAAGAAGGTGTATGGTAGGATTAGAATAGCTTTGGAGTTGATTTGAAGGGATTGGAATAGGTTTATGCAGAAAAACTATTTTGACAAGTATTAAAAGTGATCTGTTCTTATTTTGTTTTTCTGGAAAATCCGACAGTAGGCACGAATTTTTGGCCTAGATATTTAGAAAATATACTTTAAAACGAATCCGTGGCAGCTTGAAGCGGATTAAAGCGGAGTTATAACGAAGAAGTTATGAATTTTTCAAGTTTGACGGCCAGAAAATATATAATTTCTGAAAATTTCAGCAAAGTGTTTTTGTTTTGCAGTCAAAAAGCGAGTCTTAAGCTTTATAAATTATTTCGACTTATCAAAAATATATTAGTATACTTTGATACGCTAAGGTAATAAGAAAACGGATTTGAAACGACTAAGATATGCACTTTTCATAAACTTGCCGTAACTATTATTTTTAGCAAAACTATAATATTTTTATGAGACAAGTGTTACGGTAACTAAAACGACCATGTTGAAGGCTGTTTTTAGCGTAGACGTGGAACTTTTTGTAACGAATTGTCTTCTAGTAAAATCGAGATCACCAAGCATATTTTTCAAAATGACTAACCGTTTGAATAACGGAGTTGTAATAAATTATTTATGGTCGCTTAAACTTTGCGAACTCATTTTTTACACAAGATTTGGACAAAATCACCATCTTTAACCTCTATTATCTATATGTTCGAGACCTCTATGACGAAAACTCATGTACTGAAACTTCTAGATTTTGATACAAACTTTCCAAAACCGTCGAGTTCGTTTCCTAGCGTTCGAATACACCATTGACTAGTTTTAGCCATTTTGTCACTTTCATGAAAATTCCGTGACATTATTTTGACGAAAGTGATAATTTCATAATAAATCATTATAAAACCATTGTAGGATGACATTTTGACGTAAATACTTGTAAAGTCATTTTTGAATGGTCAAGACGTCAAAAGAGTATTTTTTTTGACGATAAGTATTATTTTCAAAACTCGCAAATGGTATAAATAACATACGAAATGCATGCATAACATTACATCATAACTCATTACATATCATATCATTCGTAATAGGTCCAGATTAAAGTTTCACATTATACCTCGGTGTACCCACTTTTGTCATCATAATCATTTACCTTGTGAGTTCATAGCCCACTTTTACTCTTTTAACCGTTTACAAACTCTTGGGGGGGAGATACATGCTACATTTTTAATCGAACACAAATGCTTTGAAATGTATGCTATATCCGAATGTTTTATTGTCACTAAGTATTTGCCATGTTTGAAGTCCCTACATCATGAACCATTAGTCACTTGCGAGTGATATTGTGAATAGGCCTATTGGAATTAACACTCCCGCTCCCTATTGACCGGTTGGGAAATCCTATTTTGAACCCGAAAGGTAATTTGGCAAGTTACCTATTAGAAGTGATGAAGCGATGATTACCAATTTTTATTGGTGCGATGCTACGCTTTGGTGTCATGAACTTAGTGAAATAAATACGATTTTGTTTTCAAATGAGTGTGAACCATTTAACTCACTCGATGATTGTGTTCAAACGAATTAATTAAACCTATGGATTTCACTCAACCTTGTGTTGACCTTTTTAAGCATGTTTTATCTCGTGGTATCTAAGGCATACTCATCATGGCATGGTTAAGGAACCCCTTTTGAGTCGCGGCGTCGACTTACATCATTGTACATTATGGCACTTTCTTTCAAAACCATCGTTTGGACTTGTAATATATATATATTTCCGCACAAGATGATTTTCATTTGGGACCTACACTTTGTAAACTCTGATTGTTTTATTAAATCAAACGATGTGTTTTCCAAATGACACTTTAGGTCGTTCAATATATCTGTAACTGTGATGCTATGACAGTCAATCCCCAGGAATTCCATTCCGCTGCAAAACAGGTAATTTGGGGGTGTGACACAATTCGATTAATCAATAAGAATTAACAAGGGAGTAAAGAAATCTAAGTAAACTCATTTTCCTATCATAAGAGTTACCACCAATTCACTTTTCTTGCATTTTGTTTTAAGTTATTTAGTTTTGTTTTAGCTAATTAGTAGTTAAAGCGCCAACTATTCAAAACCCCGAGATTTTAACTTGCTTTCAAAAAAATATAAAAATACAAAAAGACTCATTCCTCGCCTTTAGATCTATCTCGACATACACTTCGGCCTTCACAAGACTATTCCCCTAGAGAATGATCAATCCTCCGTGTCCTACCTATACTACACTACAACGATTAGGTACACTGCCTAGGAGGATTGTAAAACTTTTTGAGGTCTTACAAAATTTGCATCACTAACTATATTAGTAAACGATTTTGCAATGTCAAAATCACTATCAGAACATCATCAGTACATCCAAATATTTTATTTGCGAGATGAATTGTTGAAAGTATGCTCTCCGTTTGCAGCCATTAATTTTGTGGAGGTGTGTAATGCCCAAGAACCTGAGTATTCCTTTTTTAGTAGTCTATCTACAATATGTTAAATGTTTCAGTGAATTACAGTTTTTTAGGATTGAGTTACAAGTGTCATGAAGCTTAATCCTTTAAATGATTCCTACAGAAGATGACATATTGATTATATTAAAAGGAATAATAATACAGTATACAGGGTATATCATTTTTATAAATATGGTGAAATCTAGTTTATCTCTGTTGTTCCCGTTAAATTGGTTAGAATTAACTACAAAGTTAATCCATCCAAGATCCATGACTTAGCAATGTAATGAAAAATACTTTGTTAAAAGATAAACGTAAAGTAAAAGACACATTTTCAACGTTTAATTCTATTTGCAATTAACAAAGAATTATACCCAAATGTTTGTGGAACAACACTTGGGATTGAATGACAAGTATGGCAATTCTCCTCACTAAACTTAAGCTAAGCTTAAGTACAACTATGTTAAACCAACTAAGCTATTCTCAGGGACTTAGTTGTATTTGGAGGATAGAAATGTGTTTGTGAATGTCAACGAATTAAGTTCACAAACTTGTCAACCTTTCTACTCCTACTTATGGTCCTATTTATACACAATGATTTACAACCGCTATTGAAAAAGACAAAGACATGTATTTTGTCTCTATAATGACTACTTTGGGTATAGGACAATGGTGTTTCCTGAATAGCAGTGATGACACCGCTCTTGGTCTTTAGCCTTTCAGGGAAATTTGATCTTTGCTTGATAAGAACTCCCCCATATTCATTTCATACTTATTCCACCTTGTCCCGCCTTTACTTCAGTATTTAGCCTTCAGTCTCTTATTCTTCAGTATTCATAGTTGTTGAGGAGACTTGGGGTCCACAGAGTTATTGTCATCACTCACTGAACCCATCACCATTTTCTTTGGCTCAGGTATCATTCATTGAGTCCTGCCTCACTGAATGGAAAGTCTTTCTCTTAGGCTTGTCCTGAGCTTCCTGAAGATGACTCACCAAGTGACTGTTCAATCAGTGACTTAATAGATGTTCACGGATATTTAACACTTAGGTTATTTTCTATTCAAATCCTAGTTTAAGGATACTTGGGTACTGAGTGAACCCAACAATCTCCCCTTATTTGGATATAAATATAGTCTAAGGGTTTATGATCAGTGTAAGTGAGCAAATGTCTTCTTCTTACACTGATGATACATAAAAGAAAGTAAAGGACACTGATTCAACATAAAACATTCTTCATTCATAGATTACATCAATCCTAAATATAGCTAAACAGATAATGTGTACAATATTCTCAGTCCAAATAGAATCCCAAACTTTCAAGCTTCATTCTCTTAGACTTGAGCTTTTCTTGATCAGGGTAATCAACAATCTTTTTCCTCAGGCCTATTTTGAACTTTGAATTCTCAGTGGTCTTGACATTTGATGCCATTACCATATATCCAACCATGGCATCAATCCCTGCAAGGTCAATGTCACTCCATCTTTGGAAGCCTTGAAACCCATAAGCATCGATGAAGAACATTCCATACTCAGGCTCTTCTGTAACCATATTGCTGACAAGGGGAACTTCTTCAGGAGGGACACGATTGCAGTCAAGTCTAGGTACCTTGATTTTAGGTTCAGGCTCAATCTGATTCCTCTTTCTCCCTGAGGATTGAGCTTATGACTGTTGAGAAGAAGCAGGAAGGGGAAACTGAATTCCAAGATCTTTAGGCATTTTCTTCATTCTTGCGTACCTGTTTCTCAGTGATGTCATCAGGTCCTTGACAATGATGTTCCTTTTCTTTTCAATAATTAAACCCAATTCATCTAGCTCAGTGATCCCAAAGTCACAGAACATGAATGGATCATGTACTTCAAAATCCCTTTTGTCACTGCCCCTGTAGACCCAGAGAACTGCAGGCTTGGTCTTTGGTTGATTCTTCACATCTGTGATGGGTTCAAGCCTTAGTCTTTGTGTCATGGTCCAATTATACTGCTCAATCCTCTTTTTCCTCAGCTCAGCCATTTTTTTTACCTTCTCAGAATGCTGTTTCTTGAAAGCCTCTAATTTTTCATCCAGAGCTTTTAAGAATTTGACTCCGACATTGTCAGTGGTGACCATCTTTAGGTCAATTCCAAGTGTCTGAGCATCTTCCTGAACAATATTGACCACTTCAGTCTTTGTTAAAGCTAGTCTTCTTTCTTCTTCAGCTGCCCATTTTAGTTCCTCCTCTTTCTCCAGATGAGCATTGATTTCATTGTTTGTTAGGAGGAGAATCTTCCCATTGATTTCAAAAGGCTCCCTGATAGGTGCATTAGGGTTCTGACGGACAATCGATGAAGCTTTAACAAGTTTAGGTTGTTCAGGAATTGAAGTGGTTGCAATCCCTTTGCTTTTACTCTTGGAGTCTTTTGGCTGTTCATGGATCTCTTGTTCAGGCTCTGGCTTGAAGGATAAGATGGACACAGCTGCCTTTGGCTCTTCAGTATCCTCCTCAATATGAGAATGAGTTGTTCTTTCAGTGGCTTTCTCCCCAACTGCTTGCAGGAACTTTGTGAGAGCAAGATTTGCTCGCATGATGTGGAGGGTGGATTAACCCTTCAATGCACGATAAATTTGGACATCATGGACTTGATTATGAATTGTCCTTCTTGAGAACTAAGAAGTCTCGAGTGGATGGAGGCCGATAATTCTCCAAAGATCCCTTGACCTAAGATTCCAAGCCAAAGAGTTTGTAGATTTATCCCAGATTCCCATATTCTTTCCTTGAGTAGTGATCCTAAAGCTGGATGTCGGTGTTTGAGGAATGAAGACCCTCAATATCAAGGTTGTTGATTATTTTGAGAAGCTCACTACGGTTGAGTTTTTGATGTATGCCTCAGAAGCCTCAAGAACTTTCTTTGTGAGTGCAGGATCATCTTTCACAATTTCTTGAATGGTTGTAACGCCCTGATGAAGCCTTTTAAGAGAATCAAGAAAACCAGTTAAGTGTTGATCCAAAGTATTCAGGGATTATTCAACATGTAACATATTGGTTATCATAAACACATAAACAAAAAGATCTAAGGTTCGAATTAGGGAAGAGTTTAGAGAGAGAAAGTGGAGAGAATGGGAACTTCTAGCGAGATAAAGTAATGTTGTATTATGAAGCTCCAACCTTCTACCTTGAGAGGTAGAAGGTATTTATAGGTTTTACAATAAACGCCACCTACGGGTTGTGGATCAGGTATACAGTAGGTAAAGACCCGTTCGTCCTCCACGGTGTTACTTAACTAAATACTTATGATAACTAAACGACTAAGACTATGAGATTTATAATGCTTACAAATACTTGAGGTGACCGAATCTTTCACTTACGGATTTATAAAATTCTAACAATCTCCCCCTAAGGGAGGTCACCTCAATTACAACTGGATATTACATTTTGAGTTCTAGCATTCTATTACACGTTCTTTGCTTTGTAGATTGTAATCTTTAATTCTTCAAAGTCTGCATGCTTTGTACTTTTAGTGGAGGTCTTTAACTAATCCATGACTTGGTGATCTTTGAGCTTTCTTTGAGATCATCAGCCACAGTAAATCTCTGAATTTTCCTTCGTTGTATCACCTCCATGTGATATTTGTGACTTTTGGACAGACATGCTCACACGTTGTTGGATCATGATATTATGCATCTGAGTAGCGGAAGCATTGCTTAATGGTATCAGAGCTTATCATGATTTCTTTAAAGGCGAGTGTGAGCATGCGGTTATGGATTGACTTCTCAATATTGATCAGCTGCAACCGTCAAATGTTCCTGCAAACAACAGTTAGCAATAAAACACACGAAAGTGTCTTTGTTCACTTTCGATGAATAGGGTTGCAAGAACCACGGTTCCCCGTTGATCAGTATAAATACTTCCTATAATCAGGTAGAGTTCCTAAGAATCTCCTTGATGGGGTTTCGCAGCTTGATCTAGCCGTTCTCAAACCGGAGAGTCCAAAAGTAGACAACACGGAGTGAGTGAACCAGCGAATTGAGATTCACTGATTGATGAAAATTTGATTTGGAAAACAATCACTTATTGCTGAAGAGAAAGATTTTGCAATATGACAAAAGTTTTATGAGAAAATTCAAGTTTCAATCATAAATACTTTTGTTCGAGAAGTTAACACGCAGTCGATGTGCTAAGAGAAAAGAATTGTGGAGCACATCGAAAGGTTTTTCAAAAGTATCTGTCAATCCATTTCCTGGACCAAGGTTGATTCAAGATTGAATCGCCCCATCGTTTCTATCTGTTAGGAATTAGAAAATTCAGTCATTAGAGTCGGTCACCTCCAGTATATGTATTCATTAGAAAGCTCGTAGTCGTAGTCAAGTTATATTATTAAGTAGTTTGTTATGTAACACCGTGGAGGGCGGACGGGTCTTTACCCACTGTATGCCTAATCCACAGCCCGTAGGTGGCGTTAGTTTTTAAGAAACTATAAATACCCTCTACCTCCCAAGATAGAGGGTTGGAGCTTCAATACCATTTTTCTTTGTTTCACATAGTTCCCAACTCTCTTCCCTTTCTCTCTCTAGAACTTTCTCTCTCTAAACATTTTTATACGCCTACTTGCATTATGGTTTAGTGTGTTTGTGAAATCCTATATCTTACAATTGGTATCAAGAGCCATTGTTTGATCACTCATCTTTCATGCTCTTTGTTTTGGTGGATTTCATAAGGTTTTTGGGGTATTAAGTGTTTAGAAGAGTTTGATTCATTTGGACAAGTTCTAGTGTTAAAGTTTGAATTTTTCTTGTACTTTTGTGTTTAGGATCATCATATGTGTTTATGTTTTGAATTGGAAGGCATAAATTACTGTGGTTTGGTTGTTTTTGGTTGACAAAGTGGTTACTTTTGAAATTTGTACAAAGCGAGTTGAGTCTCGGATACACATTTCTTCAAAGCGAGTTGCTTTGTTACTGGATGCGAGTTGTTATATGCGACTTGGCTAGTTAGCGAGTTAAGCTTTTAAGCGACTTGGTGGTTAAGCGAGTTGATTCCTAAAGTGACTTGCTTCTTTAAGCGAGTTGATTGTGTTGCGAGTTGATACTAAAGTGAGTTGGCTATTTAGCGACTTGTCTCATTAAGCGAGTTGATTGTGGTGCGAGTCGATACTTATGCGACTTAGCTATTTAGCGAGTTGATTACTTAAGCGACTTGTTCCTGTGAGCGAGTTGGTTGTTTAGCGAGTTGACTACTAAGCGAGTTGAGTGTTTTTGCGACTTGTCTATTCAGACTTGTTACTTCTTCGTAATACATTCTTACGGTTGTTCTTTTGGTTTAGTAAAATCCCGTGAAAGAATCAATTTCCGGTTTAATCAAAGAATAGTAAAATCCCGTAGAACTTGTAATCATGGCAAACATCGTTCCTACTATTTTTCTTCGTAGCGAGGGACGTTCAAGTAGCGGTCGATACTCGTCCACCTATGCTTGACGAACTGATTATGATTCATGGGCACAACGAATCCGTTTGTACTGTTTGGGAAAAGAAAATGGAGTCAACATCCTCAAGTCAATCGATGAAGGACCTTATCAGATTGAGACTACCAGAGACTTAATTGATTCAGCTGCAGATGGAACAATGATCTATGGAATAGACAGACCAAAGACGTATGATGAGCTCAATGATAAGGAGAAAAAGAGATTTGATGCAGATATCAGGGCATCTAACATTGTACTTCAAGGTCTTCCAAAAGACATCTACAAGCTCATCAATCACAACACTGAAGCAAAGGCTGTATGGGATAATGTCAAGATGCTTCTCTCAGGTTCTGAATTAACTGTTGAAGATAGAGAATCACAACTATATAATGAATTTGAGCATTTTAAGATGAAACCAGATGAGAGTGTCTATGAGTACTACGTGAGATTCCATAAGCTTGTGAATGACATGAGGAACATCAGAATGACCATGCCTAACATTCAGCTGAACTCAAAGTTTGTAAACAACATGAATCCCGAATGGCACAAGTTTGTCACTTCTGTGAAGCTAACTAAAGGATTGAAGAATACAAACTATGAGCAATTGTATGCATTTCTCCTTCAGAATGAGAGGCATGCTATGTTTGAAAAAAGGATTCTGGAACAGTTCAAAACCAATCAGGGAGATACAAGTTCGTCTAATGACTCAACTGCCTTCTACACCAATGTAGGAATTACCACAAAGGCTTCTAAAGTCATTCCCACGGGAGATGCTAATCACAAACTCATTCCTGATCCAAGGTTCAAACAACCAGATGCTGATGCGGTCATGGAACATTTCATCAATCAACTGGCTTTCATGGTTAAACAGAACTTAACCCTTTCACCTCATACTAACAGTCTTCACACCAACAATGAAATCAGAACTGCATACAATCTTCACAATCATGCTTTGATCAGAGATGGGAAAGTTATGGGGCAGGCAGTTCAAGAAAGGCAGTATGATCAGAGAAGGGGTGGAATAGGTGGAAGCTATGGTGGAAATCAGAATCGAGGAAGGATTGGAAATCAAGGACAAACAAAGGCTATCAAATGCTACAACTGCGGTGGTGAGGGACACATTGCAAGGAATTGTACATCTCCAAAACGTCCACAGAATGCCGAGTACTTCAGAGATAAGATGTTGCTCGTGCAAGCTCAAGATAATGGAGCAGCTTTAGATGAAGAGGAGCTATTGTTTCTTGCTGAAGGCAATGCAAAGACCTATGATGCAGATGTGGATGAGCAGCCAATTCAGGAGTTAGGTAACAATCATCAGAATGCCTTCCAAGTCGCAGAATGTGATGCATACGACTCTGACGTCGATGATGAACCTACTGCACAAACAATTTTCATGGCTAGCATTTCTCCAATGGTCTCTCCTAAGGTCTCAACATCACAAAAAGTTGTTCCATCCAAAGAATCAATCATCTCAGAGGTATTAAAACTATATGATGATGTTGATGAGCGAAAGATGCATAATGAAGTACAATCTCTTGAGACTTATGAATCAGATATTGATAATGAGGGTAATAGCAATATTGTCCCATATGATCAATATGTGAAACAAGGTGAAAGTGAGATTGTATCAAATGATGCATCTTCCGCAGTCAATAATGACTATGTCTTTGATGAATACACTGCATGTACCCCTGATGATTCTATTATCTCTGAACTGAATGCCTATAAAGAACAAGTTGCTATCTATGAACAACGTGCTAAGTTTGAGTTAACCACACGTGAGCAGGAAATGGATGACCAAATGCGTACAATTATTCGAAAAAGTAATTTTAGAGAAGAAGTATTAAAACAAGAGTTAAACTCCTTACAAGAAAAGCTTTCTAAAACTGCTAAGCAAAAACAAGAACTTCAAGAAAATGTTAAAATGCTTAAGCAAGAATTCAATGCTAAGGAATCAAAACTTTTGAATGATTTTTCCAATCTAAAAACTTTAAAAAACAAGCTTGAAAATAAGTTATACATACAAGAGAATACCATTCAGACTGCTCACATGATCACAAAGCATAGAGTTTTAAGCGATAAGCATAGCATTCCCCTAGTTGAGGAACCAAATCCAGAGGTCATTAAAAAGGCTAGAAGTGCTCATAAGGTAATTTATGATGGCAATGAAATCCTTAAGCCTAGACAGAAACCTAGTTGCGCTGAGTGCACTGAGGAAGATAAGAAATCAGATGAAGTCACTAGGGAGAAGATGAACAAGAAACTAGATGATCCTAAGTGCAAAGAGAAGAAAATAATTATCACACCCCATGATTACAAGAAGGAAAATTGGATTTCCTTAAACAAGTTTAAGTCTCAAACGTTGTTAACGCCCAAGCAAGTGTTCTGGAAAAACGATTTAGATATGCAAAAAGCAGAGAATCTTGTTGTAACAAACCCCCCTCTTAGGAAAATGCCTTCAGCAACTGTGTATCCTCCTAATACACCAATGCATCTAGTCCCTAGAACTATTGCCACTAAAAGCAAGACCTTAATCAGTCAATATGTCATCTTTCAATTATTTGTTGATTTTGAGAAAACATGTAAGAAAAGGATCACACCCACTGGGATAACTGAAAGGGAAAAGGGTTTTGAGCAAACTAAAGAACACTACTTAACAGAGGTCATGCCTTTCTTTAAACAACTAAAAGATCAATTTGAGAGTCTTAAAAAGGGGATGGACTCGGATATTAAAGAAATGGAAAAGGAATTTGATGCAATGATATTTGAGGTTAGTGACTATGAGCGAGAATTAAAATATAATGACATTGAGAGGAAGAATTTGCATACACTGAATGAGAATCTGATTTTTGAATGTATTGCTCAAGATGTGTTTTTCACTGCTACAAATTGTTCCATTAATGCTTCTCAATTTCATGAATTATCTGTTGCTCTAAAAGTCTCCCATGATCGTGTCATTGAGCTTGAAAAAACTAATTCTAAACTAAATGATAAAATTGATCTGGATGATCACGAAAATTTGGTAAAACATTTTTCTAAACTAGAAGTTGAGCATTTTAATTTACAACTAAAATATCAACATCCTAAAGAAAATGTCAAAACCTCAAATATAAAGACATCTTCAGATGCTCCAGAGTTTGATGCAGTTTTTCAGATACATAAACGTGACGAACAGATTCAAGCTCAGTGTTACACGATTAGAAAGTTGAAAGCCCAAATTTCTCAATTAAAGGGTGAAAAGAACAATGTGATTGGCTCCCAAATGCCTCCTCCTTTAGATTCTCAGTATTCTCAAACGTTTCATCTTCAAAACTTAGTAAATGCATTACAAAAGGAAAACGAGAGTTTTCTAGCAGAAAATGAAAAGGTTAAACGTCATTTTAAAGAGTTACATGATTCAATTAAAGTCACTCGTGATAAAAACAACGAAAAAATAACTTCTTTACAAAAGGAAATTGAGAATCTGAGGAGTCAAGAAAAAGGGAAACTGCCACTTGTGTTTAATGAGAATGTCGCTTCAAAGTCATCCTCTGACTACAAATATTCTGTGACTGTTAGATACATTCCTCCTCATCTTAGGAATAATGAACCCGTGTTTCATAACTACTGTGCTTACCTTAAGGACAGTCTAGAATGTCTCCGTGAGATTGTGGAGGAGGATTACCTAAATAAGCCTCTTGATATAGAAATTAGATTTGCGTGCATTCAGGCCAAACGATCTCAGGAACTGCTAGAATGCTTAATTGCAACATGTCCTAAATCCTTAGGTGCAAAAGGTAAAGCTATGATGCCTTGTTCTATGCCTAATGCCAAGCATACAAACCATTCCATACCCAGTTTTAAAAAAGTGAACACTAATGTGCCTTCGAGTAGTTCAGATCCTTGCACATCTAGTTCAGGAATGCAAAAGGTAGATCAACAAACTAATGTTCCCATAATTCCCTCTACAGGAGTAATCAGTGACATTAAAGCAAGCGGGTCGAAGCCTCCAGGCAATACCAAGCAAGATAGGACCTCGCAAGCTAAGAATGCACACTGGAAAAGAGTAGAAGACCAACCTAGGAACTTTAAGTTTGAGTTGAATAAAACGAATCGTGTTCATTCTAGTATTAGCCATAGGCGTACTGTAATTAATTCGAATTCTGATACTATCTGCAAACCATGTAATGATGTCTGCTTGAATTCTGTTGCTAATCATGAATGTGGTGTGAATGTTTTGTCTAATCTTTGTCAATTGTCCTGTAAAAAGTGTTAATGCTAAAAAATGTGCTAAGAAGGCTAAAAGGCAAAAACGAAAGAAAGTTAGAAAATAGAAACCCATAGGAAGAACATTTAGTAAGATAGGATATCGATGGATACCGTGTGGTCAAAAGGCTAATCAGTCATGTCCTCAATATGCTAAGACAATGCCCACTAGAAAATGGATGCCTACTGGTAGAACTATTCCTTTAAGAAGTAAACATACTTTGAATAGGTCAAATACGGACACCAGCATTGCATCTATTCCTGATGATTCCATTTCCTCTATTTCTGATATGAATGTTTCTATTTCTGATGTGGGTGTTCCAATCGCTGTTACTAACCAAATGGAACCCATTCTTACATGGGGATCCCAATTATCCTTATCCATTCTTGTGCGTGTTCAAGTGCAGATCGTTCAAATCGTTATGTGGTACCGGACTTAGAACATTTCCAAGCATATGATAGGAGGCCGGTCGCGGCTCATGAACTTCGTGAGCAAATTCATCGGGACAGTTAGATTCAGGAATGATCATTTTGGTGCAATTATGGGTTATGGAGATTATATTGTTGGTGATAGTGTTATCTCCAGAGTATACTATGTGGAAGGTCTTGGTCATAACCTGTTCTCTGTTGGTCAATTCTGTGATTCTGATCTAGAAGTAGCCTTCAGAAAACACACTTGCTTCGTTAGAGAACTTGATGGTAAGAACTTCTCGAGAGGAACTCGTGGTTCAAACCTATACACCATCTATATCGATGACATGATGAAGTCTTCTCCAATCTGCTTGCTGTCAAAGGCTTCTAAAACAAAGTCTTGGTTATGGCATCGTCGTCTCAATCACTTAAACTTCGGCACAATAAACAATCTTTCCAGAAAGGATCTTGTCAGAGGCTTACCCAGATTAAAATATGAAAAATATCACCTTTGTTCAACTTGTCAATTGGGAAAAAGCACAAAATATGCCCACAAACCAAAACCAACAAACTCAGTAATGGAAGTTCTTCATACCCTTCATATGGATCTGTGCGGCCCAATGAGAGTGCAAACTATTAATGGGAAGAGATATGTGCTAGTAGTGGTTGATGACTACTCCCGATTCACTTGGGTAAAGTTTTTGAGGACAAAGGACGAAACTCCAGATGTCATCATTAAACTCATTAAACAACTCCATATCCGACTCAACAAAACGGTTAGAATTGTCCGAACTGACAATGGAACTGAGTTTGTTAATAAAGTACTCAATGAATTTTATGAAAATGTTGGAATCAGTCCTCAAAGAAGTGTTCCTCGAACTCCTCAACAGAACGGTGTAGTTGAAAGACGAAATCGAACTCTTGTAGAAGCTGCAAGAACAATGCTGATTTTCTCAAAGGTTCCAATGTTTCTATGGGCTGAAGCCATTGCCACTGCATGTTACACTAAAAATCGATCTCTAATTCACACATCTCATGGAAAGACTCTATATGAACTTGTCCACAATCGAAAACCTGATCTATCATACCTTCGTGTGTTTGGTGCTTTATGTTATCCAACTAATGACGGTCAAGATTTAGGTAAATTGAAAGCCAAAGCGGACATTGGAGTATTTGTTGGATATGCACCAAGCAGAAATGGTTACCGAATCTACAACAAGAGAACCCGAAATATCATGGAAACAATTCACGTTACGTTTGATGAGCTGACCGGTCATATGGCTTATGGACAATCCAGTTCTGGACCCGCACTTCAAAATAGTCCAATTGGTTCATCCCTTGTACCAATTCCCTCTCCAGCAGCCCCATATGTACCTCCATCAGAAGATGATTTAAGGAAATTGTTTGATCCAATGTTCGATGAACACTATGAACCAACTGCTGAGGAAATGTCAAATCCATCAACAGAGGCTGCTCCTATGCATGTAAATGAAGTTGATCCTTCAGTCTCAATATCATTAAGTCAAGAAGCGCCTGCTGCTGATCACTCTGTCTCATCAACAAATCATCAATCCTCGAGTGTACATCATGGAAATGTTTCTGGTATCAACGATGGAGAAAATCCTTTTGCTACTCCTAAAGATGCTCCGTTTGAAAATATATTTGCTCCTGAATCATCATCAGAACCATCTTCATCAGGAGAAATTGACTCAGCTACTTCAGTTCCTCAACAACAACCACAAGAACACCTTAGGAAATGGACTCATGATCATCCATTGGACAACATCATTAGAAACCCCTCTCGTCTTGTATCAACAAGAAAACAACTTGCAACCAATGCCTTATGGTGCTTCTTCAACTCCGTACTCTCTAAGGTCGAACCAAAAGATGTTAGAACTGCCATGAATGAAGACAGCTGGTTCAATGCCATGCAAGAAGAAATTCATGAGTTTAATCAACTTGATGTATGGGAATTAGTACCTGCTCCAGATTGTGCAATGATCATTGCTCTTAAGTGGATCTTCAAAGTGAAGCTTGATGAGCATGGCGATGTTTTAAAGAATAAGGCTAGATTGGTTGCAAAAGGATACCGTCAGGAGGAGGGCATTGACTTTGAAGAACCATTTGCTCATGTTGCTCGAATTGAGGCAATCAGAATCTTCTTAGCTAATGCTGCAAGTAAGAACATGGTAGTCTATCAGATGGATGTAAAGATGGCATTTTTGAATGGAGATCTTAAAGAAGTCGTCTACGTCAGCCAACTGATAAGGTTTTAAAAGGTACCATTTTGAGGGGTCGTTTTAACCCTTATTTGATCAATTTTGTATCCGTTATTACTTAATATCGTTCCTTTTCACTTTTTAGGTCTCTTGAAGGTAAAATGCTGGAATGGCACTTATTTGGACGAAAAGGCGCGAATATACAAAGAAAATGGCCAAAGTCAGAATCGAGACACTCAAAGCTGCTGAAAACGAGGCGGCGGTGTCATCGCTTATCTGACGCCGTCGGAGGATTTTTGTGATGATCGAAGCCAAAACCCTATTTTCAAGTGACGACGTCGGGCTTTAAAAGAGTAGGTATCGCAACTTCGACGGCCTAGATGCACCCGAACGACGTCGAAGCTAAAGAGGACGGCGTCCACGACATAAGGTGATGTCGCCAAGGTTAACGTAGCCAAGACGAAACCCTAATGACGGCTACGGCCAGCACAAAACATAAGGTGACGCCGTCGCATATGTAATATTATATATAGAATCTGAATTTTTCAGTTTTGGGAGAGTCTTTTGTGGAGTAAAAACCTAAAACCGAACCAAGGGTGTCTTGTACAGTATTTTAGGGTTCCAAACCCTATCTTACATCAAGATAAGTATTTACTTCATCAATTCAATTATGTCTTTGATTATTTGTGTGTATGCTTGCATGTTCTCCATGTCCGGCTAATTTATTTATGTGTTTGCTTAGGGAGTATGAAACTTAATTATTGAATATTGATTGGTTGTTTCTTATCTTAGTTGATTAATGATCTAGTAATGCGATAGGTCATTCGTTGTGTACTTAATGCTTGATTCATCTTTGTGAACCTTAGAATATAATTACCTGAGTAGTTGTAAGCTAAACCATCCAAAGAGTGCCTTAGAGTAAGAGTTTATTATCCCTAGTGGGTTTTGTAGACGAGACCCTTTTGTAAGTTCAATGAGTTAGGGAGAAACGCATACCCTACAACTTTAGACACACAACGCAACTAAGAATAAGGAAGTGACAACTCAACCATCAATAGGAGATAATTAAGGAGTAGTAAAACCTAAGTAAACACATCTTTAAACTATCATACGAGCACACATTAATTAGACATAGACTACCACCACCTTAGTTTAGATAATTAGATAATAGTAGAGTAATCGGTAGAAATACCAACCCCCCTAAATCCAATACGCGAGATTCGTACCTTTCAATTTCCTAAAAAAACATAAAAAAGAAAAAAAATAATCTTCCTCAACCTTAACCTTAGCGTAGTAACTTCTCACTAGCATTCCTATTCCCCTAGAGAATGATATCAATACCCGTGGCTTACCCTAATACTACACTACAACGATTAGGTTCACTGCCTAGGGTGTTGAAAAACTTTCTCGACGAAAAGGAAGTTCCTTTGAACCCGAACGCGCTGCTTAAGCGTATCAAGTTTTTGGCGCCGCTGCCGGGGAATAGAATAGCTAGTTAGTAGTCCACCTCATTTAGGTTTCTTTGCTTGATTCCTATCAAGTAAATTTTTTTTCTCATTTTTAGCTTCCTTTTAGTCTATCCCCCTTCTTCGTGACCTTTGTTCGTAACACCCATCACTTTTCATCATGGAAGGTGATAACCAACCACCACTCATCAACCCACCACCAAATGACCCGCCAAGAACCCGTACTCTTGGTGAATACTCAAGACCAAGCCACCTAGGCTATAGGAACACCATTGAGCTTCCCGACCAAGCCCAAACTACGACCCTGCGATCCGACACCATCCGGTTGGTGCAAAACGGATGTGCATTCCATGGACTTCGTTCCGAAGATCCAAATCGACATCCGAGGGATTTCCTCAAAATTGTCGATTCCATCGACCTTGATGCTACTACTCGGAGACCACGCGCTGCGTCTCTTCCAATTTTCTCTCACGGGACCAAGCTAGTAATTGGCTTGGCGACTTCCGCCGGCTCCATCTCAAGTTGGGATGATCTCACTTCTCACTTCCTTGCTCAATTTTTCCCACCGGGGAGAACCACTAAGCTTAGGAATGACATCTTGATGTTCCAACAACGTCAAGGTGAATCTCTACGAAGCATGGACCCGATTCAAGGACTTACTTCATAAAGTCCCTCATCACGGCATTGATCTTTGGCTCCTAGTTCAAATCTTTTATGATCATGTCAACTTCCCCACTAAGCGATCCATTGACCAAGCGGCCGGTGGAAAACTTAGTGATCTCACCGCGGAAGAATCATGGGGTATAATAGAGGACCTTGCCCTCGACAACGAAAGTTGGGATGTCCCCCGTGAGCTACCTAAAACCGTCAAGGCAATCTCCTTGCCTTCCATCGACTCACAACCTTCCGACCGTAGGATGATCGAACTTGAAGATCAAGTTAAATTCCTCATGAGTTCCTACGAAAATCCTAAGTCTTCACACCATGTGAACAAAGTTGCTTCCTCGTGCGAGCCGTTTTGTGATCCTCATAACACGCGCACTAGCACCCGATCCCCCGAACACGCTTCCGTTGACTACGCATCCTCGCGTATTAATGGAGCGGGAGGAAGATTCCCTACAACACCCGGACCTAGGAATTTCAATGAAACCCGTGAGGCATGGAAAAGCAAGCCCGACTTCTACTAGGGACAAACTAAAGAATTCACCTCTAATGATTTCTCATGGCCCCCACCTAACGGTCCTAACCAACAAAACATCGAAGGGATGTTGCAAAACCTAGTTGCATCCCAAGAAACCCAAATGGCTAAGCTCTCGGACCGCTTTAACCATCAACAAGCCGAGATGTATAGGAAGATAGACAACCTTTTGAAAGCCATAACCAATAGTGATAAGAAGGTTAGTGCTATCTCAACTCCCGAACCTTCAGGTATAGAGATTAAGGATCCAAGCAAGCTAACTAAGCACGTTCAATTCGTCAATACCATCGCCTTAGTGAAACCTGATAGAACAGATGACGAAGAGGACCATACGCTGGTGAATAATGAAACACCCGAGGAAGTAGATGAAGTAGACATTGACTATTTCAACAAATTTCCTACGGAAGAAGAACTATCTCGCCACCCTCACTTAGTGCGTGACCTCCGTCACATGTATGTTAGGAAAATCCCTAGAATCAAGTTTGGGAACCCTTGGAATCTTAACATACCATGTTGCATAGGACACCTTTTTGTGGCAAAGGCCTATATTGATCGCAAATCCCCAATCAACATAATGACAAGCACCTACTACAATTGGATAATGAAGAAGCCTATCCCAACTAGGCAAGACCCCGATAATCCTAGGGATAAGTGCAATTTTCTTGGTAGAGTTAAGGGATTGCCCGTCTATGTAGGTAGTTTCACGTTCCCTACGGACTTCATAATTGTGGATGATATTAGCACGGCCATAAACTCTAGCTTGTCCCACGTTATTCTAGGAAAACCTTTCATAGAAAGCACCGGGATGACCTATGACCCCTCGTTAGGAGTAGTGTGATTCAAGGATGAGAACGACGACATAGCTTACCAAATGTCGTTTAAGATTGAGAAGTTTTCATCACTCTCTAATGATGAAAAGGAACTTAAGTTGTCGGTCTATTACAGGAATGATAAGGATAGGGAAAAGGGAGTAGATTATGTTATGACTAAGATTTTCGGGTTCTATAAGGATTGTTTGAACTTAGGACCGAAATATAGGACCGAGTGGGGAGAGGACGAACTCTTAGAGAGGTGCATCATAGGACACTTCTACAACATGGAATCCCCCGGTAGAGACCGTCAAGAGAACGGTAATGAGAGAACGTAGGGGCACGACTACGAGTCTAGCTACAAGACTATTAAATAAAGAAAAGCGCTTCGTGGGAGGCAACCCATGCTTAATTGTTTGCTTGTTAGTGTCATATATCTTTTATTAATTGTTTATCCTCATGTTTAAATTTGTAAAAATGCTTTATTTTGTTTTTAACCCCGTCTTAATTGCATATAAAGGTATTTTACATAAGGGATAAGTGTAGGGAGGATTACACACGTTTTCAAAAGAAACGTAAACATGAGAATAACAATTAACCAAAAGATATATATGTTTGTTTGTTCGAGTCAAATGCTTGTATCGAGTCATAATGGATGTTTTTGCAGAAATGTTTTCCAGATTCTAAAGATGTACATTTTCCAGAATTTTTCCAAAAAATCGCATACCGTTTTGTCAGGATAACTTTGGGCGTCAGATTGCAACCGACGGCGTCGGGGAAGGAGTAAAACATCGATCACTTTTTCTCGTTTTCTGAGCTACTTATAAATTTTTGGAATTTTCCGGGTCTTAATTTTCTTAGAAATTCTGTAAACATCCATTCCACAAGCATCATATCCTAGTTTAAATCGAGTCTTATATATATTATTACCACCGATTTTACGCGAAGGTTTCGTTTGTTTTGTTCAAGTGTGCAGGTTTAGTTTGTCAAGAAGAAGTTACACAAGATTGGAAGGAGCTTTTCACGCAATAATTCTTCTTGGAAAGGATTTAACCACCACTTTATACGGATCCTACCGAGCTAATCAAGGGAGTATTAGTTTCTTTCGTTTTTGATTACCTTCTTTTATCATTACTTTGATACTTTCGGGGAACATTGGGGACAATGTTCAGTTTAAGTGTAGGGAGGGAAAATAAAACGGGAACTTTGAAACTATGCTTATCTTTGATTATTTGCTTTGTCCAATTGCACTTTTGTAATAAACCATGAAAAAATGTTGGTTAGGGTAATTTTGGCACCAAATTTAAAATTTTTCATGACATATAGGAGTGGGCCATTAGTCTTAACAAAAGCGTCTCACGGATAGGAAGTTATATTACTAGCACAAAAACCCTTTACCACCCAAATTCCACCCAAAATGTGAGGATCACCCTTAGATTAGTAGGAATTAAAAGCATTCATCTTCAATGCTTAGAGTGTGAACCGGTAGTATATTAGATTCTAGAACTTGTTTTGTGATGCATTCCGAGATCGCAAGTGAGACTACACTTGTGTAGTTAGGAATAACTAAATGATAAGAGGCATTAGGATAACCCTTGTTTGATACCCGTAATATAATTACTTCTTCCACATCGGTTGAGTAATTCCCCCACACCCTTTGCGTTGTACTCATCTTTAGTACACGATACCCCTAGTTAACCCCTCAGAGCCTATCCTTTTCGCGGTTCTCGTGATATTTCAGTTTTTCCGGAACATCAATGAAGAGCATTGTTTACACCCCACCCCCAAATATACACCTAAATCGCCTTAGCCTACCCCTTATGCACTCACTTTTAGTGCAAATGTTTGTTATCACCCTAAACCCTTAGTTCAATTATCTGGTTGCTTGCATGAGTTGCTAAGTCGAGTCATATCCTTTATATATAGTTTTGGGACGATTAGGATTCATGGGAAAAGTTAAAGTTTATGAAATGACGGGAAGGGAACGTTAAATTCAAATTCCCTTTGTTTGCGTAATAATGTACCCCAAGTGTTTTGATCTTTTCAATTCGGGTCAAATTAGTGTTAGAGTAATAAAAACTCAAGTGTAGGGATGTGCCTATAAATCCCTATCATTTTGATGTTACCTAGAGGATGGTATAGTAAAAGTGTATGGAAAAAAAAAAAAAAAAAACGGGCTACCATCCTACATCTATCCTTTAAATTTATGTTTGTTTATTTCCGTTACCTAGAGTTTTAGAGTGTCGATTCTTGGCTTAGCAACGCCATTCTTCGTATGCATTTAGCATAGAGATTTTTTACTTGCCACCACTAAATAGCCTATCCCACCAAACCCTTGTTTCCCTACCGTAAGCCTAACATTACAACCCTTTAAAAGACCTCTTTGATAGTCTTTCCTAGGTGCTTACGCCAAAGTGATGGAGGTTTGATCTATTCTCAAGCCTATGGTAATCTATGTACTAGGACCGGTTAATGAGTGTTTATCTTCCATTTCCTATTTGTTATATTTCATATATACACCCGAGAGATGTGAGTATCCAAACACCCCATGTGAGGTGCTAGTATGTAATTTCGTGCTTGTTATGACTTTTTGGGCTTATATGTGTTGTGGACCATTTTAAATCAATGCTTCATGACCCCTAACTTATAAATTAATTGGCTAAAAGCGCATTTGATTGAGGACAAGCAAATAACAAGTGTAGGGATATTTGATAAGGTTTTAAAAGGTACCATTTTGAGGGGTCATTTTAACCCTTATTTGATCACTTTTGTATCCGTTATTACTTAATATCGTTCCTTTTCACTTTTTAGGTCTCTTGAAGGCAAAATGCTGGAATGGCACTTATTTGGACGAAAAGGCGAAAATATACGAAGAAAATGGCCAAAGTCATAATCGAGACACTCAAAGCTGCTGAAAACGAAGGCGGCGGCGTCACGCTTATCTGCGGCGCCGTCGGAGGATTTTTGTGACGATACAAAAGCCAAAAACCGTATTTTCAAGTGACGATGTCGGGCTTTAAAAGAGTAGGTCGTCGCAACTCGGACGGTCCTAGATCGACCCGACGGCGTCGAAGAGCTGAAAGGCGGCGTCCGCATAAAGGTGACGCCGTCGCAAGGTTAACGTGGCCAAGACGAAACCCTAATGACGGCTACACGACGGCGTCACAAAACATAAGGTGACGCCGTCGCATATGTAATATTATATATAGAATCCGAATTTTTCAGTTTTGGGAGAGTCTTTTGTGGAGTAAAAACCTAAAACCGAACCAAGGGTGTCTTGTACAATATTTTAGGGTTCCAAACCCTATCTTACATCAAGATAAGTATTTACTTCATCAATTCAATTATGTCTTTGATTATTTGTGTGTATGCTTGCATGTTCTCCATGTCCGGCTAATTTATTTGTGTGTTTGCTTAGGGAGTATGAAACTTAATTATTGAATATTGATTGGTTGTTTCTTATCTTAGTTGATTAATGATCTAGTAATGCGATAGGTCATTCGTTGTGTACTTAATGCTTGATTCATCTTTGTGAACCTTAGAATATAATTACGAGTAGTTGTAAGCTAAACCATCCAAATAGTGCCTTAGAGTAAGAGTTTATTATCCCTAGTGGGTTTTGTAGACGAGACCCTTTAGTAAGTTCAAAGAGTTAGGGAGAAACGCATACCCTACAACTTTAGACACACAACGCAACTAAGAATAAGGAAGTGACAACTCAACCATCAATAGGAGATAATTAAGGAGTAGTAAAACCTAAGTAAACACATCTTTAAACTATCATACGAGCACACATTAATTAGACATAGACTACCACCACCTTAGTTTAGATAATTAGATAATAGTAGAGTAATCGGTAGAAATACCAACCCCCCCAAATCCAATACCCGAGATTCGTACCTTTCAATTTCCTAAAAAAACATAAAAAAGATAAAAAATAATCTTCCTCAACCTTAACCTTAGCATAGTAACTTCTCACTAGCATTCCTATTCCCCTAGAGAACGATATCAATACCCGTGGCTTACCCTAATACTACACTACAACGATTAGGTTCACTGCCTAGGGTGTTGAAAAACTTGCCCGACGAAAAGGAAGTTCCTTTGACCCCGAACGCGCTGCGTAAGCGTATCACCAACCTGAAGGCTTTGTGAATCCAGAGCATCCTACTCACGTTTATCGTTTGAAGAAGGCTCTTTACGGTTTAAAACAAGCTCCAAGGGCATGGTATGATACGCTATCCAAGTTTCTTCTGTCTACCAAGAAAGGAGCGATTAATCCAACATTGTTCACCAGGAAGTCAGGAAAACATTTAATTTACGTTCAAATTTATGTTGATGATATCATCTTTGCCTCGACTGACCCCAATGAGTGTGACCGTTTTTCAAATGAAATGGGTTCTAAATTTCAAATGTCAATGATGGGACAAATGTCATTTTTCTTGGGATTACAAATTTCACAAAGTCCCGGAGGCATTTTTATAAATCAATCTAAATATGCAAATGAGATTTTAAAGAAATTTGGATTTGATTCTAGTTACCCTGTTGACACTCCCATGATTGAGCATACTAAACTGGATGAGGACCACTCAGGGATCATGGTAGACCAAACAAAATATCGTAGCATGATCGGATCCCTGATGTACCTCACGCCCGAGACGATATTCTCGTTTCACTGTATGCATGTGTGCTAGATACCAGGCTAAGGTACCAAAAAGCACCTTGAAGCGGTTAAACGGGGTCTTTCGGTACCTCCAAGGAACCATCAATATGGGACTTTGGTACCCGAAGGACACCGGTATGTCACTAACAGCATATGCAGATGCAGATCATGCAGGGTGTCAAGATACTCGTCGAAGTACGTCAAATAATCAATCACGTGTTGTTTGTTTTCATAATATGATGTTGTACCTTTCACAAGTGGGAGAAATCTCAAAGTGTGTGCAAGGAACAACAATATTATTGGTATCTCTTGACCGCAAGGTAAAGGAAACTAATAATTTTACTAGGACTTAAACACATTAGATGTTTAATGCCCTACTACATGTAAATAAGAATTCCACTAGGACTTAAACACATGAGATGTTTATTGCCCTACTACATTCTAATAATGATTTTACTAGGACCTGAACACACTAGATGTTTGTTGCCCTACTACATTCAAATGTCATAATATATTGCAAAGATACTTCGACATTTGACTACATGTTTTAGTCAACATAATTATGGTTGTATGATAATGATCATAATTCTGAAGTATAAAATTAACTTGAACTTACTATAGAACTCAATAGTCTGCGTTCATGATTACTTTTGTTAGTATAATTATGCTTACATGTTAAGACATAATTATAAAGTCCTTGAATTAGTCATTGACTTAACATAAAGTATATATAGTAAAAGTGGTTATGTCTTCTATTAACACATAAACATAAGGCCTTTGAATTATTCAAAGACTTATAATGTATTATTGAAATGTTCTGTTTTCTTGTTAACACATGAACATATAATCCTTGAAGAGTTATGTCTTCTTGTGAACAAGTGAACATAAGGCTCTTGTATTATTCAATGAAATACATTATTGCATGCACTTGGTTCGTAAATACTTTATATGCAATTTGGCTCGACCCAATTGACAAGTATTTGGTCCCAAGAGAATTAAATTATCTACAGAATTCTGATATAGTTTCACAATTCTAATAACTCATATGATATCACTTCATTATGGTATGTCTAATGTGTTGGATCAAACCTTATTCATATTGTTTGGTTCATGATAGCTTTAATTGCTCTACCTCCAAAACATATCAAGGTTAGAAAATTGCTTGTGTCATGGATACACTCAATAGAGTTCAAACCTAGAAGGTATTCAAGACAACCTATAACTGAAAACCCTAATTCATTAGGGATTTGAGGTTTTACGACTCAAACCAATTGAATCATAAACCCTTTTGGATTTTTGATTTTTCTACACTTCCTAGCTTGAAGATTGTAGTTTTGGTGTTCTTCCTAGCTTGACGAAACACAAAACTGTTGCTAGAGCTTTTGGTTAAAGAGTGATATTAAATTAGAGTTTTTCTATAAACCCTAATTTGAGCTGTTGGAAGGAATTCCATTATGTCTTGATTTAAGTTCTGAATTTGTTAAAATCTTATGAAGCATTTTATTAACAAATCTTGAAATGAGAACTTAAAATGTATTTTGTGATTCTCCATAAAGAACAATTTATTGTTGCTTAAATACTGAGTATTTAGAGAATTGTCTCTACTTACAAAAATAAGTGGGAGTATGTTGAGTATCAAATCTGGAGAATGCGAATGAGGCAATACATTCGTATGATTGACTATGCCATCTGGGATGTCGTTGAAAAAGGTGATACTCTTCCTTTGAAGGGTGCTGATGGTAAAGCGATAGAAATTGTTAGTGAAGTTGACAAGGCTAGAAGGAAATTGGAGATTAAAGCTCATAGTATTCTTTCTATGGGAATACCTAATGAGTATGCTTTGGACATTGAAAGATATGAGTCTGCTAAAGAGTTACTGGATGCTCTTGAGACAAGATTTCTTTGGTAATGAAGCTACAAAGAAATCAAGAAAGAACATGCTCAAGCATCAGTTTGAAAACTTCACTGCACTAAGTGGAGAAAAACTTGATGGCACTTATAACAGGCTTCAAAAACTTATCAGCCAATTGAAGTCAGTGGACTACAATGTTATTCCAGAAGATATAAATTTGAAGTTCATTAGAAGTTTATCTCCTGAATGGGCTCTACATACAATTGTGTGGAGAAATAAGGAGGACTTTGATAAGATGACTCTGGACAATCTCTACAATAACTTGAAGGTTTATGAGTCTGAGAAAAATGTTGCTGGTGCATCTTCTGCTAATCAAAACATTGCTTTTGTGTCCACCAATCATATGAGTTCAATCCACTGCTGCCTATGGAATAACCACGGCTATTGCAAACAATACCACTGTTAGTGATAATGTCAGTGATGGTGCAATTTGTGCTTTTCTGGCTGATTTAACTACCGTTATTACTGTTTTAAATCAAAATCTAGATCAAATTGATCCTGATGATCTTGAGGAGATTAATCTTCAATGGCAAATGGCAATGTTGACTCTCCAAGCAAGGAAGTTTCTGAGGAGGACTGGAAGACAGGTTAAGTATGATGGTCAAAGGAGAGTCCGGATTCGACAAAAGCAAGGTGGAGTGCTTTAACTGCAAGAAGAAGGGTCACTTTGCTAGGGAATGTCAAGCTCCTAAGAGAATTGAAGGCATTAAGAAGACCAAAGAAGAGCACCGCTTCTTCTTCAGCTTTGGTTGCTCAAGATGGGATTGGTGATTATGATTTGGAGTGATCGATTGAAGAAGGTCCTAATGCAGCTTTTCTTGCTAGTGAAGCTTCAAAAGAGCATAACTTTGCTCTAATGGCCTATGCTTCATCTTCTGGTTCTGATTCTGAGGTATCCAATGATTCTACTTGTTCTTTTAAATCATGTCATGATAACTTAGAATCTCAAAAAGCTATCACTGACAGTTTAAGGAAAGAAGTAGAAAGACTGTCTATGGACAACCTAGGCTATAGAGTTGGTCTATAAAGTGTAGAAGAAAAGCTTAAATTCTGTATCAAATGTGAGTTTGAGTATGTTGATAAAATTAATATACTAGGTGGTGAAATTAATCTTAAGGATAGAGAGATTAAGATGCTTAAAGATAAACTTGCAGAAGCAGAGAGTGTAAAATTAAAAGCCCTAAAAGAAAAAGAAAAACATGTTGTTAGGGTTGCTAAAACACAATATGCTCCTGATCTAGTAAATAAACCAATAGGTCAAAAATTGTTCAAAGATGGTACTGGCCTAGGTTACAATGATATGCCACCACCATCTCTTATGAAACATGCACCACCTGCAAAATAGCTCTCATTTAGCAGTGAATTTAGTTTCAATAAACCTGTAGGTGAGACTAACAAGATTGAATCACCTAAGATAGGTTCTGATAAGTCATCTGATGCTCCCACAATTGAAGATTGGGAATCAGATTCTGAGGAAGATAAATCTGAATCAACTCAACCTGAAAAGATAGAGCATGTTAAGAAAGTTGATTCTAAACAAGTCAACCTTGTACCTAGATTTGGAGCTCAAATTGCTAAGAGAGTAGTTGAGTACAAGGAAATACCTAGGGGAAACCAGAGAAACTTCAATGGCCTAATTTCAAACATATTAGGAGATGAGTTTCAATGTGTTAAAAAGGCTTGTTATATATGTGGTAGTTTTGAGCACTTACAGAGAAACTGCTATAAAAACAGACCACAAGTTTGGAATCATTGGAAGAGGGTAAATCATCAAAACTTTTCAAAGAAAACAAACCCTCATCCTAAAAAAAACATGATTCCTAGGGCAGTGTTGATGAGGAATGGGAATACAAAATCAATAGTCACTGCTGCACCTAAATGGGTTCCAACCACTGCTAAGCAAAACGTAAACACGGCTAAGCAGAATCAAACCACTGTTAAGCAAAATATCACCTCTGATACAAAAGAAGTTTTAAAAATTCCAAAGGTGATAACTGACACAGTGGTTGGAAATCATTTTATCTTTGTTAAGGCCTCAGCAAGCTGGCAATGGAAGCCTAAGACCAAGGTTTTACCACATGTCAACTGTGCATCAATGGACCTAAATAAATTTGAATATGTTGATGCACAGGGCAGACCCAAGTCAGTTTTGGCTTGGGTCCATAAAAGGAACTAATTTGTTTAATTTCATGTGCAGGGCAATCTACAAGATGAGCTAAAAGATAAAGGAGTTTTTGATAGTGGTTGCTCTGGGCACATGACTTGGGATGGGAGCAACTTGGAAGATTTTGAAGCTTTTGATAGAGGATATGTGGCATTTGGCAATGATCCGAAGGGAGGAAAGATACTTGGCAAAGGCACAATCAGAACAGGGAATTTAGACTTTGAAAAAGTCTATCTGGTACAGGGACTTAAGTATAATCTATTCAGTGTTTCTCAAATGTGTGATAAGAAAAACTGGGTACTTTTTGGTGAAACTGGGTGTGTGGTGTTGTCTCCTGAGTTTAAGATGCCTGATGAGAAGTTTATACAACTTAGGGTACCTAGGAAGGAAAACATATACTGTTTTGATCTTAAAGATGTTCTTCCAAATAGGTCCTTAACATGTTTGTTTGCTAAAGCATCTGTAGATGAGTCAAGATTGTGGCATAGAAGGCTAGGTCACCTAAATTTCAAAACAATCAATAAACTGGTAAAAGGCAACTTAGTGAGAGAGTTACCTTCTAAGGTTTTTGAGTGTAAAGAACTTTGTGTGGCTTGTCAAAAAGGAAAACAACATAGAGCTTCTTGTAAGACCAAAACTGTAAACACCATCACACAACCACTGTTTATGCTTCATATGGACTTATTTGGACCTACTTTGTTAAAAGTTTGAACTATAAGCAGTATTGCCTAGTTATCACTGATGATTTTAGTAGATTTTCTTGGGTTTACTTTTTGGCTGCTAAGAGTGAGACTAGTGAGATCCTTAAGAGTTTCATTACTAAGATAGAAAATCTAGTAAACCATAAGGTCAAGGTAATCAGATGTGATAATGGAACTGAATTTAAGAATGATGTGATGAATCAGTTCTATGTAGCTAAGGGTATAGAGAGACAGTTTAGTGTTACTAGAACACCACAACAAAATGGTGTAGCTGAAAGGAAAAATAGGACACTAATTGAGGCTGCTAGGACAATGTTGTCAGAATCTAAGTTACCAACTACCTTTTGGGCTGAAGTCAGGGAACGCATGTTATGTTTGAGCAGTAAAAGGTGGTAAAGCCTCATAACAAGACCCCCTATGAGCTGTTACATGATAGGAAGCCTATGATTGCATTCCTAAAACCTTTTGGGTGTCCTGTTACTATCTTAAATACCATAGACTACCTAGGCAAGTTTCAAGAAAAAACTGATTATGGATACTTTTTAGGCTATTCTACTAATAGTAAAGCCTTTAGAGTATACAATAGGAGGACTAGGATTGTTGAAGAGAACTTACATATTAGATTCAGTGAAAAGTCTCCTAGTGTTGAGACCAAAGGACCAGACTGGTTGTTTAACATCGATATGCTAACCAAATCTATGAATTATGAGCCTATCATTGCAGGAACTTCCACTAATGTTAATGCAGGTACACAAAAGGATTCTGATGTAGAAACAGATTCTAAGGAAGCTGATTCTCCAAAAGAGTTCTATTTGGTTGAAAAGTGGAAAGTTGGTCCTGTCTCACCCATCGTTGATAAGAAAGGTCCCACTGATGATGATGATGTACTGGATAATGGAGGAAATGTTGATCATCATCAAGATAAGGATGAGTTATTAAAAGATAACTCAGTGTCGGTAGAAGAAATTGAAAAGAAGAAGAGGAATTCTGCAAGCACTGCTAAGTCAACTGAAAGCACTGCTAAGCCATCTTCTACCACTGATAGTCCAATTGTAACCCCGGATGTAAGTACTGGTGATAGTACTTTCTTTGGACCACATGCAAAGCCATTACTTGATGATGAGGAGTATCCACATGATCCTACCATGCCTACTTTGATAGAAATAGATACTCCTACTGATGATGAAGACATGGATGATTTCTTCAATGCTGATTTGACTAACTTGGAAACTGTCATTCATGAAAGTCCAATCACCTCTACCAGAATACATAAGATTCATCCCAAAGAACAAATACTTGGAAACTTGAATACTCTAGTACAAACAAGAAGCATGGTTAAGAATACTGAACCCTTTCCTGAACATGGGTTCTTTGCAAGATCACTTCACAAAAGAAACAGTCATAAAGATCTGCAAAATTGCCTGTTTGCTTGTTTTCTGTCTCAAAAGGAGCCCAAGAGAGTGGAAGAAGCTTTATCTGAAGAAGGCTGGGTAGAATCAATGCAAGAGGAGCTTCTACAGTTTAAGCTTCAAGAGGTTTGGACATTGGTTGATCTTCCTAATGGTAAGAGGGCAATTGGGACTAAATGGGTGTTCAGAAACAAGAGGGATGAAAGAGGTATAGTGGTAAGGAACAAATCTAGGTTGGTTGCTCAAGGATACACACAAACTGAAGGTTTGAATTATGATGAAGTGTTTGCTCCAGTTGCAAGAATAGAGGCTATTAGATTATTTTTGGCTTATGCTTCATTCAAGAATTTTGTTGTGTATCAGATGGATGTTAAAAGTGCATTTTGTATGGCACAATTGATGAGGAGGTTTATGTTTGTCAACCTCCTGGTTTTGAAGATCCTAATCATCCTGACAAGGTTTATAGGGTGAGAAAGGCTATGTATGGGTTGCATCAAGCTCCTAGGGCATGGTATGAGTGCCTGTCTACTTATTTGATGGACAATGGGTTTAAAAGAGGGCTGATTGATAAAACTTTGTTCATTAGAAAACACAAAGATGATATTTTATTGGTTCAGGTTTACGTAGATGACATCATCTTTGGCTCAACAAACAAGGAGCTTTGCAAGGATTTTGAGAAACTTATGCATGATAAGTTTCAGATGAGTTCTATGGGAGAACTCACTTTCTTTTTGGGGCTACAGGTTCAACAAAGGACTGATGGTATCTTCATTAGTCAAGATAAGTATGTAGCAGATGTTTTGAAGAAGTTTGGGTTTCAAGATGTAAAGAGTGCAAGTACACCTATGGAGACTCAGAAACCACTGCTACCAGATGATGGAAGTCCCAAAGTTGATCTGAAGTTGTACAGATCCATGATTGGATCTTTGATGTATCTCACTACAACTAGGCCGATATTATGTTCTCGGTATGTGTGTGCAAGATTTCAAGTCACACCAAATACCTCACACATGACTTTGTTAAGAGAATCTTTAGATATCTTAAAGGTCATCCTAAATTGGGCCTTTGGTACTTTAAGGACTCTCCTTTTGATTTGGTGGCCCACAGATAGTGACTATCTTTGGTGCTAGTTTGGATAGGAAGTCTACTACTTGGAGGATGTCAGTTTTGGGAAGTGCAGACTAATTTCATGGCAGTGTAAAAAGCAAACTAGTATGGCAAATTCTACAACTGAAATGAATATGTGGTCTGCTGCTAGTTGCTGTGATCAAGTTCTTTGGATTCAGAATCAATTGCTGGACTTTGGGTACAATTTTATGCATACTAAGATTTATATTGATAATAACAGTACAATTTGCATCATTAAAAATCCTGTTTTACATTCTAGAACCAAACATATTGAGATAAGGCATCATTTCATTAGAGATTGTAATGAGAAAAGGTTGATTCAAATGGTAAAAATCCATACCGATTTCAATGTTGCTGATCTTCTCACCAAAGCTTTTGATGTGGGAGGTTTCAGTACCTTGTTGTTAGTATTGGAATGATTAATCTCTAACTCTCAACTTGTTTTGTAAAAGTTTGTATAAGTATTGGACTGTTATTATGTAATCTTAGTATTGCTATTTTTGTTTCTAACCACTGATAGTTTTGTTCAAACCACTGTTTGTTGCTCTGTGTTTCCACTAACCATTTTGCAGATAAAAGAAAGTTCATTATAGAAGCAAAAGAAGTACTGAAGTTAAATTGTTCATTCATTCAAGAAACAGTTTACAGCTTACAGCTTACAATGAAACTTCAAAGTGCAAATTAAACGACTTGTTCTATACATGATTTTCTACTACTATCCTAGCTCCTATCATCTATTTTAGCTGTTGGATATGCATGACGAGCTAAGGATCAAAATGGAAAGGATGGATTAAGGAAACCGAAGATGATGAAGATGAATACAGTAGATGAATTAGTGATTTGACATTGTCCTTTGTGCTTCATCTACTGGTTTCACCAAAAAGAAATCACTCCATCTTCCTTTTACCCTTCCCCTTTACGATATGTGAAGAAGCACCACAACTTGGTGCAGGAAGACCAAGAACCACCTCTTTGTCCTTTGGGAGTGGTGGATTTCTTGCTCATGGTCTTGGTTGGGGTTAGGATGATGAAGGTTGGGGGTTTGAAGTTCTCTTCTTAGAGGAGTCATCAGAATCATCAGAAGATTCACTTGGATTCACCACACTATCATCTTCAGATGATGGGAGAAAGGGGGATTTACTTGGTCGCGGTTCTTGTGGAGGTATGTAAAGATGCCATGGGTCAGACTCTTCACTTGATGATGATGATGATGAGGAGGAGGAGGAGGTTGTTAGATCAATGACTTCTGGCTTATTTCAACTGGGATTCCACATGGTGATTGTGGTTGATTGTGAATTTTGGAGAAATTAGGGTTTTGATTTTACTTGGTGTGTGTGTTATATGAGATTTGGGTTCTTTTTATAAGCAGAGATATGGCTTATGTAAGTAAATGAGGGACAGGTTAAATGTGGTTGAGGAGTTAATGAGTTCATTGGGCTCTGGACTAATATTAATACTGGAAGTTGACCATATTGACTTACCTTTGCTAAACCACGGATAGGTCATTTGGAACCACTTCTGGCTTTTTCTAACCACTAATAACAATAACTCTTTTCTATGTGTTTGGTTTGTGTTTTTGTCTTGTAGGTATGAAGGATTAGTGTACATTGGAGCTGGTGATATGTTAGTTGCCAGTGTTTGTTAAAAAATAAATAAATAAATAAATAAATAATTGTGAAATCCTTCATATTTGTGTAAGATCTCTCTTATTTTGACATAGATTTGCTTGCTGTATCTCTTGGAAATCTGGTTGAAGTGAAACAATGTATCCACTAATGATGTGTTTCAAACCACAGATAGCAGTTCTGAAACCTCTGATAGACTGTTGCTTGATTTTGGATACTATAGGGGCTGTTTGGTAACTTTGGCAAAAGTATATTTCTCTCCCCAAATCACGGATGGATCATTTAATTGATCTTCAAAACACTTCACCTTGGCGCTCTACATCAACCCTAATCACTTTCCTTTGCCTTATTTACAAAACCCACATCATACCCATTCATAATCACAATGGCGGAAAAGTATTCCAATACACATAACCTTGTTGCTAATCTCACCAAAAACGATCGATCTGAAGGTTTTCACCAAATGATTGATTTCCTTATTCACAGTCCTATTCACTATGCCTTAACTGTCACACCAACCATTCTTAAAGCCTACATACATCAGTTTTGGAAGAATGCTAAGCTTGAAGAGGTTAATGGAGTAGAAGTGTTTAGCACTGTTGTGGATGAGAATGTTATTTCAGTTGATGAGGAGATCATTTAGAGAGTTTTAAAGTTTGATGATGCTGATGGTATTGATAATCTTTCAGATGCTGAGATTGTAACTGGTTTAGAGAGGTTAGGATATACACACAGGGGTGATAAGGTACAATTTTTTAAGAGTTTGTTTTCAACACAATGGAAGTTTCTTATTCATACCTTGTTGATGTGTATGTGTAATAAGACCACTGGGTTTAATGACTTTCCTTCCAAAATTGCTACTGCTGTTATTTGTTTGTCTGATGGAAGAAAGTTTAATTGGTCTAGGATGATTTATGAGGGGCTAGTACAAAATATTAGGAAAAAGGGTAAATACTATTTGTATCCTAGGTTTGTTCAACTTATTGTGGAAAGCCAAATAGATGAACCTGTTGAGCATTCTAGAGAGTATGAAGCACATCATATGCTCCCTAAGGTTTTTGCACATATGAGGAATCAGAAGCCAAATGTACAAATTAGAGATGTTCCTTTGTTTCCTCATATGCTTATTTTACCTACTGATCCTGAGTTTGATAACGGTCTTGAATCCCAACCTATAGTCACTGAACCCACTGCTAGTACACCTCAAACCACTGTTAGTGACACTCAACCTACTTCTAGTCAAACCCTAACCACTGTTAAACCAATTGTATAGACTAGGAGACTGAAGGGCACCAAGCTACCTCAGGCTGGTGTTAGTGGTGTTGTTAATGAGGCTGTCACATGGAGTGGAGGTGACATGATTGGAAGGGCTTCCACTACTGATTCATGCTTAAATGCTGGTCAGGATAGTGGTAACATAAATAAGACCCAACCTTTGGCAACTCCTAATGTGGAGAGTTCCTTGGAACTTAACACGGGTAGAGGAATCCCTAGCCAACTTGCTACTAAAGGGTGCATAGATGATCAGGCAAGGTCTGGTGCTATGTTTACTTTATCCAAGGATTCACCTCTCGGAGCAGTTAACATAGCTCGAAGTGATGAGGATAGTTTGGAACATGAAACTGAATTGACGGATCCTAAGCTAGTACATGATGACTTTTCCAATGAACCACCTCTCGGACCAGTTCACACAGGTCGAAGTGGGGAGGATATTCTTGAACATTTTAATGAATTGATGGATAAATGTGCCAAAATGGAGGAAACAATCTCAAGTCTTCAGGAGCTGGCTGTGTTTCAGGGAAAAGACATTAGGCGATTGAAGCACAGGGTATTGGTTTTGGAGAAAATAAGAAGACCTGGGATTGCTGTTTTGAGAACTATGAGAAGGATGAAAAAGAAGGTGGACTCCTCTCCAGCTCTGAATCGGGAGGATGTATCCAAACAGGGGAGGAGTGAAGGCATGAATTCAGGGGAGGCTGTTGATGTATCTATGGAAGAAGATGTTGATAGTGGAGATCAAGAATTTTTGGTATCTGATAAAGATGGGAATGAGGCAGTTCTTGAAAGTTTGAAGACTGTTGTAGAAGATGAAGTAGTGCAGGACACAACCACTGATAGTATGTCTGAAACCACTGTTAGTACTCTTGTAACCACTGCTGTAGTTTTAGACATGGCAATTGTACCCACTACTATTACACCCACTGCTATCATAACCACTTCCACTATTGTTACAACCCTCTCTGTATCACCACCTAAATCTAAAGAAGTTGAGAAAGAAGCTGCAAGTACATTGATAAATCTAAGAAAAACCTCATATATTTCTACACCTATCATTGCACCTGTTTTATCTCTTGAATCTGCTGCACCTAAACCTAGAAGTAAAAGTTTGATTATTGGTGATCCATTAAAGAAGAAAGTGGTTCAACAAGACATTGGTAAAGGTAAAGGGATTGTAGAACCAGAGTTGAAGTTTAAAAGTAAAGCAGAGCAAGTTGCTTATGATGACGAGTATGTAAGAAATATGTTAGCTGCAGAACAAGCAGCTTTAGAGAAAAAGAAGCTAGAAGAAGAGGAAGCTAGTCAGAGATGGTTAGCTACATGGTATGAATCACAAAACTATCTTGAAGCTTCTCAACAAATACATGATGAATATACTGTACAAGAATGGGCACTGTTGGATGATGAGGAAAGAGCTAGACTTTTGGGTCAATGGGCAAGGAGGATTGGTAAAGAAAGGAAGCAAGTTATAAGAAAGAAACCTCCTTCAATTGCACAGATGAGGAATATACTGATGAAGATTATTAAGAATTCAGGCATTCATATTCCTGATAATCTTAATAGGTGTTCATTTGAAAGAATTCGTGAGCTTTATATGAGATGTATGAGGATTAATAATGATGATTTATGTCCAATGAATTCTAAAAAGGAAGAAGAGTGGATTCAAAAGGATGAAGAGTGGATTCAAAGTAAACGAAAGAGAAAATCTGAGGTTCAGGAGACATCTGATTCTAAAAGACTGAAAGTAGTTGAAGATGTTAATCAAATTATTTCCTATGAGTTTAAGCTTAAAGTTGGAAGTGAAGGAATTTGGAAAATTCAAAGACTCAACAATGAAGTTTATGAGTATAATAAATTTTCACAGATGCTTCAGTATTTTGATAGAGATGATTTGATGAATCTTTGGATACTTTACAAGAATAAGTTTGGTGAAGTACATCCAAATGATTATCATGAGAGACTGGTTTATCATTATTTGAAGATTTTATTTGAACCTACTCATGATGAACCTGAATGGAAAGGACTCTACAATGGTAATGTTACAAGATGGTTTTTATATCAAACTTATGGAGTTCATGTTTTAACTGTTTCTGGAGAAGTTATTCATATGCTTGTAGAAGGTGATTATCCTCAACTGAATAAGTATCCAGGAGTTATTGCTCAGATGTTGAAGCCTGATATTATTAAGATGTTGTTACCCTATGATGGTCAAGCTTACAATTTGTTGCTGAAATATGAGAAAATTCTTAAGTCTAGTAAGTGTTTGACTACATCCTCCAATCCAGATGTTTTGAGCTTAAAGGAAACTTGAGAATTCTGTTGGAATGTATCAAGTTTGGGGGAGGATTGTTGGGTTTTTGGTTCCTTGGATCAAGAATTATTCTAAGTACTGGAACTACGGACAGAGTTGATATAACCACGGATAGAAGGATGTAACCACGGATGATGACAAACCGCGGCTAGTAGTATTGTATAACTACTGATAGACTATTGTAACCACTGCTAGTTTTGTATAGTCGGTTTAGTATTATGTATTAGATAAATATGGAAAAGATATTTATCTTGTAGGTTACGTATTGTATAATGTAAAGGACTCCTTAGCCTATAAAAGGAGGTCCTAGGTTAGATTAGATATACGTATGTTTTATATCTAAAGTCGATACACTTCAAGGTTGTAAAACCCTAATACTGGTTAGAGTATTCGTATTAATAATAATATTGAGGTGTTGAATGTTTACTGTTCTTCTTCTTAAGATTAAGTGTTAAATTCCGCGTGATACTTAATAAGCTTTTGTTTAAAGTCAGTTTCTATATTAGATCGTTTGCTCAACTGGGATCAACAGAGTATATACATATCTCAAAGTTATTGAGAACCAAATACTTAACCTTCTAAAATCCACTTATTAATGTCATACTAAGGTTAAACATGAAAATGTTGATCGAAGTATAATGATTACTCTCATTCATAAATCCGAAAGGATGCCTCATCACTTGTGTGATATTTTATATCAATGCCGAGGGACATAAGTTATGAGATTATTGTAAATCAGCTAACTACTAAAATATATTATCACATCTTGAATCTGATAAATGTTTTAGAACTATGAATGATAAGATGCAGTCCTTAAAAGGCAAATCGAGTTTTGAGCTTGATTGTTATTTCGCCTAACAGTTAACCTATGAGGTTGGAATGAGTTTCTTTTGAAGAAAGACTCACAAGGACAAAATTGTATACATATTAATGCATGGCATTTAATAGAAAGTTTTTAATCATACTTAAGCAATTGACTGTGATTAAATTTTCTTATATAATACATGCATTAATTATATAAAGATATTTAATTGTCATACATGTGATTTGTACGTTGAATATGACAATTAGATTTTATAACTCTTTCTTTATGATTACCTTTTGCGAGGACGGTGTGTAATCAAAAGGGTTATGAATCTATATTATCTTTATGTTGTATACAAAATTTGAGCAATCCATATTTTGGATTAGATCATGCATCTAAGAGCTGAGATCTTGAATTTAATTACAATATGATTCTGATTGAATTAAGATAACTCTTGAGTACATCTGACATTGAGTGGAAGCATTGTGTTTTTTCTTAAAATTTACATCTTGATGATATCATTCTATTTAAGCTAGATATTGATCCTTAAGCTTAGAATGAAATTTCACTTGGAATATAGGGAATAAAACAAACAACATTGGAATAAATGTTTATTTGGAATAAACAAATGCAAAAAATTAAGTCTGACACAAATGCAATTCATTCAAGCAAGTCTTCAATGATATATTTCACTTGTAATTTATTACATGGATAGAAACCTTATGTTGTTTTAACTAAGGATTCATCATGTATATATTATATTGTGTATAAGACTAGTTGCTGCTTTTGTACAAGAACAAAATGAGCTGACAACAACAATATCTAATTGAGAGTGTTTAGATTATTGTTTTTATAAATGTTTACGAATTTTAAAGCATAATGTTGTATAAGTACAAATGATGCTAGAGGATTATTAATACTAGTTGTAGTAGGATTTCATCTTTTATGATAAATCTGCTAACTAGTTATGCTCAACATAGAGCATTGTTGCATTACACATTAATGAATGAGAATACTTTACACTTTTGGAAACTGTAAAGATGACTGTCAGTATGTTGTTGACTTTTACTACCTCATGCAAGGTAAGACAACATCTCCATACTATAATTCTTGCAATAGTATGAGCATATGAGATAAGACACTCATCTTATATTTCAAATCACTCACTATATGTGATATTTGAAATAATTATTCGGAAAGTTTACTCAGATAACTATTTAGTTTTTCTTTTAAAGAAAGGTTGAGAATGTTGAAAACATTAGGGTTCAAATTACTAAATGAGTTTCATGCATATCTGTTTTAGTATTTGGATAATTGGGATTGATAGACAATTTTTACTTTATGATAAATAAAGATACTTGGTATTTGTTATTCATTCATATAATAATTGTTATCCTATATTTGCATGTTTAATCCTTGAATAATTTTATTATTCTAAATATGTCCATTGTCGGTTAACAATATGGGAATATTGTTATGATAAGGCAAATGTGAGTGTTGGTTATAATTCTAACGAGAATTCGGATTGTTCCCGCCAAACTCATATGTATTCACTAGAGATGCATATTGGATTCCCCAACTTTCAAACATTTACTATTGGATCCTTGTCATAAGTAAAATATTGAAAATGGTTTGTTATCTTCATCCTTAGACTTGAGATACAAGCAAGTTCTGTTATGTGTGGATATCATTTTTTGTAAGTATACGCAAAACGCTATCTGAACAAGGTAGTTATAAAAGCTATATTTCGGAGTGATGTGAAGCAGCATCCACAACACTTGTAATCAATAAAGGATTTGTTACTCCACTTGATATGTGCAGAAAGATACCATGGCGCCTCTCCAGATTTAATAAGATAATTGTTAGGCCGAACCCAAAGGGGTAATGCAAGATGATACTTGATTACATTTGGTATATCTAATTAAATTCTATAATGAGATTCTAAATGGTTAAACTATATGGAATGATTTGAGATCCATAATCCATGGTTTAACGGTATCTATAACAAAGGATTATTAGAGCAAGACGTTGAATGACCATGCTACTGAGAAACTTTTACGAAACTATTTTCTCATACACTTTTAGTTAAAAAGCGAGTGAGAGCTTTTGCTAGGCGTTTCCGTCGTTAGTTTTGTGTGCCATTCGACACACCAACTCCCAAGTGGGAGCTGTTGGTTTGTGGGAGCTGTTGGTTTGTGGGAGTTACAAACACGACAAAACGACTAGAAGTGTGTGAGCCGATGGGGGCACACACGATAAACACGAGTATACGCGTCGAACGTATTTATACTTGAATATATACCCGTTATATGTATGAATGATTACCCGATTATTACACTCGATCCATGGACTGTTTGATGGACTTGGGTCGTTTAGTTTGGAGCTTCCATGGGCCTTGAAAGCTTACAAACGATCGGGCAATGGGGAACTTGGGCTTTTAGCTTGTCGTTCAAGCAATAACCCATGAATAGGGTCGTTTTGACTTTGCTATAAAAGCAAAACCCCAACACATTATTCTGGACGTGAGAACAGGTGAAAGCATGTGACATATACATATGTCTACACCTTATACACAATCCATTCTCATGCAAATATTTTAATCCCTAAACTAACACCATAACTGATCCAAGTTTTCATGCAAATATTCTAATCTCTAAAACCTTGCATCGTTAATATCCAAGTGGTTTTATTGTTTGATTAGTTTTGGTATTCTTGTTCAAAAGATTCCTGGTCGAATAGCTTCATTGCAAGAGTGTTTGTTTTCAGTCTTGATACATCTCGGACAGCAAAGGGATGGATCTCGGACACATATTGTCCGATATCGGGTAGAGTGGAAAAACAACCTTTGTTGTTTTCTTTGGTTCTCGAGCAGTAATGAATTGTTCATGGAGTTTTCTGCTTGTGGCTTATTCAAGTGGTCAATTGGTTGATTGGTTTTATTAATTACGTTCTCGACAAGCTTCTATATCGAATGTATACATTATCGAGTTTGTGTGTGATACTCTTCGAAGTATCTATTTTAGATACTTAAGGTTTCGTATTGGTTTCTTGTTCCGTTAATAGAGATCAATTGCCGAGCATGGTTAGCTTTTCTTTTATCCCTTTTAATTAATTAATATTGTATTAATTATTTGTTTATTATTACGTGTTAACCTAATTGCATAAACTAGATCCTAATTCTGCTGCGTACTCGTAGAGGTTAATAGTTAACTGGTTCTAAAATCCCAACATCCGAATCATGTCATGTTAAAATCTATGGTTAGTTTGGTCCTTTTTCAATCTTACGCCTTTTACAAAACTAAGAATATGATATATTTATTTTGTGTTAACGTTTAAACCCATATCTCTTTTTATCGTCATTTAGTTTAGTATTGAGTTATAAAATTTTGAATGTGATGGAGTTGCTTGTCAATTTGTTTTGATTACTTAAACAACATATTGCTTTGGCTTTTATACTAGTATGTTCTCATTTGAACAACTTTGATGTGTAACAAACACAGGCTGATTTAATTGGCATTTGGATTGATTTGATCTCCGTCATTGACAAGCACATCGAACTTTATCTACTTTAAAGGTTACGCACCTTGAGATCGTTCGATACCTTTTGATCCTCACATTTAAGGACGTGGAACACGTAAATATACCATGAGAATGAGTAGAAATTTTTTTGTTGATGGATTACCATTAGCTGGATTTTGTAATTAATGTTTGGGTTAAAACAATAAAACTGATTTATTCCATAAAGCTTATTAACCAAATTTAGATACAAAGTTAATATAATCATGTTAACTGTCTCCGACAAAAGTTCTAATCTATTTCAATCTTTAGCTTACATAATTGGTCAAACAAAAAGCAGTGACAGATATAATATAGCCTTTGGTTTCACTCAAGCACTTGAGAATTGATGACTCCTTTTGGTTCCAGAAGAACGATATGGCCTGCCTATGATTTGGCTTTGCTTCATTTTATTTGGAATACTTCTCTGCTAATTTGATCAGCATTTGTATAAGACACTACCTAATAGTTGTCATGTTGATCTTTCTGAGAGGATCAAGTTTGATTACCGTGACCATGAAGAACCCTTTTGGGAGCAAATTAAAGATCTCTTCTAGGAATGATAATAAAACAACTTGAGTCCGTGCTTCTGAAGTTTCTGATCATGTTCAAGCAGCAATCAAACATAATGTTGCATACATCTAGGGTTGAAAACGCGCGTAGCCTTAACTGAAAGTTGAAATGTTGTAAAAACTTAAACACTTTGTCGTCCCAATAATGACTCTGAAAATAAACATGTTGGAGTTTGTTGGGTTTAATCTTGACAGTCGGGTTTTATTAGTTAAGTACTTTAGTACTTTAGTATTTGAATTAAATAAATGATAAAAGATCATGTGATGAACTAGTCTAGGTTAGACCGAGTATTATGTGCATGTTGCAAGTTGGGTAGAAGTGGTCTAGTGTTTGTTGGTTTAATGGACAAAATATTAATAAGATGTGTGTTAGGATCGAACTCGAGACAAGGATTGCACACTTTATGTATGAGAATTAAAGATTAATAATAATTATATAATGTTATGTTAATTATTAAATAAACACAAAACATAACGACCGTTAGTATTCAACGGAAAAATGACTAACGATCGTTAGACGAATAAAAGGAAAGTATTGTATATGGATTATTTAGAGAACAAGAAAGATCTAGAACCCCTTGTGGGTTATAGATCGATCGGCCATGGGTTAGGGGAAGCCCAAACCCAACCTAACTTGTTCCCTAAGTTTTCTAATCCTATAAATACAAAACCAAGGATTCATTGTTGACAACTCTTGTACACACAATTAATCTTGGGTTTTGGTTTTCTTTCTTTTGATCCTAAAACTTGGTCGAATATCCTTATGAATAAAGGTTTCGATTTTTGTTTTGTTAAAACAAATTGTTTTGTGTTTTCCTTTAAACTAGAATTTACTTTAATTCGTTAATAGTACATGTGTACATGAACGTGGTACAATCACACTATTGATTGTATCTTGGATTGAATTACAAAAAGGTAAGGGGTAATTCTTATAATCCTATAAACCCTAACTAGTTATAATACTCGTGCATGCACGGGGTTTTCAAAAAAATATTATTCTGTATTAATACTTAATATTGTATCTTTAAAAATAATTGCATATAATTATATAGTTCTAAGTTTCGTGCACGCATGAAATTTACACATAAATCAAATTTGTTTTCACATTTTAGTTCAGTATATACACATATAAGAATTTGCCCATGAAAATTGTGATATAAGTACAACTAATACTTATGCACGAGTTTTTCATTATGCATTAATATTCATTAAAATTTGGTAAAATATTTATAAAAATTTATGTTAGGTTACTCAAGATTTAATTTTATTTAGCTGACAAAGATGTTGATTTTGTTATTTAAATTTCACTACTGATATTATGTTGTACACATGATGCAAGTTTAATAGCACATAATGAACGTTGATAAAGTTAAAGTATACTCGTTAAAGGTTTTTAAAAATGTTTTTCTAGATATCCTTATATAAATAAATAAGAATTACATGAGTCATTGTTATAAGTACAATCGCGTATATTTATTTTTATATTAAAGTAAACCGTGCTTACAGTTTGATAATTATGTTTCCGTTTTTAGTAATTTAGCCATATTTAAAATGTAAACTCGTGTCCACATAGGTTAAAACTTTTAAAAATGAAATAAATGAGTCCTTATTGAACGTATATAGGACTCAAATGAGAAGAATCCTTAAAATAAGAAGAATGAGAAATAGCTATAACTACACATTAGAGATGCATCGATTTGATTTAAATGCATCCCTAATCTTTTAGATGCATCACAATATATTTTCTAGCTAAAAATTAGATGCATATACATATATTAGATGCATTTCATCAAGTTATACAAATCGAATGTATTTTTCGTCCTCTGCGAGTCAAATTTGTTGCTAATATTACTTTGCATCGTTTGCACTTCAAAATCACTTTCAAAACTAATTGTGATGCATCTAAATGAATAGAGATGCATCTCATTCAAGTCGATGCATCTCAAATATGCGGTTATAATTATTTCTCATTCTTCTCATTTTAAGTTTTCTTCTCACTGGATCCTTACCCCGTATATAGTAAAAAAAAAATTGATACTTATAATCTTATGAAAATTTATATATTGTTATTTTCAAACAATATATACATTGTATTTTTTAAGATATAAAGTATAAAGGGTATAAAGTATAAGGGGTATTTGTTTATAATCCAAAGTTATTAAAAAATATGGAGGTTTATAATATTACACTTAACTCTGTATAATTTTTAAAAATTCAACCACTAAAGTTTTATTAATTACCTTCTCTTTTTTTAAGTTTTTGTTTTCACAAATTTGACACCTATATTTTTATGTGTTTTTTTTATCAACCAAATTTCTCCAACAAATTTATTAAAGTTTGACCAAAATCAATTTAATTTTGACTTTTATTAACCAATCACATCACACGATTTTGCTTACGTGGCGAAATCGAGCTCTCCTATTTGCCCAATTATTTTTTCAATAAGAATGAATTGACAAAATCACTCTGAAATGATGTAATTCCTTTATTATATAAAAGATTAGGGTTCATCTCAATTGCTAGTTTTGTGGAATTGATTCTTGTTCGGCTAGAATCAAAAAGGTACGCATACTTTATGTTTATGTTAGTTAATTATTCATTATTCGTTCATTTACACTTCCGCGTGTTTCTTTGATGTTTTATGTGTTTTATATATGATTGTCATGTTATATAATTCCAACAGTGGCATCACGAGCTTGGTTTAATGAGTAATTAATTACTAAACACGTAAAAAACGGATATTATATTGTGTTTGATATGATTATTCTAGGATTTTGGTTATGATTATGTAAACCCTAATTTTAGGGTTAGGGCTTTTGCCCTAATTTGGTTTTAAATTTTTTTTTGGATTGACCAAATTTTTTTTTATGGGTCGATACCCTTATTTATTTTAGTCTATTTTTTAAAAAAAAATTGTTTTAGGGTTTATTATAATTGTTATGTTATCAATATCGAAACCTAGAATTAATATATGTGTTACGTGATAAATTCATGAATAAAGTGTTATGTGACATGGAATTGTATGCGATCTTGTGACTTACCTGAATAAATTGTTATGTTAAATCCATGAAAACGTGCATGTTTGGCATGGATTATTGTCGATATATATATTTAATTGTTAAGATTGGTTATGCAAAAATTAATTGTTAAGTTTTATACACATGTTTATTATTTTGATAAATCTTGAATTAGGGAATACCTCAATAATATTAATGAATCAATTATGTGCAATTTGGTATATTTTAATTATGGCTTACGCAATCGATTCGTTGATGTATGTGGCTCACTTTCAATTGTGCGAGTGAAAGCCCTAGTTAATATATACATTAATTAACCTAGATATTGATTATTAATAGGCTTTATCAAATAAGTTGCATGTGGCTACTTGTTTAAACGTATTAATTGTTAGTTATGTGTGCATTGTTTTAGTTGTTTATTTTTTATTCTTACTTGTTTGTTTATTATGTGCGACAAGTTTTAAGCAAAGTGTAATTTTGAATAGAAAAATAAATTTGACTAAACAATGGTGAAATTTGATTTGTTTTTGAAGAGTTAAATTTGCAATAAGTTTAATTGATTGATGGTTTTGGTACAAATAGTGAGAACGGCTCACCCAATTTGACGGACCGTGTGAGGGGTACAAGGAGGGGAGCGCATTAAATTGTGACCCGAAAGAAGGAGGTCATAGCTTCAGTGCTGACCAAATTCTCCGCTTCTTTGCGAGTCAAATTGGAGTTACTAAGTAGGCCATTAGTACAAAATCATCTTAAGGGTGAATTAGCTTTAATTTCATGCGCCACTTTGTGGTAATTATCCGAAACACCAAGTCTTTAGACTTATGCAAAAGTACGATATAATGGACGATAATTAAAGGAAATTCCTTGATTGGCGAAACCAATACCTCAATCAAAACTTTGATAATTTGATCTTTATGAATTGGTTAATAAAAAGTTTTTTTATTAGAAACTATTGATACGAAGTTGTATGCATGCTTCTTCGTACATGTTTGATTTGACACCATAAATCAAAACTAGTACCCTTTTAAAATTAAGTTAAGTGCCATCTATTTAAAGGAACACTCGAAGTTGCAATTTACGTCATGTGAAAACTTGGCGAGATTGTGATAGAAAGGTAAATCTCTATGTGAAGTCAGACCTTGCATGGACATATTTGCAGTTCTTTAAGTTAGACGACTTAAATTGAGTAGTAAGTGAGACCTGGAATCAAGGCACAAGATGGGATAAAACATGTTTATATTTTCAATAACGTTGGAAAATGTAAATCCCATAATGATCTAGGAATTGGAAAATGTTTGCCAAATATTGTTCGACAGATTACCTTATTATGTACTTTCGTTACTAGCAGATCAGCTGATGTAATAGAACTATGATAATTTGGATCCTAGTTTTTGAGAAAATTCTATGGTTATATGAATATTACCTTGGGCATTTTATTTTCTTAAAAAGTTTAATTATCGAAAATGCTAAAATTGAATTTTGAAAATTCTTTAAATGTATTAATGCAACATTAAATCGTAAACGTAGGTTATTCCTGTATTTGTAAATTGATCTACACCTGTAAGGGTTTTTGATAGAGTCAACTTTGCTAAAAGAATAAACCTGGTCCTCTTTTCATAAGAAAGAGTGAGATTCAATCTTATTCCTTTTCATGAATGAGAAAGGTATGATAGGACAAAATTAGAATTGTCTAAATTTTAAATACATAACTCATAAGAAAATTTTAATAGTTAAGAAAATTGCATATTTTCTGAGTTATTAAATTAGAAGCTAGACTAATTTACTGCAAAATTGGTAAAAGACAAACTAGCATATTTTATCTAGTTGTTGTGCTTTGACCATTTAAAAGTACTACTTACAGTTGTTGGAATAGTAGAACTATTAAGAAAGAAATTGCATGCCTAATTTTTCAAGTTAATAGCATTGATGGATAATTCATCATCTACATAGTAGAATACACTCTTTTAGTACATAAGTAATTGTTATGTATGGACTTTCTAAAAAGTGTAGGGAAGTAAATAGAATGCTATTTTCTTTCACTGGTTAAAACACTTACAATCTTGTCAAATCCAGTGTTAGTATTGTGTTCTTATTACTGAATAAGGAATTAATGTAATGATCTCTAATTCAGTGGGAGTTACAAGCTTTGTCATCTTGGTAGTAACCCAGATTATCTCTAGAATGTCTTAAGATAATTACTTTCCACTTGTAGACACTTATGTTTTCAAGGATAGTCATGTACGTTTCCTTATTAGACAATGAAGTGGTTCTATATCTACTAGTTATGCTAATATCAATGACACAATCATATTGGTCACATAAACAAACTTATGTCGTGTTGTTTATCTACTACATGATGTTGTTCCATGCACAAGTGGGAGAAATCTATATTGTGTGCAAGGTACAACATATAGGTATATGATTTAACGGATTTTCTTGACTGCAAGGTAAGAGACTAACGTTCTAATATGACTTATACATATCTAATTCAAGAAACACTTGGTGTTGCAATTTACGTCATGTGAGAACTTGGCGAGATTGCAACAACAAAGTAAATCTCAATGTTACGTGGGATCGTATTTGGAATAAATTTACAGTTTCTAAATTAGACAAGTATTTAGAACATGTGTCAAAATGATATATAAGACTACTTCAAATTAAATATTTATGTATTATTATAATGACATAAATAAATGAAGCAATCTAATACTACTTCAATTTGTTTATTTATGTATTTTGGAATGACATAAATGAAAAATAATGTAGTCCTACATTATTGTGAAGTAAATAAATTAACTTGAAATTACTATTGAAACCAAGAGTTGTGTTCATAATTACTTTAGTTAAACATATTTATGATTCATTGTAAAGACATAAACATAAAGTCTTTTAAGACTTATAATAAAGTAAGACGTTAACTTGTTATGTTTTTTTTTAATTAAGACATGTACAAGAAGTCATTCAGTTGATCAATGATTTATAACGTATAATGGGATTATAACAGTTTATGTTTTCTTGATGAGACATGGATATGAAGTGACTTGGTTAAAGAGTACTTGTGTTATAAAGCTTGAAATTTGCTTGAAAAGTCTATTATACCATTAAGTTGACTTAGTTGGTAAATAGGTAAGACAAAAGGAATATGTTTATCTTATATATTGTTAGATTGTCTTACAATATTAATTCTAATGAGTACCACAAGTTGATGTTATGTTCAGATAGGATAATCAAACTCTATTTGATTTGTTTGATTCAAGATAACCATAACTTCTTTCTTAAAAGGTAACAAGGTTAGAAAATTGAGTATGGATTGAATATACTCAATATGACTCCAACCTAGAAGATTAATAAAATACCATTTTATTATGGAATGTGATGAATCACATTTAGTTTTAAAATTTGAAGATTCTGAATTTGCTAAACTACTTATGAATAGGTTATTAACAAACTAAAGTAAGGAATTATCAATGTGTATTTGTAATGTCCCAAAAAGAGAACAATGTAGTTTTGCTCTAATTGCTAAGTATATATAGATAGTCTATATATTATAAAAGGCAAGTGGGAGTTTTTTTTTTAAAGATAAAAGTACAAGATACATAATCTTCTAAAACACACTATTAAATATCATGATGAGGTTAGACATGTAAATGATAGAACTCATGATGATTGAATTTTCATTCATAGATCTGCAAGGATATCTCAGATATTTGATTTATATGCTTAGAAGAACATGAGTTACAAGATTATAGTAAACCTGATAATCATTATTACCAAATATTGAATTGGGTAAATTACTCATACTATGAATGTTAAAGATGTTGTCCATAAAGATAATAAATTTTGGAAATTTGGTTTATCTTAATAGTTAAACTAGATAATGAAGATAAGTTTCTTCAAAGAGATGGACAACTCTAGTGGTTTAAATCTCTGTGTAGAAATCATATGGACAAAATTGTACACATATTTAATGCATGTTTTATGACAAGATTATTAATCATACTTAAGCAATTAATTGTGATTGAATATTATTTCCTATACACATTAAATATATAAAGATGATAATTGTCGTACTTGTTTTCATTAATATGAAATATGATAATGGAATATCAAAACTCTTTCTTGAGAAATTACTTGAGCGAGGACGGTAAGTAATCGAAAGGTTTTTTGAATTCATATAATCTTTGGAAGTGTACGAAGTGCAATAATTCATGAATTGATAAGTGCAAGCATCTATAAAATTATTCTTATGTTTAATTATTAAATCCTAGTTTTGATTTATAATTAATAAGATAAATTTTAAGTATTCCTGAAAGCTAGTGGGAGTATTATGTTAAGGTTTTAAATCTTATATGTTGTATAACATATAGGAAGTATCATTTCTTATAAGCTAAATGTTAAGTAGATTGGAATGAAACTTCACTTGTAAGATTTAAGAATTAAAACACACAACCTTGGAATATATGTTTATTATTATAAACATGTGCAGTAAAATAAATGATTCTAATAAAACATGATATATCATTTGGGAAATGGATAAAATGTCTTTTGACAAGATAGAACATGAATGAAATATAAGTTTGACCTGTAGATTCATCATGTACATCATGTTATGTATGAAAATTGTTGTATCATTCTTGAATAAGAAGTGATTTCACAACACTGATATCTAACTAAAAGTTATTAGATAACTTGTGTAATGAATATTCTAATAGAATTACATCCTCAGCCTGGAATTGCTCCTAGATTCTATGGATGAACAATATGTCAATTATTGTGCAAATTGTCATCAGCTAAAACTTGAAAGTTTTGAAGACATCAAACATTACACAATAAGATATTAAAGTTTACGTAGTTTTAATGAGCATATTGTTGTTTGTATAAAATGATGCTGGTTTAATTGAGATGACACTCAATACTAGTCATGGTACGATTTCATCCTTGTTAATAGCCATGTGAACTAGTTGTGCTACTAAGAGCTCAGTTGTATTATACATTAAAAGAATAAGAATACTTTAAACTTTACAATGTTTGAAAGTTTAAATTGTCATAAATTGGTGATAGAGGATGTCACACACTTTATGAATTATTATGTGGATTGATGAATGCACACATACAAGGACTTTACTAATTGAATTCTTGAAATAAGTATTCTCAAAATTATGATAGATCAAGTTGGTTGATTTATGCCTTGTCAACAAGTATGATTGTCATTACTTGAGGCATAATTCATCAACTGGAATTTTCATGCATTGATCTATTTAGCATTTGGATAAAGGATGTTAAACAATTATTATAATAAATCAAATACTTGGTATGTTTGATTTTATAATATATTGTATCCTATATTTGCATGTTAATCCGTGAATAAATATATTTATTCTAAATATTCCATTGTCAATTAATGATATGGGAGTATCGTTAAATTAAGACAAATCTGAGTGATTTGGTAAAATATACTAAAAAGTATATTGATGAGAAAACATACCAATTTCAGATGATATTCAATGAATTGAGTATAGGACTTATCCCAACTTACTTTATGGATATTGTTATTAAGTAAATCATGAATAGTTATCATCAGACTTGAGATACGAGATAAGTGTCATGAATGTAGTGCACTTCTGTGGAACAACTTAACGCTATACGTAACTGGTAGTCATAAGAGTTGTTTCCAGAAGTGTTGCAAAGTTTGTGAGTTAGTCTCGTAGTCAAGATAGAATTTGTTCCTTCAAATTTATTTGGAGTTTAATACTGCTGGCCCCCTCGTAGGGCTGACAAAATGTTTGTGTGGCCACACCCAAAATCTCCCCTAAATATGTTCAGAAGATTTGGTAATCTTGGTCAATCACTTAAAACGAGAAACATAATGGTTGAATAAAGAATGACTTAATTCCATATCTTTATTTAACATGGTATTAGAAACAAAAGGATAATAATAATGAGAAGTCATTAAAAGGTTTTCCAGGAGCCTTGCTCGAGTTGTATTAGAGGTATCGAAGTGTTGCTAGACGCTAACCGATGTGATCACACTATTAAGATATGTCCAAGTGGGAGCTGTTGGTTTAATGGACAAAATATTAATAGATGTGTGTTAGAATCGAACTCGAGACCACGGGATTGCACACTTTACGTATGAGAATTAAAGATTAATTAATATAAAATGTTATGTTAATTAATATAAAATGTTATGTTAATTATTAAATAAACACAAAACATAACAACCGTTAGTATTTAACGGAATAATGACTAACGATCGTTAGACGAATAAAAGGAAAGTATTGTATATGGATTATTTAGAGAACAAGAAAGATCTAGAACCCCTTGTGGGTTATAGATCGACCGGCCATTGGTTAGGGGAAGCCCATACCCAACCTAACTTGTTCCCTAAGTTTTCTAATCCTATAAAATACAAAATCAATGATTCACTGTTGACAACTCTTGTACACACAATTAATCTTGGGTTTTGGTTTTCTTTATTTTGGTCCTAAAACTTGGTCGAATATCCTTATGAATAAGGGCTTCGATTTTTGTTTTGTTAAAACAAATTGTTTTGTGTTTTCCTTTAAACTAGCATTTACTTTAATTCGTTAATAGTACGTGTGTACAAGAACGTGGTACAATCACACTATTGATTGTATCTTGGATTGAATTACAAAAAGGTAAAGGGTAATTCTTATAATCCTATAAACCCTAATTAGGGTTCATCTTAATTGCTAGTTTTGTGGAATTGATTCTTGTTCGACTAGAATCAAAAAGGTACGCATACTTTATGTTTATGTTAGTTAATTATTCATTATTCGTTCCTTTACGCTTCCGCATGTTTCTTTGATGTTTATGTGTTTTATATATGATTGTCATGTTATATAATTCCAACAGTGTTGCCTAGTCTTTAGGAAGAGTAAGTTGCTAGTTTCCTGTTTGTCAGTTACTTTTCATAGGCTATATATAGCCATGTTATTTGTGAACGAAAGTATCCCCTTCTCCCATATTCTCTCTTATATTCTCTCTTTATCCATTGTTTATTCACATGTACACATAATTGTGAGTTTATCTTTCACTAGTTGAAAGCTTAGAATCTACAGAGTTGAAGATTATAATATCTTCTGTTTCATAAATGTGTAATGGAAAATAGATGATACATGTTTTATGCAGACTAAAATTGGCAACGTAACCACAACTTTGCATATGAATTTACGACTTAGAAGATCACTTATGATGTATCAAAAGCAAATCGCAAACGACTTCTAATTTTCTTGTGCCAAGTGCCACTTGGAGTTCCCCCAAACACTTCAGTAGGAACTAGCTTCTACATGAAAAAATATCTTAATGAAGTGTTCGGAGGATCTTTGAGTGACACTTGACGTTTCCCTTCATTTGTATCAATTTGTTTTTTATAGTGTCGAGTGCTGAGTGCCACTTTGAGTTCCCCCAAACACTTCAGTAGGACATTCTAGTTGAGACGATATCCCAGTGAAGTATTCGGAGGATATCTAAGGGACACTTGACGTTGCCCTTCATTTATATTCGTTCATTCTTCTAGTGCCGAGCGCCACTCAGAGTTCCCCCAAACACTTTAGTAAGACATTCTAGTGAAAGTTATATCCTAGTGAAGTGTTCGGAGGATCTATAAGGGACACTACTTGACGTTTCCCTTCACTAATATTAGTTTCTTTTTTTAGTGTCAATTGCCACTCTGTGTTCCCCCAAACACTTCAGTAGGACGTTCTTGTTGAAACTATATCCTAGTGAAGTGTTCGGAGGATCTATAAGGGACAATTGACGTTCCCTTCACTAATATTAGTTTCTTTTTCTAGTGTCAATTGCCACTCGGAGTTCCCCCAAACGCTTCAGTAAGACGTTCTTGTTGAAACTATATCTTAGTAAAGTGTTCGGAGAATCTCTAAGGGACACTCGACATTTTCCTTCACTAATATTAGTTTCCTTTTCTAGTGTCAGCCACTCGGAGTTCCCCCAAACACTTCAGTAGGGAATTCTGGATTGAACAATAGCCAAGTGAAGTGTTCGGAGGATCTCTAAGGGACACTTGACATTTCCATTCATTTGTAGTTACTTGACGTGTTTGATGAATAAAACATGCATAGTTACAGGTATTTATTAGAAAGAATAGAGGGAAGTGTGCGATCGATGAACATAGATATGATGCATAAGAAGCTTGAACATGGTTGGCATTGTGTCTCGATTAGGAGACTAATGTTCTCATGTGCTTAAAAGATAAAAAATATGAAAATGTTAGTTGATGGTGAGGACCAGATGAAGATTCACAATGGTGTGTTATATTCTCACATCATCATCTATCCCTTATACATGACTAGGTTCAATTTCACAATTCACACATATTAACTAATTTACATACGATTCGATAATGCGTCGACAATCACTTCAAAATTACTAATAATTCAATCTCTTGTCAAGAAATTATCAAAAAATCTACTCCATCACATCATAACACTAGCACTTTCATTTATTATAGTTTCCAAAAGGTAATCATAGTACTAGCAATTTCAGTTACTAATCCCAAACCTAATCACTAAAAGGACTTCCTTATTGGATATAAACTACGAGATTAACCACATATAATAATGCAGCCTTTGCAGATGAAAATCAATATAAATGATCATTGTTCCTCTTTTAATCGTAAAAGATCAAAAGGATTATTAGGCTTTAGTTGAGAGGTGGTGTCATTTGTTGCGTCATGGATGCTCTTTTTTGACACCACCGCTTGATGGTTGCGTTTACCTTCATATGTGGTTATGCCGGTTGTTAAGTCGCTTGAAGGTCTCTCAACATGTTTTAGAACATTGCAACCTTTGATCCTGCACTTGTAATAACTCCTGTAAGATTAATGTGACATTTAAATTTTTGCAAGAATTATTCTGGATCTTCAACGAGAATGCATAGCAAAATCAGAAAAATGATAATGATTTTACTCAAATATTTGCAAGGGTAAAAATGGTTCAAAAAAGTGTATTATCATAGTTGATCGAAGGGAAAAAAATCCTGCCTCGGATGAGAATTTCCTTTCGCTGCTTTTTGCCCGTATTTGCACCATTTATAGCCGTCGTCTAGAAGATCAATTTTGCTGGTTGCTTGAACGATGATCTGAGAATCTGGAAGTGTTCGGTGGGATGAACGTGGATCAAACCCCTTGGCCTCTATGTTTCTACACCATACATGTCGAATAATGTCAACCTTAGTATAATAACAAAAATATATATTCTACCATATTAAAAGAGTTAGTAACTTTTGAACCATATATTTAGTTGTTTTTTAGTTGCAAACTAACAATCGTCATAAACATTTGGTAAAAACTCTGTATCCCCAAAAGGTGTGAATTGGTAAGAGCCGAGACTAGAACCCTTAACCTTTTAACCACAAAATCTCTCCGGTGGGCCCATGGGTTTTTCGAAGGTGGGTACGAACTGAGCCAAAGCCCTTTGGTGTAAAACTCTATCATTTGTGATTTAATAAAAGTAGCTCTTTTTTGCTAGATGTTTGTTAACATCATCGTTGTCCCATGATCCCGACATTTCATTGGAAGATTCTTGATCCTTTTTTATCGATCAATTTTCCCTCGGAATAGTTAAAATCACTAGTTTGATCGTTGAAGGGTTCAATTTCATTCAAATTTCAAACAGTTCGAGGTGGTTGGTGGTTATGCTTCCCTTTGTAGATAATCTCGGTTACTAGACCATCTACACCCCGCTCAACCTTTTTCTTAACAGGACAACTTTGATGTGTGCATTTGTAATAACTTCGAGTGTATTCACTTCTGGCTTGTCAGCCGCTACTAAGGGTGGATGGGAGTATATGTGGCTACTGGATTTAGATAACTCGGGTGCCATCATTGTGACATTGTGGTCTGGCATTGGTGGTGGAACATGGTGGTGTGTGGTTGGTATAGGCTGCAGTTGTGCAGCCTGTGCTGTAACATGTGCTCGTGCTTGTTGGTGGGACATTCCAAGCGACCCCTATGGCCCTATCGACAAGAAAAAGAGTGAGTCGCCTCTAGATTACTATTTTTTGTAGACATCTTAGTATTTTACTGTCATGGAACTAGAAAAAGCTCAAGTGGATATAAACTCATCATTTAAAGAGGTGTTTGACATTGATAATGTGATAAAATAACCAGAGTAACAAAATGAGCTACATGACATAATAGTATTATATAAGCTGGTTCAAAAAATGAGTTATTCAAGCTAGTGGGACAAATTATGATCGTTGAAGGGGGTGTTTAGATTGCGTTTTGAATGTAATTTTCTGATTATTGCGTTTGGACATTGCTTATTTGAAACTAATCTTCCTTAACAAATAAGCCCACAACAGACGAACTTGTTTTTAAGGGTTTACTTGCTCTATAATAAGCACTTACACATTTTATACAAGCACTCAAAACATGTTATCTTATGCTTAAAAATCAATAATCATATGTTAATCAAGCATCTTAACATCGTTGCATTATCAATAACGTGTAAACTAGAAATCATTATTTCTTCAAGACATCGCGTTTAACACATGGAACTAAAGTTAAATCATTTATGCTAAATTGCTAAAGGAAAGCTTCGAGTTATCAAGTACCTGAGCTGGTGATTCAAGCAAGGTAGCCGGACTTAATCCAGCCAAAGCTGAGAAAAAGTACGAGTATCCAGGCCCACATCATTATCCCAAAAAAAGTTTGATATGAATGTCATCAGTCGAGGAGTTTCCCTCGGTGCAGTAAACAAGTTATCGACCAATGAACTCGTTGGTATAGAGATTGTTGGACGTAAATATGGTGTTGAATGATAATGGTAATGATTTTTTGTTGTTGTCCATTTTTTACAAAAGATTAAAACTTTTTTTTTTTTTTTAAGTTGTAGGTTAACATGAATATATTAACCTGCGGTTGAATGTTACTACTTTTTGTACTTGTTTGAATGTTTTATACATGCTGTTTCGTAGAAGTTTAAGTTGTTTCTAAATGAGTTCGGGTTTAATTAATTTACATTTTGTGACTGTATTTGGGTAACCTTTATCGTCATTTTGATAATTGATATCATAAGTTTTCATGGACATGACATCCATGGTAATGTATAAATCAATTTCGATGATGTTAAGCTCATTTCAGTTGTCCACTCGATTTACAGACCTTCCAAGGACCAAAAGTAGAATCTATAAAATATACGCAACAATTTATACTTTATTAAAAGTTAGGTGATTTTCACACTCCCACAATTTATTGGCACACTCAAGAGTGTCATGACATATATATTCTCACATTGCTTTTAATCAACTTTATCTTGTAAGGGTATAAATGTCCAAACATTCTAAATTTTGAGTGTCCTAATCATTTATGTGAGTGTGCGAATCACCTCCCTTATTAAAAACATTTTCCATGTGTAAATAAACAATTAAAACTAGATCATGATTACAAAATGGTACATTAATTATAAGTTGTTTGGATGTCGAATGCTTTTGTTGACTTATGATCAATCAAATAGTTTTGTGTTGTACTAGTACCAAGCACATGTGTAGTAGTGTAGTACCAAGTAGGCAAAAGTACAACTTTGCAGCCTATAACTAGACTGATATGATCAAGCCACATTCTTGGAGTAAATATTAACTTTGAGTTGTGTTATATACAAGTAAATCAAGATTGACGTGCTCGTGAATGATGAAGAACATCGATCCGAATCATGTCATGTTAAAATCTATGGTTAGTTTGGTCCTTTTTCAATCTTACGCCTTTTACAAAACTAAGAATCTGATATCTTGTTTTTGTGTTAACGTTTAAACCCGTACCTTTGTATCGTCTGCATAATTTTGAATGTGGTACGAGATTATTGAGATATTTCGATTGAGTTACTTGTCAAATTGTTTTAGTTACTTAAACAGCATATTGCTTTGGCTTTTATATACTAGTATGTTCTCATTTGAGTTATAAACTTTGATGTGTAACAAACAAAGGCTGATTCAATTGGCATTTGGATTGATTTGATCTCTGTCATTGACAAGCACGTCGAACTTTATCTACTTCAAAGGTTACGCACCTTGAGATCATTCGATACCTTATGATCCTCACGTTTAAGGACGTGGAACAGGTAAATATACCATGAGAATGAATAGAATTTTTCTTGTTGATGGATTATTATTAGCTGGATTTTGTAATTAAGGTTTGGGTTAAAACAAAAAACTGATTTATTCCATAAAGCTTATTAACCAAATTTAGATACAAAGTCAATATAATCATGTTAAGTGCCTCAGACGAAAGTTCTAATCTATTTCAATCTTTAGCTTACATACTTGGTACCAATGGGCCTTTAGTCCAATGGTAAGAGCTTCCAACCTTGTGTCAATAGATCGGGGTTCGAATCTCTCCATTGGCCTAAAAGCTTTCAATTGGTACCATCCCCCACCGCAAATGCTCAGATTGACTGGTCAACGAGGGGCCTATTGAAGAAAATGGTCAGGGTTCAAAGCCCAACCTCTTGATAAGTACAGTCACTGGGACAGGTGCTCATTGCCTGGGGCCGGGTCCTTGTGGGAGGGTCCGGTTGGCATCCTTAGGATGTATGGGACCAGGGTTCTTCACCTTTGGGAGCTTACATACTTGGTCAAACAAAAAGCAGTGACATATATGATAGTAGGGGTGAGCATGGTGCGGGTTGGTGCGGTTTTTGGTAAAAACCAACCCGCATCCGCAATTGCGGTTTTTAGAAAATGAGAATCCACATCCGCGCGGTTTTTGCGGTTTCGATTTTTGCGGTTTATGCGATTTTGCGGGTCTTTGCGGTTTTTTGGGTCAAAGTTTTCTTTTTCTTTTTTCTTTTTTTCAAATTATTGTTTTTGATAAATATTTAATTATTTATTATAAAATAAATATATCATAATGTTACATGATGTGTTGAAACATATATACAAAATGTTGTGTATTCGTATGAAATTATAAATCTATACAATAGTAAAAGTCGAATTAGATGAAAATTTTTATAAACCTCGATGACAAAGTGAAAGAAAAATAAAGTTACATTACCTAAAAACTCAGATACTCCCTCCATCCCAAATTATAAGTCCATTTTGACTTTTTCAAAGTCATTTTATATCAATTTTGACTTTAGTTATTTCTTTTGACGTTATATAATATTTGTTGTAAAATATATAAATGGATATGTGATTTAAATGCATTTTCATTTGTATATTTTTCATCAAATATTATATAACACGAAAAAAATAATTAAGGTCAAAGTCGGAAGAAAAAGACTTTGAAAAATCAAAAATTGACTTATAATTTGGGACGGAGGGAGTAATACTTAACCATTAAAAGGTGTTTGAAATAATTTATTATAAAAGTATAAACAAAAGCATTTTATCATAACAAAATTAAAAATTATAGTGTTTATTCTAGAAAATAAAAATATATATTTGAATATAATGGAGTGGTGCGGTGCGGTTATTTTGGTGCGGTTTTTCGGTGAAAACCCAACCCGCACCGCAAAATGCGGTTTTTCTATTTTCAAGAACCGCACCATCGGTTTTTGTTGCGGATTGGTTTTTGCGGTGCAGATTTTGCGGTTTGCTGATTGCGGTGCGGTTCCTGCTCACCCCAATATAATAGCCTTTGGTTTCACTCAAACTGCACTTGATAATTGATGACGCCTTTTGGTTCCGGAAGAACGATATGTCCTGCCTATGATTTGGCTTTGCTTCGTTTAATTTGGAATACTTTCTTTGCTAATTTGATCGGCATTTCCATAGGACACAACCTAATAGTTGCCATGTTGATCTTTCTGAGAGGATCAAGTTTAATTACAGTGACCATGAGAGCAAAATAAAGATATCTTCTAGGAATGAGAATAAACCACTTGAGTCGATATGTAAATTAGATAATCACAACACGTAGCTATACGTCTTTAATGTGCAAAAAAAAATATACATATTCTCTTTAATCTACATGGTAATAATATACAGTCTAATTCAATCATGGATGTGCTTCTAAAGTTTCTGATCATATTAAAGCAGCAATCAAAACTAATGTTGCATACATCTACGGTTAAAAACGTATAGCCTTAACTGAAAGTTGAAATGTTGTAAAAAGTTGAACAGTTTGTCGTCCCACTTAGGAAACAAGACTAACCCAATAATGACTCTGAAAATAAACTTGTAGCTAGGAGTTGAAGATTATAATATCTTCTGTTTCATAAAGGTTTTTTGCAAGATGAAATCAAATTTTTACGTGGCCTAAAGTTTGCAACCCAAGCACAACTGTGCATATTAATTTACTTCGAAGATCACTTATGATGTATCAAAAGCAAATCACAAATGGCTTCTAGTTTTCTAGTGTCAAGTGCCACTTGGAATTCCCCCAAACACTTCAGTAGGAACTAGCGTCTACATGAAACAATATCTTAATGAAGTGTTCGGAGGATCTCTGAGGGACACTTGACGTTTCCCTTCATTTGTGTTCGTTTATTTTGCTAGTGTTTAGTGTCGAGTGCCACTCGGAGTTCCCCCAAACACTTCAGTAGGACATTCTAGTAAAAACCATATCCCAATGAAGTGTTCGGAGGATCTCTAAGGGACACTTGACGTTTCCATTCATTTGTAGTTACTTGACGTGTTTGATGAATAAAACATGCCTAGTTACAGGTATTTATAAGAAAGAATAGAGGGAAGTGTGCGATTGAGGAACATAGATATGATGCATAAGAAACTTGAACATGGTTGGCATTGTGTCTCGATTAGGAGACTAATGTTCTCCTTTTCTTAAAGGGTAAAAAGATCTGAAAATGATAAGTGATGGTGAGGACCAGATGAAGATTCACAGTGGTGTGTTATATTCTCACATCATCATCTATCCCTTATACATGACTAGGTTCAGTTTCACAATTCACACATATTTACATACGATCATCGACAATCACTTCAAATTACTCATAATTTGATCAAAATCTATATCACAACATAACACTAGCACTTTCATTTATTATAGTGAAAAGGTTCATAGTACTAAATTTCAGTTACTAATCCCAAATCTAATCACTAAAAAAAGACTTCCTTATTGGATATAAACTACGAATTAACAAATAATAATGAACCAGAAAACACCAATGGAGGCTTTAGTTGAGAGGTGGTGTCCAGGATCATCTATGGTCTAATGAAAGGTTTTATCGCGAAGGTTTAACATGTTTTTAAACATTGCTTATCGTGGAGTATTGTGACATACGACATTAAAATTTTGCATGAATTATTCGGATTTCAAAATCATAACAAAATAAGGCAAATTTGATTTTACTCAAATATTTGGAAGGTAAAATGGTTCAAGAAAGTGTATTATCATGTAGTTGATAGAGAGGGAAAGAAAATCCTGCCTTGGATGAGAATTTCCTAACTGGAAGTTTTTTTGGAGCGATGATCCAGAATCTTGTTTTTTGTTGATGGGATCAAACTGGATTAAAACCCTTGGCCTCTATGTTTCAACACCATACGTCGAAAATGTCAACCTTAGTATAATATCAACTCTATATTCTACTATAATAAAAGATCAGTTAGTAACTTTGAACCAATATAGTTGTTTTTTAGTTGCAAACTAACACATTGCTAGGAATGAAAGGTTTATCTTTAGTATCTTAGTGGACATCGTTTATTCATCTTTTTCGGAACCTCTTATGTTTTAGGAAGTAATTTCTCTTGTTGCTAGGAATGAATTATGGTTTGGTGTCTTTGAATGCTTAAACAGGAGAATATGACAACTATGTTATCGTTGGTTTTACTGTGTTTACTTTCGGCTAACATCAAAGGATCGTGGTCCTTTAGCTCTTCTCGATGCTATCCTTATATGTTGTGTTGTACTAATTAGAGATTACCGTAACCCAAATCGACTAAGTCATAAAAGTAAGGGTGAAACTGTCACCTGCAACTATATATTTCAACCGATTAAGAAAATAAGAACACAATTTATGCAATAATTATCTAAATAATCATACTTGCATTACCTTTTCTTAGTTCGGCCTATATAGGTGATACTGAAACCAAATGATCCTACCATCTAAATGAACTCAACGAAGCTCATATTAATCACTTAACAAAATCAGATTTGGAATCTTCACAAATGCTTAGGAACTACATAGATATTATGCATCCTCAGAAAATTTGGAAACTTGAAGCCTACTGCAATGAATTTCTATATGAATACCTAGAAAAATCAATTGTAATCAATAACATGACTGGAATAACTATGAGCGGAAAAGGCAACTTGATCAAACCCCAAAGATATTCAATCTCTTGTGTGCTTACTCCGATACTTCAAATAATTTCTAGCAATTCTTTCTGCGCTTGCTCTTTTCCTATTCTCGTCACGGTCATACTTTTTCACCTTTTTTATAAGTCGTTGTACTTGAACCCCTAATTTACGCGTACAACAATCCTCCTTCATCTTCTCTTCCCGCATAGCCGCCTCCGACAACTTAACTTTTTCACCTTGTGCAAGCCACCTGTTGTAAGCTTCCTGTACATCTCTAACCTTGTTGGCTATGCTTGCTGAATCCGCACTCTCAGAAACCTTGAAAATTTTCATATTTGACTGCGCCACAAAAACTACTATTACTAACAGAAAAATTCACAAAAAATGATACTCTAATTTGAGAAGTAGCAGTAGCTTAGATTGATATTGGCTGATTACAACATAAGGAAGGGACATACATGGTAACAAGGGTTAATATTGGGCCTGTTATATGCGGCTTGTTAATTACAGCAGCATGTGCTAACTTATAATTAACAGATTGATGAATTAGAAGGGCTGACTCGAGATGTGCACTTACAACTGTTCTGCCATGTGTGTGACCATTATAGGGGTAGTAAACACCCTATTTTGGACCTAGAGTACATACCTTGTTAGCACTACTGTTTCTGAGCCAGTTCAGCCCCTCGCTAACTCCGTCACGAGAAGTAGCACAGGTGTGCTTAATTTTTTTGGAGAGCCAGTCCAGCCCCTCGTAAAGTCCTTCACCAGAAGTAGCACATGTGATCTGGACGCGACTGTAAAACAAAATCAATCAGCTTACAATGTTATCAAAACCAAGTCAAATTATAAATATAAGTAGTCTGCAACAAATACAATTACTAGTTAAATTGAACAAAAACAATCTATAAAACAGATTGGTTTAACTTGATCGAAAGGGTCTGTTTGGTTCGCAAAATGTTGTTGAAGAAATTGTAATATAAGTCTTAATGAAGTAAAGAGTCATCAAATGCATAAAATCTCCTAAATCACTCTACTAATAAAAGATAATTATTATTATTGTGATTTAATAACTATTTCAAAACTCAACAAAATAGTTTGCCAATGAAATGACCCATTTTGCCACCTCTATCAGTAGCAGGCAATGCTCCTAACCCAAAATTCACAATTGTTTGAAGTCGTGAAATCGGAGATCGGGACAAAACTGGTCTGGATAAGGACTCGAAGTGAAACTGGTTAGGCCTCACTAAGGATCAGATGTGACAGCAAGTAAGCATTAAACTCCCTTTTAGAGAAAAGAAAGACAGTTATTGATAGACAAGGTCCTTTAGCCTACGTGTAACACTCTTTTTCCCTAAAAGGGTACCTAGTCCTTGATCAAGATTTCCATCTTATCCTTGACTATGCCTAGCCAGCCCTAGTATGAGTATCGTCCATACGAATTTGTCCTAATCAGCCCCCAATCTGAGGACTTAAGCTAACTGACTAACGAATTCTACTACTGGTCATGGGTTCACTGGTTATACCCGGCAATATTCAACACATCTTATATTGAAAAAATAAATAAAACTTTAAGAGAGACATTACCAGTGGCGTTGTGGGATGGGGGAGGAAAGGCCGAGCATTTCAGTAATCTCAGCTTCATTCATTCGTTTAGGCACATCTTGTTTGTTGGCAAATACAAGAAGAACCACATCCTTAAGTGAATCCTACAGTAAAGTAGTATATACATTGCTCTCATTAGGAAACAAATTGTGCAGGTGCTACAATGAAATAAAATATTTTTCAGATCAGACCATAGCTAATGAGGCCAAGCTTTGAATAATTTTTACCATAAAACATTTTGTAAAAAAATGTAAAGACATATAAGGGAATGTTTACGAAACTGAATCATATTGTTGGCAGCACACAGTAGTTTCATTTACAATCAATACAGCATAAGAGAGAAAGTGATGTGATATGCAGTGGTGCAGGCAAAACAGCACTTTAGGTGAAAATATTGAAGCAATCTATAACTTCTGATTCAAAAAGTACAAGTGAATTGCAGGGAAAAAGTTTTCTCGAGACACCATTTAAGTTCAAGCTACACTGACAAAACTGAATTAAGAAAAACAATAAAACTGGTAAGAGCATTAACATATAAATGAAGCACGGGTCACATGCTCTAACAGGGGGGCATACGCAAGTAGTATGTATCAATTATCAAGTTTAAGAGGAAAAAGGATCAAATGTTACACAAAGCGACTCTTTATTTCCGGCCAGCCCAGCACGACCCATTTTGAATCGTGAAAGATTGTATTGTTACAGGTCAACCCAGCACAACCCATTTTGAATTTACTAAAAAAGACCCGTTTTGCCCACCATTTTGCCACCTCTACAGTGGAGATTGGTAGTTTGGATGTTTTGTACATTAACAAATAAATAGCTTATAGCTTGGTAAGCATCACCATAAGTGATAGTATATAAATACACACATGTAAAATTTAGTATTCTACTAAATATATTATGCATCAACTCATTTAAACTGATGGTGTTAGAATATGCGTTCAACACAAATATTTACCTCATTCAACAACATGTGCAGCTCACGTCTTGCCCGATCTTGTTTATCCCTAGCAGTGCTGTCAACCACAAAGATGAGACCCTTTGTGTCCTTGAAATGGATCCCTTGCAACCGTGTCAGCACATATAATACATTTACGTACACCAGTTATTTCATTAACACTAGTGTGTATCTTGACAGTACATCCATCCCACTGCAATTTTCCCTTGGCATAGACACGAAGTGAACCGTATTCGTACTCAGAAGATGTAAAACAAAAAAACGTCTGTACCTTATGTGCACCACTAACATCCCACGCATTGAGGGTGATGTTATCGTACACAAGAGTCTCCAAATGCAATCCTGCACAAACAAAATAAAAATCGAATGAAGCTAAATACACATCTTGGTAATTGTGATTTAATAGCCAATCGAAACTAAAGCAGCAGTCACCAATGTTATTGATAAGCGACCCTCTACCTTACTGAGATTTTTTTTTAAAAAAATAAATAAATAAATAAATAAATAAATAAATCTTTTCATAAGTTACTGTGATGAAGTAATTTTTTGATGTTGAATCACACACCATAAAGAGGATTTCATCTTCTTTAAAGGAAGTCAAGTAATGCCAACATGAATATATAACCACAATAAACAATATGAACCATTGACTTCCATATTCGTTACTAAATACATTTTAGTATATAGGAATAACAAATAGAGAGAATGGAGTACCTTCAGCAGAGGTTTTCACAACCATGTCCTCGCCGAGCTTGTACAAGATGGTAGTTTTACCAGCTCCATCCAGACCCACCATCGAAATACTCATCTCTTTCTCGGTAGAAAGCCTTCTGAAAGGATTGGTAAGCACCCTCTGATTGATATCTAGAGACAAAGTCAACCAACCGTTAATGGAACTTTATAGATTTTAAAGAAACGAATACAAGATAACAGCTGCAGATTGTAACTATGAACTATTTGAACCTAAAATCGCCAAAATAGGCAAAATGACGACTCAACAACAATCATGTGATCTGATCAAAGAAAAACACGAACAGGCAACTTAGTGACGCGTCATCACTGAAGCTGTAAAAAAAAGATCCCGGTCAACTATTTGACATTTTGACCATAAATATTTGTATAGCTGTTTAGACACAAGGTGGGCGTATAAAACATCGAAATCTAAAAAAACCAAATTTAGGCTTTAATGTTAAGCTCAGTAGGAACTCAAGCATTAGTCCGCTTAACCAAACAAATCGCATCAAAGTGCACGTAGCTGTGAGCATATTATTTTGTGTAGTTTGATCACTTATTACAAAAAAAATGCCGTTAAAAACTAATAACTCAAATACAAACATAAAAACAGAACAATCTCCTAGATGCAATATCGCATAATAGATCTAGTGAGTAGAAGTGATCACAACTGCATAACTAAATGCTAAAATCTAAAAGTCAGGTAAACGATCATTTCACTAATAGCAACCTCCAAAGCCTTCGGATCCAATAACAAAGCCTTAAACTTAACGATCTAGATCTACAAACACATAATTTAACCTAATTGGCTAATTGGTTACCAAACTCATCAACTTCAAAAAACCTTTATTATAAACCTCAGAATTTTTAGTAAAAAAAATATATATATATTTGCCACGATATACGTCATTCACAACAAATCATTGCGTAACAAATGCAGATTGGATCACAAAACCTTCAACCTAACGATCTAAATCTAAAATCCGTCAATTTGAACCCTAACTACGTAACATAATCATCGACAATGAAGATACAAAGCACAAGTAAATAAGCTAACTTCATCACAACAGCAACAAACCATTTCATATCAGCCTCTTGAGACCTAATTTATGCAGATGGGATAACAGACTAACGATTTAAACCTATAATACCTTAGATTAACCAGCCTTTGTTTATTGTTCCCCCACCCTCAACAAAACTAAAAGGGAGCTCATCGACTATAATCATTTGTGCTAAAGCTTTCTTACTCTATTTTTGGTCAAATTTTGCATCATTTTGTTAACATCATCATGTTCAAACGTAATTTGAGTTTGACCTGCACGTAGTTCATCTATGTATGGTTTGCACTTCTAATAGCTTTAGCTCATCAAAATCTATTGACTATCCATTACCTGTTCTTAATCTTGGCCGTTTTGCTATTCGGTGTTTCATCTGCCTCTTCCTCTTGTTCTCCTTACTTTTAGTTTTCGCCATTTTTTCTCGAGCAGCTTTATGTGAGTTTGAGCCCGACATCTAACAAGAATAAAATAATCATTAATATGACTTTTTCAAGGATATATTATTCTAAACATTCTGACATGCATATTATTTCAACGAATAAGTTTTCACTAGCATTTGCAAGCATATAGTTGAACAAAAATATGTTCCAGCTTATATAGCCGCCTTATGGCTTATTTGGTTTTGGGCTTATGTTTCATAAGCTCACTTTTTTTGGGCTTATAGAATATAAGACGAAAAGTTTTAAAATAAGCCACAAAAAATGAGCTTATGAAACATAAACCCAAGGGGGTGTTTGTTTAAGCTTATATAACGGGCTAATGACTTATTTGGTTTTCGGCTTATGTTTCATAAGTTTACTTTTTGTCGCTTCTTAAGAAAAAAAAACACCTTATATAAGCTTATTATGACATAAGCCCGCTATATAAGCTTAAACAAACACCAACAATACTAACAAACTAACAATTTTGACACTGCCTAACCTTACCCAAACACCCCTTAAACAAACAAATCATAAACCCTTGAAAACCTTAAACCCTAAAAAAGTCAAAGAACAACTAAACAACAAAAAGATGCATACCTTAAGAATGTAGATGACGAAAGGAAAGATGTGTGAATTTGAGGAAACAAAAAGAGTACTAAGAAATGGAGCGATAATCCTACTCGATGACAACGACTTCAATTTTTATTTTATATTTTTTATTATTATAATTGTTTAATCTTTCATGTTCTCAACAATTTATAAAAGGGATGTAGTTTTAATCCCCTTTGTCCCCGTTTATTTTAGTATAAACAGTTATTTGTCATTTTCTGCTTCGTATTTTTGACAGTTTTATGCGTTTTACTTATTAAACTTTATATTTCATGTTCCGCATTTTCAGATTTATAGTTTTTTATATAAACAAAATTATAAAAATAAAAAAAATGAAAAAAATTAGGGGGTGGGAATATCTTGTCCCTTTATAAAAATGTTATATCTTGTTTTTAACTTCATTTTAATAACATATTGTAAAAAATAGCATTGAGTTGTAGCTAGGAACTGTGAGCGATAGTCACAACTCACCCCTCACCACCCACCGCTTCTTTAAGATGCATTGAAAAAATGAGCATTCATGAAAAATAGCAAAGTTTATCGCTCTTTTGCCAAACGACTACTACGAATCAAAATGCTCATTGTTTACCGCTCATCACCCACTGCTCCAAAAAGCTCCACACGCCACTAGGCCATAAAAGGTATTTTACAAAAAGATAAGTCTAGATAAATGCTTAAATAGTTTTCGAGAAGAGTAAATTACAAAGATGGTCCTTGTGATTTGCGTTGACTCACACTCTTGGTCCTTTGAACTTTTTTTGCACAGATAGTCCTTAACTTCGAAACCCTTAACACTCACGGTCCTTTGACCAAACGGGGTGAGTTTTGATCGTTAAAAGTTACTCATGTGCAACGCACATGAGGATAAAAATGTCATTTTAGTCACTCTCTTTCTCCTTATCTCTTTCTTCTTTATGTGACACACCGGCCACCACTACCCTTTTTCACCTCCTCACCCACAAACACCCAAGTCCCACCATCATTATTTTCGGCTATCAATTTTTCCGGCCACCTGAAATTTTGACCACTTCAATCAAAAACCATATTCCTTTTATATTTCCTGCTATCTAATTTTCATAAACACTACCACATTCAAGTTGGAGCAAGCATTAAGTTAGAGCATGAACTAAAATTTCAATAATTGATAAGGTTTTAAAACATACGTTTTTAGGGGGTCATTTAAGCCCTAAATCGACATACTTTATATCCATTACTACTTAAAATCGTTCATTTTCACATTTTAGGTCTTTTGAAAGCAAAATGCTGGAATGAAGCATATTTGGACGAAAAGGAGCGAAAACATGAAGAAAATGGCAAAGTCAAGTTCCAAGGCTGTTTATTGCACCTAACGGCGTCCCAACCAAAGGGCGACGCCGTCTCTCATACAGAAATTTGATAAAAACACAAGTGACGGCTCAGGTGAAATTCTGGTTCTAAAGCATGACGGCGTCACGCCTAAACTCTGGAAGGCTTCTCCCTCATTTTTCACACCAGACGCCTAAGAACCAATCTCATACGACGTCCCTCATGAAGACTGATGGCGTCACACCTATCAACTGACGCCATCCCAACGATGACTTGGCCCAAACGAAACCCTAACGAAGACTGATGGCGTCACACCTATCAACGGACAGTGTCACTAGCAAAAGGTGACGCCGTCGCATTTGTAAATCTATACATAGAATTCGATTTTTCTGCATTTAGAGAGGTAGAACTTTGGAGACCAAACCCTAATTCAGTTGTAGTCCGACTTTGACAGTATTTTAGGGTTCCATACCCTTCTTTACGTCATAAAATTAGTTTGTTAATCCATACTATCATTATGTCTACCCCATGTTTAATTGTATGTGTGTATGCTTGTTTGTTTACCATGAGTAGCTAAATTATCTTTGTGCTTGCTTAGATCTATGAAACCTAGTTGTTAATTATTGTTAGGTTGTCTCTTGTCTTAATTGGTAGACGCTAGAGTAAGGAAAACTGGCTTCTTATTTAATTGTTTCGAGCTCGAACGTCCTAAATAGCAAAAAAGCTTAGGAGTGCACCTACGCCATTCGTTGTGTTTATTGCGTGAGTTGTAGCTTGTTGATAGTAGAGTATTAAGGGGAGATACTTAGGTACTTGGCGATCCCGGATAGTCTAAAGGAGAGTTACAATTCATAGAACTAGGGAATTAGGCACCCCCGTGACCAAACGGAATACAACGCACCAATTAAGATGAGGATGTGACAATTCAACCGACCAATAAGAGATAACTATGGAGTAAAAACATCTAAGTAAACACATTTTTAATCATCATAATAGCACACCTACATTAGCATAATCTATCCTTAATTAAGTAGTTAATTAGTTTTAATTAATAGTTAAAATTGGTAGGAGTATCACCCCCCCCCCCCCCACTCCTATACCCTGAGATATTTACTTGATTTCTAATAAACAAAAAAGACTAAAAAGAATCTCCTTCTACCTTACCTTCTCGTCATACATCTCTTTCTAGCATCTCTATTCCGCTAGAGAACGAATCAACCCCATGGGCTTACCCCATACTACACTACAATGATTAGGTACACTGCCTAGATGGTTGAAAAACTTGCTCGTAGAAAAAGAAGTCCTTTCGACCCCAACCCACGCATCAATAATGCAATTTGATAACATACAAACAAATCCATATTCAAAATGAGAAGTTTAATACATTACATAAAAAACTAAATCCATCCGGTTCATTCACATTATATAATCAAAGAATACTTACCTATTGATAAGGTTTTAAAAGTACCATTTTGAGGGGTCGTTTAAGCCCTTATTTGATCACTTTTGTATCCGTTATTGCTTAATATCGTTCCTTTTCACTTTTTAGGTCTCTTGAAGGCAAAATCCTAGAATGACACTTATTTGGACGAAAAGGCGCGAATATACGAAGAAAATGGCCAAAGTCAGAATCGAGACACTCAAAGCTGCTGAAAACAGAAGGCGACGGCATCAGGTGTTAATTGCGACGCCGTCGGAGGATTTTTGTGACGATACAGTAGCCAAATACCCTATTTTCAAGTGACGACGCCGGGCTTTAAAAGAGTAGGCCGTTGCTACTCAGACGGCCTAGATGCAACCCAGACGACGTCAGAAGCTGAAGAGGACGGCGTCACAGACATAAGGTGACGCCGTCGCAAGGTTAACGTGGCCAAGACGAAACCCTAATGACGGCGACACGACGGCGTCACAAAACATAAGGTGACGCCGTCGCATATGTAATATTATATATAGAATCCGAATTTTTTGGTTTTAAGAGAGTCTTTTTGTGGAGTAAAAACCTAAAACCGAACCAAGGGTGTCTTGTACAGTATTTTAGGGTTTCAAACCCTATCTTACATCAAGATAAGTATTTACTTCATCAATTCAATTATGTCTTTGATTATTTGTGTGTATGCTTGCATGTTCTCCATGTCCGGCTAATTTATTTGTGTGTTTGCTTAGGGAATATGAAACTTAATTATTAAATATTGATTGGTTGTTTCTTATCTTAGTTGATTAATGATCTAGTAATGCGATAGGTCATTCGTTGTGTACTTAATGCTTGATTCATCTTTGTGAACCTTAGAATATAATTACCTGAGTAGTTGTAAGCTAAACCATCCAAAGAGTGCCTTAGAGTAAGAGTTTATTATCCCTAGTGGGTTTTGTAGACGAGACCCTTTGGTAAGTTCAAAGAGTTAGGGAGAAACGCATACCCTACAACCTTAGACACACAACGCAACTAAGAATAAGACGTGACAACTCAACCATCAATAAGAGATAATTAAGGAGTAGTAAAACCTAAGTAAACACATCTTTAAACTATCATACGAGCACACATTAATTATACATAGACTACCACCACCTTAGTTTAGATAATTAGATAATAGTAGAGTAATCGGTAGAAATACCAACCCCCCAAATCCAATACCCGAGATTCGTACCTTTCAATTTCTTAAAAAAACAAAAAAAAGATAAAAAATAATTTTCCTCAACCTCAACCTTAGCGTAGTAACTTCTCATTAGCATTCCTATTCCCCTAGAGAACGATATCAATACCCGTGGCTTACCCTAATACTACACTACAACGATTAGGTTCACTGCCTAGGGTGTTGAAAAACTTGCTCGACGAAAAGGAAGTTCCTTTGACCCCGAACGCGCTGCGTAAGCGTATCAAGTTTTTGGCGCCACTGCCGGGGAATAGAATAGCTAGTTAGTAGTCCACCTCGTTTAGGTTCTTTGCTTGATTCCTATCAAGTAAATTTTTTCTCATTTTTAGCTTTCTCTTAGTCTATCCCCCTTCTTCGTGACTTTTGTTCGTAACACCCATCACTTTTCATCATGGAAGATGATAACCAACCACCACTCATCAACCCACCACCAAATGACCCGCCAAGAGCCCGTACTCTTGGTGAATACTCAAGACCAAGCCACCTAGGCTATAGGAACACCATTGAGCTTCCCGACCAAGCCCAAACTACGACCTTGCGATCCGACACCATCCGGTTGGTGCAAAATGGATGTGCATTCCATGGACTTCGTTCAGAAGATCCAAATCGATATCGAGGATTTCCTCAAAATTGTCGATTCCATCGACCTTGATGCTACTACTCGGGAGACCAGCGCTGCGTCTCTTCCAATTCTCTCTACGGGACCAAGCTAGTAATTGGCTTGAGCAACTTCCCGCCGACTCCATCTCAAGTTGGGATGATCTTACCTCTCGCTTCCTTGCTCAATGTTTCCCACCGGGGAGAACCACCAAACTTAGGCGAGACATCTTGACGTTTCAGCAACTCCAAGGTGAGTCTCTCTACAAAGCATGGACTCGATTCAAGGAACTACTCCGTAGACTCCCCCACCATGGCATTGATCTTTGGCTTCAAATCCAAATCTTTTATGATCATACCGATTTCATCACTCGACGATCCATTGATCGAGCCGCCGGTGGAAGGCTCAGCGACTTTAACGCAGAAAAATCTTGGGATATTATAGAGGAGCTTGCCGATCAAAGCTACGAAGATTGGAATGAATCTCCCGAAACTCCGATTAACGTGGTTAATGCCATATCAACTCCTTCTGAATCCTCCGATACCTTCGAGGAGCAATTGAGTGCCATTGAGAGAGGAATTGATTATCTTATGGAAAGGCAGAAAAGAGCCCCCGTACAAATTCCTCGAGAAGCTGTCAAATCCGCCAACTCCACCAACCGCCCCACACCTTCTTCGGAGTCCCCAAGTCGTGAGCAAAACCCAAGTTCCGAAAGGTGCTTCCGTTCTACTTCCCCAATACCACTTTCACCAAGCTTCAAGGATCAAATGAGGGAATACATGGCAGCTCATACGGAGAGATTAGCCAGATTTGAAGAGGAGGTTTATAGGCAGAGAGAGGAAATGCAAGCAAAAATGACAGAAATGATGAATTTGGTAATTGAATTTACCAAAACAAAGGTTCCCGAAAAGGTGCTCGTAAAAAGCAATGATTGCCCTCCCACTTCATTTGTTAACGCCGTTTCCATTATGCCTGAGAATGAAAGGGTTGAGATATGGAAAACTAAGGAAAGCAAGAAGGAGGAGTCTGTGCCTAATGATGAACCTGAGACCATTGAGTACTACCTTAAGCACGAAATTAACAAGAAAACCATTGCAAACCAAGTAAACAACTTTAGGTACAATGAAGTTCTTAGGGAAGCTCTTGAAGGAAAAATGACGGAAGAAGAATATGACGCCTTACCTATGGAACCTCTGTATGAGTTGGTTATAAAAAAACCGTTAACAAGAAAACGAGACACCACAGGGAATTTCGTGATACCAGTTAGCATCGGTGACATTGATAATATAAATGCCTTGGCCGATCAAGGGACCGATGTGAACATAATGCCACTGTCAATCTATAATAAGCTAACTAAGGAGAAACGGGCCAAGACCGACCTTAGACTTTCCTTAGCTAATCATACTTATGTCCACCCCGTAGGAATCACTGTAGATGTTCTAATTGAGGTGGCTAACATCGTTTATCCGGTGGATTTCGTGATCATTGATGTTGAGGAAGATAAAAACGTACCCCTCATTCTTGGGACACCGTTCCTGGCCACCGCCAAGGCAACCATCAAATGCGGAAAAGGCATCATGATACTCAAAAGCGGGAAAGGGTACGCTAGGATACCCATCATCCCAAGATACCCTCTTAAGATCATGGAAATGATTACGGGTGGAAATCGAAAAGCCCCGAGCAACAATGTTAAGAAGAAGATGAATGACTGGGAAAAAGGGCTTAGAGACTTTATGGTTCAAGGATTGTATGCGACGTTGTGGAAACCCGATAAAAAGTTAGGAAGCAATTCCACCTCAATACCTAAGGTACAAAAGAACCCTAAGGAATTTCTAATGGGAGAAAAAGTGCTCTTGTATAGATCTCGGATAAGGGCATTACGAGGAAGAAACAAACCAAGATGGTTTGGGCCTTTCACAGTTAAGGAGACCAATTTAAAAGATAAAACCGTCGCCATAATTGACAGCGTTGGCAAGGAATCCACGGTGAGCATACAACGTCTACACCCTTTCGATGAAGGGAAAACAAAGGGTGAAGAGGGCGGTAATGAGAAAATGTAGGGGCACGACTACGAGTCTAGCTACAAGACTCTTAAATAAAGAAAAGCGCTTCGTGGGAGGCAACCCATGCTTAATTGTTTGCTTGTTAGTGTCATATATCTTTTATTAATTGTTTATCCTCATGTTTAAATTTGTAAAAATGCTTTATTTTATTTTTAACCTCGTCTTAATTGCATATAAAGGTATTTTACATAAGGGATAAGTGTAGGGAGGATTACACACGTTTTCAAAAGAAACGTAAATATGAGGATAACAATTAAATAAAAGATATATATGTTTGTTTGTTAGAGTCAAATGCTTGTATCGAGTCATAATGGATGTTTTTGCAGAAATTTTTCCAGATTCTAAAGATGTAAATTTTCCAAAATTTTTTCAGAAAATCGCAGAACAGTTTTTGTCAGGATAACCTAACGGCGTCAGATTGCAACTGACGGCGTCGAAGGAGTAAAAACATCCGATCACTTTTTCTCGTTTTCTGAGCTACTTATAAATTTTTGGAATTTTCCAGGTCTTAATTTTCTTAGAAATTCTGTAAACATCCATTCCACAAGCATTATATCCTAGTTTAAATCGAGTCTCATATATATTATTACCGCCGATTTTACGCGAAGGTTTCGTTTGTTTTCTTCAAGTGTGCAGGTTTAGTTTATCAAGAAGAAGTTACATAAGATTGAGGAGATTTTCACGCATAAATTCTTCTTGGAAAGGATTTAACCACCACTTTACACGGATCCTACTGAGCTAATCAGGGGAGTATTAGTTTCTTTCGTTTTTGATTACCTTCTTTTATCATAACTTTGATACTTTCGGGGAACATTGGGGACAATGTTCAGTTTAAGTGTAGGGAGGGAAAATAAAACGGGAACTTTGAAACTATGCTTATCCTTGATTATTTGCTTTGTCTAAATGCATTTGTGTAATAAACCATGAGAAAATGTCGGTTAGGGTAATTTTGGCACCAAATTTAAAATTTTTCATGACATATAGGAGTGGGCCATTAGTCTTAACAAAAGCGTCTCACTGATAGGAAGTTATATGACTAGCACAAAACCCTTTACCACCCAAATTCCACCCAAAATGTGAGGATCGCCCTTAGATTAGTAGGAATTAAAGCATTCATCTTTAATGCTTAGAGTGTGAACCGATAGTATATTAGATTCTAGAACTTGTTTTGTGATGCATTCCGAGATCGCAAGTGAGACTACACTTGTGTAGTTAGGAATAACTAAATGATAAGAGGCATTAGGATAACCCTTGTTTGATACCCGTAATATAATTACTTCTTCCACATCGGTTGAGTAATTCCCCACACCCTTTGCGTTGTACTCATCTTTAGTACACGATACCCTTAGTTAACCCCTCAGAGCCTATCCTTTTCGCGGTTCTCGTGATGTTTCGGTTTTCCGAATATCAATGAAGAGCATTGTTTACACCCACCCCCAAATATACACCCAAATCGCCTTAGCCTACCCTTTATGCACTCACTTTTAGTGCAAATGTTTGTTATCACCCTAAACCCTTAGTTCAATTATCTGGTTGCTTGCATGAGTTGCTAAGTCGAGTCATATCCTTTGTATACAGATTTGGGACGATTGGGATTCATGGGAAAAGTTAAAGTTTATGAAATGACGGGAAGGGAACGTTAAATTCAAATTCCCTTTGTTTGCGTAATAATGTACCCCAAGTGTTTTGATATTTTCAATTCGGGTCAAATTAGTGTTAGAGTAATAAAAACTCAAGTGTAGGGATGTGCCTATAAATCCCTATCATTTTGATGTTACCGTAGGGGATGGTAGAGTAAAAGTGTATGAAAAAAAAATAAAAAAATAAATAAATAAAAAATACGGGCTACCATCCTACATCTATCTTTAAATTTATGTTTGTTTATTTCAGTTACCTAGAGTTTTAGAGTGTCGAGTCTTGGCTTAGCAACGCCATTATTCGTATGCATTTAACATAGAGATTTTTGACTTGCCACCACTAAATAGCCTATCCCACCAAACCCTTGTTTCCCTACCGTAAGACTAACATTACAACCCTTTAAAAGACCTCTTTGATAGTCTTTCCTAGGTGCTTACGCCAAAGCGATGGAGGTTTGATCTATTCTCAAGCCTATGGTAATCTATGTACTAGGACCGGTTAATGAGTGTTTATCTTCCATTTCCATTTGTTATATTTCATATACACCGAGAGAGATGTGAGTATCCAAACACCCCATGTGAGGTGCTAGTATGTAATTTCCGTGCTTGTTATGACTTTTGCGGGGCTAATATGTGTTGTGGACCGTTTTAAATCAATGCGTCATGACCCCTAACTTATAAATTAATTGGCTAAAAGCACATTTGCTTGAGGACAAGCAAATAACAAGTGTAGGGATATTTGATAAGGTTTTAAAAGGTACCATTTTGAGGGGTCGTTTAAGCCCATATTTGATCACTTTTGTATCCGTTATTGCTTAATATCGTTCCATTTCACTTTTTAGGTCTCTTGAAGACAAAATGCTGGAATGACACTTATTTGGACGAAAAGGCGCGAATATACGAAGAAAATGGCCAAAGTCAGAATCGAGACACTCAAAGCTGCGAAAGTAAAGGCGACGGCGTCGGGTGTTAATTGCGGCGCCGTCGGAGGATTTTGTGACGATCATAGCCAAATACCCTATTTTCAAGTGACGACGTCGGGCTTTAAAAGAGTAGGCCGTTGCTACTCGGACGGCCTAGATGCAACCCAGACGACGTCGAAAGCTGAAGAGGACGGGGTCACGGACATAAGGTGACGCCGTCGCAAGGTTAACGTGGCCAAGACGAAACCCTAATGGCGGCGACACGACGGCGTCACAAAACATAAGGTGACGCCGTCGCATATGTAATATTATATATAGAATCCGAATTTTTCAGTTTTAAGAGAGTCTTTTTGTGGAGTAAAAACCTAAAACCGAACCAAGGGTGTCTTGTACAATATTTTAGGGTTTCAAACCCTATCTTACATCAAGATAAGTATTTACTTCATCAATTCAATTATGTCTTTGATTATTTGTGTGTATGCTTGCATGTTCTCCATGTCCGGCTAATTTATTTGTGTGTTTGCTTAGGGAATATGAAACTTAATTATTAAATATTGATTGGTTGTTTCTTATCTTAGTTGATTAATGATCTAGTAATGCGATAGGTCATTCGTTGTGTACTTAATGCTTGATTCATCTTTGTGAACCTTAGAATATAATTACCTGAGTAGTTGTAAGCTAAACCATCCAAAGAGTGCCTTAGAGTAAGAGTTTATTATCCCTAGTGGGTTTTGTAGACGAGACCCTTTGGTAAGTTCAAAGAGTTAGGGAGAAACGCATACCCTACAACCTTAGACACACAACGCAACTAAGAATAAGACGTGACAACTCAACCATCAATAGGAGATAATTAAGGAGTAGTAAAACCTAAGTAAACACATCTTTAAACTATCATACGAGCACACATTAATTAGACATAGACTACCACCACCTTAGTTTATATAATTAGATAATAGTAGAGTAATCGGTAGAAATACCAACCCCCCCCCCCTCCCCAAATCCAATACCCGAGATTCGTACCTTTCAATTTCTTAAAAAAACATAAAAAAGATAAAAAATAATCTTCCTCAACCTCAACCTTAGCGTAGTAACTTCTCACTAGCATTCCTATTCCCCTAGAGAACGATATCAATACCCGTGGCTTACCCTAATACTACACTACAACGATTAGGTTCACTGTCTAGGGTGTTGAAAAACTTGCTCGACGAAAAGGAAGTTCCTTTGACCCCGAACGCGCTGCGTAAGCGTATCACCTATTTACAATTATTTTTACTCATATGATCCCATTATCAATTTGTAAGAATCCATACACAACCACACTAACTACACTCACCACAACAACAACAAAAGCCGGCAAGTAATTAGATTGCCCTCACAACCACACTAACTATACTCTTCGCTTTTTTCCTAGCATTAACCCACCAAGCCACCACTATAGTTAACCCAATTAACCATCACCAGCATCCTTCCACCACCAAACTCCCACCCCCACCACAACCCGTTCCCGTCTAATTCTTTACAAATCCCTAATCTTTATCACTCTTTGACACGACCTTCTCTTATCTTACTGATGGTTTTAATCAACTTCAACAACAGACTTAAATATCAACAACTACAAACACCTTTATCACAACCTCACAAACACCTTGATTTTGATATTTTTTGCTATATAATGATAAATTCAAGTCAAAAAAGATATCCAAGGTCCAAACACCCCTTTTCCAAAAACTAAATGGTGTTAACAAATTGTACTAATAATTAATCATCTAGCCTCTAAAAATAAGCTATTCATGAAGACAAAATCTTTTGTATTGTTGATCTAACTCATTAGAGGAGGATCATACTGATTGTTAAAATACACCAAAGAGTGGTTGGTTGGGTGTTAGAGATTATTGTTGTGAGTTCCTTACCATTTTACAATAATATGACCATAATTTTTCCATCTAAAGTAAGATAGTTAACTAGCGGTCAAATGTTTCTATTTTGAAATATGTTTTACATTTTAGACTTTCTGAATAGTTAAATACTATTTTAATCTTTCAATAACCGTAAATTAATGTTGTTTGAATGTGCAACAATATTAATTTTACCCGTTAGAAGTTACTTTCTTTAAGTTTAGAGTAAATTAAAAAAATGGTTCTTGTGGTTAGGCCAAAACTGCATGTTTCGTCCTAGAACGTAAAAAATTACATCAATGGTCCCTGTAGTTGTACCAATTGAGTTGACCGGTCCTTTGACCAATTTTCCATCCAATTGAAAGTTAACAGCAGGGGTATTTTCGTCCTTTCACGTTCACAAGGATCATTTTTGTAACATATTAACCACTAGGACGAGTTGTGAAATAAATTTTTTATCCTAAAAATAAACTTGGGTAGGATTCGAACTCAGGACCTTCGAATTATGTAACTAGCGGCTTACCCCTATGCTAAGTGGTAAATCCTTGTTAGTATATGCAAACAATATATATGTATCCCTTAGTATTTTAGTTTTTTTACAACCACCACCACCACCGCCTATTTTTGAATCATCTCACCCCACCACCCACTGCCGCCACCACCGTCGCCCACCACCACCACCAGCACCCACCACCACCACTGTCGTCGTCCACCACCTACCACCACCACCCATTTTTGAATCATCTCACACACCACCCACCACCACCACCGCCGCCCACCAGCTACCACCACTGCCCACCACCACCACCCATTTTTAAATCATCTCACCCACCTACCACCACCACCCACCACCACCAACGCCCAACCGCCACCACCCACCGCTACCCCCACCACCGTGTACCTTCGATGGTAGTGGTGGGTGGTGGTTGGTGGTGGGCGGCGGTGGTAGGTGGTGGCAGTAGTGGTGGTGGGTGGTGGTGGGTGGGGGTGGTGGTGGTGGGTGGGCGGCGGTGGTAGGAGGTGATGGTGTTGGGCGGCGGTGGTGGGCGGTGACGGTGGTGGTGGTGGGTGATGGTGGACGGTGGTGGGGGTAGTGGACGGTGGTGGTGGTAGGCGGCGGCGGCGGCGGTGGTGGTAGGTGGGTGAGATGATTCGTAAGTAGGCGGTCGTGGTGGGAAGTGGTGGTGGTGGGTGGTGGGTGTTGGTTGTAAAAAAGCTGAAATACTAAGGGATAAATATTAGGGGTGGCAATCGAGTCGTGTTCGGGTTGACTTATTCGGGTTCGTGGCTTGGTGGGTTATTAAAGTCTCTACCCAAACACGACTCATTTATTAATAGTGTCACGAAATTCAACCCTAGCCCAGACCTACATAACATGTGTAACCCGTTTAATATGTTTAAGTAAATAGGTCAACTGGCAAATAGGGTTGGTGGCTTTTCAATTTAACTATTTTAAAAGCAAAGCGGATATAGGATCTAATATTGAAAAACTTAACATATAAATAGCTATACGACAATTTCAATAATATGTGAGTTATAATTATAACTCACTCATATTAAGTACTAACAAAATACATTGAATCCAAATCTAACATAAAGTCTAAGCTATATATTTAATCTTTAGAAACATATATACTTAAATGGGTTCACAGGTTGACTTTTTTAGTACTTACCCAACCCAAACACGACCTATTTATTAAACGGGTTAGATGAGTTGACCTGTTTTTTACCCAAACTTGTTTATCCTCAAGCCAAACTTGTTTAACTTCGTGTCGGGTTTGTGTCGTTTATCGTGTCATGTCGAGAGTTGCCACCCCTAATAAATATATATTGTTTGCATATATTAACAAAAACTTACCACTTAGCATAGTGGTAAGCCGCTTGTTATATAACCCAAAGGTCCTGAGTTCGAATCATACCCAAGTTTATTTTAGGATTAAAATTTTATTTCACAAATCGTCCCTGTGGTTAATATATTACAAAAGTGGTTCGTGTGAATGCGAAAGGACGAAAATGCCTTTGTCGTTAACTTCCATATGTATAGAAATTTGGTCAACGGACCGGTCAATTCAATTGAGACAACCACAAGGACCATTGGTGTAATTTTTTGCGTTCTAGGACAAAACATGCAATTTTGGCCTAACCACAAGGACCATTTATGTAATTTACTCTTAAGCTTAGGGCATCCACAATGCTCCTACATGGCATCATTCAATAGCAAAAAAGTTTTCACATTAAGTGATTAATCCATTGTGGATGGTCCATGTGTCAAGTTGATTGAATGGGTGTTCAAGTCTGTACACACCTTTATTATACAATAAAAGTGGGGACCCTATTATTTATGATACCAATTCAATTATAATGTGTGGTATTTTATATTGAACAAAACATGGAAAAAGATGATGTATAAATCAAATAAACTTAGTAAGGTTTAATGGACTGTGAATGTGTTTTTAGAAGAAGTACAATGTTGATGTGTCAACCTATTAAACTTTATAATATACAATGCATTGAAGATGCTATTACATGGGATAGGAATAAGTTTCATTTTTTAATATCATGGTTTACCTTCTGTAATCTGTATTTACTTTTTGTTCCATACGACTAGGTGTACGGCCCGGTAGGGTTCGTATGTGCTTCTTTATAAACATTTGGAAAGAGGCATATTGGTGTTAGTTGATGACGTATCAGATATCTTTTTATGGTGCCACTCAAGTTGCTTGATGGTTACTACTGGTGTAGTGCAAATATTGGCTTGCAATACATAAAGCATGTGGAAATCTATGTAACTATTGCAACAAATGATATACAATTACGGGAGATAGATAGGTTATAAAAGCAATTAATGTGACTTTAACAACACGTCTTTACATTTTTATACAATCCATACCAATGCTTGTTTGCATTTCTACAAACATTACCCATATCAGTATTTGTGAATGTGTTAATACAATTCTGGGCGTTCCCTCGATTAAGATTAGTGTAAGTTAACTCCTCGGGAAACAGATCTTGTATTAAGTGAGATTCTTGACTGTAAGCTGCTAAGAAAACCAACACCGTTAGTCTCACCGCGGAACAGGGTTTTGCGGTCAACCTCCGGCGTGAGAGTAAGTGGTAGTTTTAGAGAGATAAAGTTGGTTCTAGAGAGAGAGTATGTAAGTGTTACTATTTGAATAGTGGCGAGGCCTCTATTTATATGGTTGACCTTTCTGTCGTGTTTTTAAGGTCACGGGCCATGAGAGCGACAGTAATGACGTAGGTCAGCTCCAGAGTTTGTCCCGTTGCTGTGACAACGATGTTTTTGGGCGGGAGTTGTCCCGCTTTCCCTTTTTGGGGACTGCAGGTTATAGTACGCCAGGCCTGAGCAAGATTCCCTACCTTGTATGTTGGGCGCGGTTGTGTTCTCCTTCAGACGTACCTACTATCCGCGGAATGGCTTAGTAACCATATAAGTGCCGGGGGTATTACACAACTATGCTTAGACCGCGCCCGACCCGTATTAGCGCTGGGAGGGTCATACGCGATCAAGTCCCCTTAGTCTAGTGTGCTTGTTAGCTTAGTACAAGGGTCGCTAGACTAAGTTGTTCTTTTCACCCGCGGTTGGATGTTCCGTGGATAATCCCAGTCACTGCTTACTGTACTTTCCACTCATGCCAAAGATAGGTGTTACAGCTGTCCGACCGTATATTTTCTGACTGACTTGACGTTTTGGCTGCTTCCATCTCATCCATTGATCTAAGCAGATTTGGGCCATTGGTGATTAGCCAGGGACGTGGCAACTTTTTGGCCGCTTGATTCGCCTGTTGGTTTTACCCTTAAGGAATATAAATACCCCCCTTTTTTACATTATCGGGTACTGTTGACATTTCTTCCTTGTGTGTAAAAAAAACAAAAAAGTCTACCAAGTTCTTTGTGTGCGTCCCTACTTTATCAGGTTAGGTTTTTCTTTCCTCATTGTAGTTCCATGGCTAAAAAACTTTTAAGCGACTTTACCTATAAGTTATCGCGGAAAGATTTAAGTGATTTTTGTTCTAAATATCATATCCCCTCCACTGTTCACCCTCTTCTTCCTGGTCCAAACGATACCATAAGGAATGCCCCTCAGGGTAAGATAGGCGTATATACTAGATTTTTTGAGTTTTGCAATTTTAGGATACCCCTTTCCGCGTTCCTGTGTAGAGTTTTGGAGTATTTTCAAATCCATTTGTCGCAGTTATCCGTGTTAGCCGCCGCTAGGATTAGTCACTTTGAGATCCTTTGCCGCGTTCATTGTGGGACCCCCACTGTACCTTTGTTTAGGAAATTTTACTACTCCGGGATGAAAGATGGGTGGATGACCCTAGAGAAGCGTAAGGGTCCTAAGTCGTTGATTGTGCCGGTTTGTTATACCGCTCCCTTGGATTCTGTAAAGAATTGGAAGGAGTATTTCTTTTGGGTTGACGCGACCGTGTTTCCCTTGGCCATCTCATGGAATGAGAAGGTCTCCGTTGACCGTGACCCACCCCCGGCCGATGATGATATTGATATGGAGTTGTTACATCTCCTTGATACGCAACGTGCTCCGTTTAAGAAATTTCCGGAGCCATTCCTGTCCGTGATTGGCCTTAGTCGTTCCTGGGATGATGCGACGGTGCGGCCCACTTTTAAAGCTTCGGATACTCAGGGTGGGTTTTTTTTTTTTTTTTTTTTTTTTTTTTAGGGTTTGTCGTGTCTTATCGTCTTTTCCTTTGTGTCTTGTTGCTAACTTGTGCATTTTTGTTTGCAGATATGTCTCTCTTTGCTTTCATTAACTAGCTGGATCCTTTTGAGGTTACATCCGGAGAAAGAACTCTACAAGAGGGTGAGCAGACACTGCAGGACGAGACTGCTAATTGTGTTATAGAGCCTTCTGAGAATCTGATCACGTTAGTCCAAGAGACTATTGTGGATAATGTGAAGGCGGCCAAGGCCAGCAAGGCGACTGGGAAGAAAAGGGTTAGGCTTGATGTTCCTTCCAAGCAACCGGAGAAGAAAAGGGTTACTCATGTGCCGGAGAAGGGTTCTGGGTCCGCTGCTGGTAAGGCATCTTCTTTTTGTTTATGATTTTCCTCTTGTTTTTTTTAAAATAACTTAAATGTTATTTGTTATGTAGGGGATGAGCCTGTAGGGCCTACTCCTGTCATGGAGCTTCGCGATGAGTCGATCCGGACCCCAGCAGCTGGAAGTAACCAATGTTTCTTCTGAGGCTACCCCGGATCTTCAGGCGGATCCGGATGCTACTTCCACGACATCTACCAGCGCTCATCAGGAAAACTTGGATACTGAGATGTCTGGTCCGTCCCAGCCGCCGCCTTTGCAGCAGGAGAGTGCTTTCGCGGTCGAGTCTCCGCCGCAGGACCAATCTGTTCATCGTCCTGCGGCCTCGGATGATGACTTTTACGAGTCTCTATCCGTGTAGACAGCGGAAGCGAAAAATGTTTATGTTCCCAAATGGCTACCCACCAATGACTTTCGGATGAACGATGGTTGGGTCTGTCAAAGCATGCTGGATAATCTCGCTACTCCTGGCTACTTGTCGATCTTTGCGCAACATGCCGCATGCAAATTTGCTTGAACAGTACAACATCGCCACTATGCAGCAAACCTGCATGTCATATGAGGTGCGTCTGCGGTTGGAATTTGAGTTAAATCAGATGAACAGGTTGAACAAGAGGCTTGAGAGGAGAGATGCGAGGATTAGGACCCTAAAGCAAAAAGTTCAGGAGTTGGAGTTTGAGGTTGCGGAGGCGAAGGGTCTCCGTGAGCGTGTTGGTTAGCTTGAGTCTGAGTCCGAGGAGATGAAGAGATTGTGGGAGCGCGTGGCAAAGTTGGAGGGTATGATTGCTCCTAAGGATGAACAGTTGGCTAATATGACTGTTGAGAATGCTGAGTTGAAGGGTAAGGTGGCCGGACTTACCTCTGTTTGTGATGAGCTTAAAGAACAGGTGAAGGGTGCAGGTTTGCTGGAGGAAAAGTTGAAAGAGTGTGAAGAGAGAGTCCGCAGCGAGTATGATGGTCAACTCGCTCAGTTAGATCAGAGGTTGGCGGAACTGAACTGTGATTTTGATGAGGACTTATTTCCGAGCACTCTTCTTGCCATTGAAGGTAAGCGGTGGGTGATTGGGCATGGTTTCCGCAGAGCGTGGATGGCGTTTAAACAATCTGAGGAATTGCAGATGCGGTTGGGAGATTGCATAAGTAAGGCCATAGCTGAGGGCCTAAGGCAGGGTTTAGAAGCGGGCATTGTCCACGGTTCCAAGGGTTTGAAGTTGGAGCAGATCAAGGCTTACAATCCGCGGGCGAAGGAGGTTTACCGCGAGGCTGTTATTCGCCTTAGCGATGTTCCTTTCCCCCTTCTGGACTCCTTGGAGGCGTGCAAGGACTCTTCCTTGGAGTTCCTTATGTCCCAACTGGTGTTGCAGGAGGAGCGTCCCAGTGGCTCGGTGGAATTCGTGTTTAATGCTCCGTCGGCGGAAGAGGTTGCACTTCCCAGTTCCCTACTTCAAACCATTACCAGGCGTCCGTGTGCTATTGCCGCGTATAAGGAGAGGAAGAATCAGGCGTATGGTAAGAAGTTTGATTTCTGGAACCCTGAGCTTATTGTTTCCGAGGCTGAGCACCAGGTTACCTCCACTAGGGATCCTTCCATGGTGATTGCTCCCTTTGGTCTGACCCCATCTGCCGTGATTACAGGCCCAACCGGGGAGGATGAGAAAGAGGAAAAAGAAAAGTCCACTCATGATGACATGTTTGATACGAGTATACTTGATCGTGCTGGGAATGTCTGAGGTATCTTTTCCACGGGTGGCATTTAGACTATGCCGCCTTTCCAATGCATGTGAAGCTTTGTTAACTCTTTTTGCTAGTTAGGGCCGCGGTTATCGCGGTGCCTTCGTTTTGTAATCCGGGGGTATGCCCTTGTGTATTTGTAAAAAACTTTGGGTGCTTAATGGAAATGCTTTTGACTTTATTGTATATATACACTTTTATTTGTTTGCCGGAGTTAGTTGTTCCGGGCTTTGAGTTGTACCCTTGCCCGTACTTTAGGAGTCCGGGGGTAGCTTGAAATGGTCAATGGGCTTGCAATACCACTTATATGCCTGAGTCAATTTTGAGGTTGCTCATCCTTTATGTGCAACATTGTTTGTCGCGGATGTGAGAAATATGCGAAAGATGCAAAAGTAAAAAATGTGATTGAATCTTTGTTTTGGAAAATTTGTAGAGCGGGCCAGGCATCTACGTTTCATTGCTAATTAGAAAATATTACAATAGAATGAAAGACGTGAAAATATTACAATAGAAATGAAAGACGTGAAAATTTGTAGAGCGGGCCAGGCATCCCCTGTTGTCCGGACCTGGTCCGCGATCAACCTACAAAAGACGGGGAGGGCCTACTTACACTTAGATGTAACATTTCTTCAAGTTACGGATGTTCCATGTTCTTGGGAGTAACTCCCCATCCGCGCCTCTGAGTTTGTACGCTCCATTCCCTAGTGCTTCCATCACTTCATATGGCCCTTCCCATTTTGGGCCAAGCTTTCCCGTGTCCTCCGCTCTACTAGCTTCGTTGCTGCGGTAGACAAATTCTCCAGGTCTAAAGGCCGTGCTTCGTACCTTGGCATTGTAGTACCCTTTCCATCCTTGCTTTGTTGCGCGCTTCTTCAATGGCAACGGCTTCTCTTTTTTCTTCCAGGATGTCCAAATTTAGGCGAAGCTTCTGGTCGTTGGAGATTTGGCTTACGGCCGTACATCGGAGACTTGGCATTCCAATCTCGACTGGGATAACTGCCTCGGTGCCATATGTGAGAGAAACTGGGTTTCCCCGTTACTTTTTTTGATCATGGTTCTGTGTGCCCAGAGCACATGCAGCGCTTCCTCCACCCAGTCTTTGCTTCCTTTCTCCAGCCTTGCTTTGATGCCTTCTCCTAGACTTTTGTTAGCGCTTTCTACCAGCCCATTTGCCTGCGGATGTTTGACCGACGCAAACCGTTGTTTGATGTTGAGCTTCTGGCACCAATCCTTAAATGGGTTGTCGCGGAACTGCTTTCCGTTGTCCGACACGATCTCTCCTGGCAAGCCGAATCGACAGACTATGTTGTCCCAAACGAACTTCTTCACTTGTCTTCCTGTGATGGAGGCTAAGGGTTTTGCTTCGATCCATTTGGTAAAGTAGTCTATCGCTACAATCATGAATTTCACCCTGCCGGGTCCTTCTGGGAAAGGTCCGCAGATGTCTATACCCCACTTGTAGAAAGGCCAAGGAGAAGTGATTGGGGTCAAATTTTGCTGCGGATTTTTTGGTACCGGACGGTGGACTTGGCAATCTTCGCACTTCTGTATTAGCTCACGAGCGTCCTTGTGCATCGTCGGCCAGTAATATCTGGACCGAATTGCTTTGGCTACCACTGCCCTTGGGCCTGAGTGCATGCTACACGGCCCTTCGTGGATTTCTCGCAGCACGTAGTTGGCTTGGGTAGGGCCTACACATCGGAGCCACGGTTCTAGGAAAGATTTCCGGAATAAGACTCCGTCTCTCAACGTGTACTGCCTTGCCTTGATCCGTAGTTTTCTAGCCTTGTTGTCATCCGCCGGTAGTATTTCATCCCTCAGATATTCGATTAGGGGTGTCATCCACGTATCTCCGTCTTCCTCCACGATTGCCAGTACCTCCTTTTCTTCGATTGATTTCTCGTTTAAGACTTCCACAAGGACCTGTTTTGTCAGGTGGGCGAAGCTGGTGGATGCAATCTTGCTTAGCGTGTCTGCTTGTTTGTTTTGGCTCCGGGGAATCTGTCTGATGGAGAATGTCTGGAACCTTTCAATCAACGTTTTGGCCTTTGCCAGGTAGCGCGCCATACTTTCCTCCTTCGCCTCATATGCTCCGTTTATCTGATTCGCCACGAGGCGGGAATCAACATTTGCTGATAAGTCCTTTACCCGCATTTGTTCAGCAATCCTTAGTCCTGCGATCAGTGCTTTGTATTCAACTTCATTGTTGGATGCCTCAAATTCAAAACGCAGGGCGTATGTGAACTCCTGTCCTTCTGGATTTGTTAGGATTAAGCCTTCTCCGGACCCTTCCATGCATGATGATCCATCCGTGAATAGTTTCCACGGCTCCGAGTATTGTTGCTTGTCTTTTTCCTTGTCAGGAGTTTCTTCCTCTGGAATCTCAGCAATGAAGTTCGCTAGCACTTGTCCTTTTATGGCTGTCCGGGGTCGAAAGGTAATGTCATGTTCGTCCAGCTCTATTGCCCATCCGGCCATTCTTCCACTCTTTTCTGTCTTGGTCAAGACTTGCTTCAGTGGTTGGTTCATAATGACCGCCACTGGATGTGCTTGGAAGTATCGCCGTAACCTGCGGGATGCATATACTAGCGCCAGGACAAGCTTCTCGATTGGAGTGTAATTCATCTCCGGACCCTTTAGGGCGCGGCTAACGAAGTACACTGGCTGTTGCCGCGACTCCCTTTGTGCTAATAACACCGCACTCACAGCTTCTTGGGACGCGGCCAAGTACATGATCAACTCCTCCTTTGGTTGCGGAGCGATGACCATTGGCAGATTGGCAATGTCTTTGTTTCATTTCCTTTAATGCTTGCTCTACCTCCGCTGTCCAGTAAAAGTCACTCTTTTTAATGCATTTCTTCAATGTCTTGAAGAATGGGAGGGACCTTTCCGCTGACTTGGACATGAAGCGACTAAGACTTGCTAATTTCCCATTCAAGGACTACACTTCCTTTTTGGTTGTTGGGGATTTGAGGGTGGCTACGGCCGCAGATTTGTCTGGGCAAGCCCTGATGCCCTCCTTGCTCACCACATGACCTAGGAACATCCCCTGCTTCGCTCCAAAGGTGCATTTTTTAGGATTAACCTTCATATTGATATTCCTTAGGGTCGTGAAGGTTTCCTTCATATCTCTAAGTACTTCTTCTTCTGAGTGGCTTTTGATGACTAGATCGTCTACATATACTTCCAGGTTTCTTCCAGTTTGTTTCTCAAATGCTTTGTCCACGAACCTTTGATATGTGGCACCACCATTCTTCAGACCGAAAGGCATTTTGGTGTAGCAGAAGATGCCTTGGTTTGTGTGGAATGCCGTTTTCTCCTCATCCCCGGCTGCCATTTGTATCTGGTGATACCCCTTATATGCGTCAAGGAAGCATTTAAATGGGTATCCGCAGAGGGATTCAACTTTCCAGTCGATCTCCGGCAATGGGTAGCAATCTTTCAGACAGGCTTTGTTCAGATCTTTGAAGTCCACGCACATTCTCCAGCTTCCGTCGCCCTTTTTGACGAGGACCGGGTTAGACAACCAGTCGTGATAGTGTACTTCCTTCATGATTCCTGCTGCCACTAACTTGGTAACATCTTCGTTGATGGCTTTGTTTCTTTCTGGAGCCTGCCCTCTCTTCTTTGTCGTGCGGGGTCATAACCCTCCACGACATTCGCACTGTGTTCCGCGATTGTCCGCGGAACTCTGGTCATGTCGGAAGGTTCCCAAGCAAAGATATCCAGGTTATTCCTAAGCAGGTCGCAGAGGCTCTTCTTCCCTTTCTCGCTTGACCCTCCCCCAATGGTGACCGTTTGGTCGGGGAATCTGGGGTTGATCGCTACCGCGACTCCTTCCTTTACTTCTGCCTTCGTGGTTGTATGATAGGGTTCTGGTTCCGCAACCATTATGCATTCAACCGGGACTACTTTGACACTGTGCAAAGTCACGACTCCGTCACAGGTAGGAATTTTCAGCATCCCATGCGCCGTGGATGGCACTATCCTCAACAGCCTAATCCCCGGACGTCCGATTATCCCGTTGTAGGGAGACAGAGATCGTACCACCATGAAGTTCATCCAAGCACTAGCTGAATTCTCTTCGTCTCCCAATGTTACTTCCAAGAGGATCTGTCCTAACGGCCACGAGAGCTCTCCACTGAAACCCAATAGTGGTGATGAAGCGGGAATTAGTCTTTTGCGGATGTCTGGGCTTAGCTTGTTGAAGCAATGTTCGTATAGAACTTCTGAAGCACTTCCGTTATCCACGTACATCCTGTGGATTGTGCACCCTTCTACATCCGCCTTGATCACCAACGAATGGTCATCTCAGTCATCTCCGGATATGGGGGGAAAAGATATTTCCATGTTCAAGACCGCGTCCGGACCCAGCTTGGGTTTGACCGACCGTTGCCAAGTGTGGACCATGTATATGGCATGAGCTTTGTCCTTGGCCGCGGTCTCCTTCTTTCCGCCCTTGGAACCGCCATTCTTTTGTGCTCCATTCTTTATTTCCTTGACCAAGTGTGCGAGTTGTCCGGACCTGACTGCCTCCTCTGTCTGTTTTTTCAACTGATAGCATTCATCCGTGTTGTGCCCATTTTCTCTGTGGAAGTCACAGTACTTGTCTTTATTCCTAGACTCGACCGGGCCGGACATTGGCGGGTGTGAATTTGACCGTATCCATGGCTAGGATTTCTTTTGGCGTCTTCGTGAGGGGAGTGAACCTGTCCCCCCTCTTCCTCTCCGGTATTGAGCGGGTCTTGAACTCTCCCTTTCTTTCAAGGATGTTTTTCTGCCCTCCCTCCTGGCTCTTCCACTGGGGGTGCCTCTTTTTTGACTGGTTGGCCGCGGCCAACTCACCTCTGAGGAATGCTTTCACTACCTTCCACATTTCATCCTGCGTGCGGGAATGTTGTCATTGAGCCTTCTGATCAGTTCTAGGTTCGTTATCCCGTGCATGAAACCGGAAACTCTCATGCATTCTGGGGCTCCTTTCACGTGCATGCTCTCTGTTTTGAAGCGCTCCACAAATGCTTCCGTGGATTCCCCTTCCATTTGTTTTAGGTGGTGTAGCTCGACAGGGTCTTTCGTATACTTCTTCTGCTGGAGGAAGTACGAGAGAAAGCTTGATCTCAACTCTTCAAAGCTGTCAATGCTTTCCGGACCCAGCTCATCGAACCAGACGAGGGCGTGCCCTATTAGCGTGGAGTTGAACATGTGGCACCATGTGGGCATGGCCCATCTTTCCAATTTGGCGCGATGCCGGAAGATCTTCGATGATCTTCCGGGTCTCTGTCCCGACGTGCGTTCGGATGTGGTGGCATTCTTGTTCTTTTTGGGAACTCAAAATTCCGTATACGGCGGGTGAAGGGATCTGCATCGGCCACGTCGTGAGGGAGTAGAGTTCATCGGATTCCCTTCCTCCTTTACTCTTCGGGGTGGACTTCCAATGTCCTCCCGTGCTTTCCTCGCTTTTTGGAGGAGATACTTCCCTAGTTCTGCTGCGACATGAGTGATATGTTTCTCCTCTGCCAGACTTCGAGTGAGAAGCACTACCGCAGGTCACACTCCGGCTTCTTTGGTGTCCATCTACCGAGTCCTTTTCAGTCGCGTCCCGTTTTCTTTGCTTATCCGCCTCTCTTTTGCGTTGCCGGCGGGAAGTTACCTTTGACTGGAGTCTGGAGAACACGGTTGGTTTTTGGTCACCAAGTCTCGTGGTCAATGCGTCGCGGACGTTCCTTTTCCATCTTGAGAATACATCCGTCGCGGCCTCTTGGTTTCGGCCGGATTTTCTCTCTAGAACACCCCTCGTCTCGACTGCTGAGTCTCGAGAAGACACTCCGCGACTTGGAATACTCCGACGGATCTGACCTGGTACTAGGACTGGCCTCGCGCCTCCTCTTAGGTGCCCGTTTTCTTTCAAATTCTGGGCGAGTATTCCGGACGTGTTCTCGAGATCTCTCATTTCTAGTCTCATCATCAAAATCCGCACGGTTTTGACCGATCCATTTTTCCTGATGGACCTTTTACGCCATGAAGGGCAAGATCTGATGGTAGTGCCTCTCGCAGAACTCCCTTATTGACGCGTCTGTCGCGGCATTAGGGCGGTATTGTTCTGCGTCTTGCACTTTTTCCTTCCCACCCGTGTTTCTGACCGTGGACGGCTCAGGAGACGGGGAAGGGTTTTCTGCCAAGTTGCTCATTAGAGTTTTTTTTTTGGAAACGCAGTTATGTTACTGGTCCCACGGATGGCGCCAACTTATTAATACAATTCTGGGTGTTCCCCCGATGAAGATTAGTGTAAGCTAACTCCTCGGGAAATAGATATTGTATTAAGTGAGATTCCTGACTGTAAGCTGCTAAGAAAACCAACACCGTTAGTCTCACCGCGGAACGGGGTTCCGCGGTCAACCTTCGGCGTGAGAGTAAGTGGTAGTTTTAGAGAGATAAAGTTGGTTCTAGAGAGAGAGAGTATGTAAGTGTTACCGTTTGAATAGTGGCGAGGCCTCTATTTATATGGTTGACCTTTCTGTCGTGTTTTCAAGGTCACGGGCCATGAGAGGCGGCAGAATGGCGTAGGTCACTCGTGAGTTTGTCTGTTCTTTGTGACAACGATGTTTTTGGGCGGGAGTTGTCCCGCTTTCTCTTTTTGGGGACTGCAGGTTATAGTACACCAGGCCTGAGCAAGATTCCCTACCTTGTATGTTGGGCGCGGTTGTGTTCTCCTTCGGACGTACCTACTATCCGCGGAATGGCTTAGTAACCATATAAGTGCCGGGGGTATTACACAACTATGCTTAGACAGCGCCCGACCCGTATTAGCGCTGGGAGGGTCATACGCGATCAGAATGCATGTCCGGAAAGCTGGTTAATTCAAACCCACAAGAGAGCGGAGTAGGGATAGACTACTAATTCTTTGACAAGATATTTTCTATTTAAAATCCAAGAGTGGATGTAGGTGACAATACGGTATCTTTCTACGTACATTTCTTGCGAGCATCGCTTTGGAGATGTAATACCTCTTACATTGAGTCAGTAGTTTGAAAAAAATGGCCCAAGTGGCCACTGTATTAGAGGGCAATCATATTGGTTCCGTACGTCGCCTCAATATGTAAGTAGCAAACATAATAGGAAACTGCCAAGACCAATCTTTTATAGTCGTTTCCCAATCGGCTTTGTTGAACATGCATGTCCATCTTCCAAAACTGAAGCATTCTCCATTGTCTCCTTGGATCAGGATTGACATCTAAAACATATGAAACCGATATCGACATTTTACCTGCAATGTAAAAACTACATGTGAGGTATAGGATTCCATACTTAATAGAAAAACGAGCAGCATTGCATATCTATACTACATTATAAAGCATTTGGGACTTCCTATAAGAGGAAGTCTTAAAATTTTAAGACAAAAAACATTACTATAAAAGGAAAATTAGAAAATTAATGTAAATTTAAAAAATTTAAGTCTCATTAAAACTATATAGTAACCCCCTACAATCTATTTCTATTATATATAATAAAATAAGCTTTTGTACAAGTCTACTAAGCTACCAGCATTAAAAATTGGTTTAATGCACTTCCTTATTTAGCTATCATGTACAATACTTTTATGCAAGAAGTTCTTAAAAGTCTTAGCATTGAGAAAGGTTTTTTGCAATACGTTTTTACACAACATTTACATCTTCCGTATTAAAAGTCAACAATTGACTGCCATGTTTATCAAAAACAAAATCTCTCTCTCTACAAAAGCTTATCACCTAAATAAAAACGATGTATATCAAAAAAAATCTCTCTTCAGCCACAATCGTTTCCATAAATCAAACAAAATCATTTGATGATGCAGATCCATATAATCACTTGGTCATTACGTTTTGGTCTCCTCTTTTTTCGATTACTTTTACAATTCTTTATCATGTTTTTACAGGTTATGCAGGATCAAATGATGCAATAATGTCACAGATTTATTAAAAAAAACACCCAAAAAGGTTGGACTATTCAAGGTTAGTAGGTTTAAAAATTATATGTCATTATTTTGTGGTTTTGCCTTTTTAGTGATCTTTATTTCTAATTGATTTCTTCTAATATTTTTGTTAAAAATTATCTCTCAATATCCATATGAATGAACTGCTTTTATGTTTCATTTTGGATGAAGTTTAAGTTGGATTTGGAATGAATTAATGATGGTATTCTATGCACACCACGTGTTTGATGAAACGTGTGTGAAGCTCAATTGGTTTTTTTTTATTGTTTTAGGGTGTCGAGTTCACGTATTGAACCTGATATGAAGCGGATTTATTTATGAAGCAAAACACAACTTCAATAGCAGGTAATGATAATTAACTGATTTCAAAGAGTTAGTTTATGTTTATATTTTTGTTTTTGTAGGTTTCCATGTTGTTGATCCTGCAACCTTTGTGATAGGTAAGTATCTTGAATGTTTTTATTATCTAAGTTTTATCATTAGACTTCTAAGGCAATGTTGGAGAGTAGGTTGTATGATGTTGTAGTTGTTTCAACTCCAAGCGTCATGTTATTGATTGGATCTATTACCACAGTTAAGTTATTAGATAGGGTGGGTATGTTATAAAAAAAGTTTGATTACTATGTTGGCCACATCTGCTATAGAAATACAAAAAAAAATAGATAAATCTGATAAGAATGTTAGAATATTAAAACTGGACATGTTTAACAAATGTGCTGAGAATTAGTTAGAATGGTCATGTGTAAAATATTCACACTAGACAGATGTATATTTAAAGGTGTTTATACAGAACACATCGAGCTTAAAAGGGGCGGAAGGGTACTTTTTCATCATCGTAACTTTTAGATGTAACAAAATTGGTCTGTATCAAAATATCCAGTCCACCTACATCATTTTGTTTTTGAGATTTTTGTTTTAAATTTTTAATACATTTAATGATTAAGAGTGTAAAGTACTTTTAGCATATCCGTTTCTAATGAAGGTGGTGTTTGATTTCGCTGTCTTTTAATGTAATAAGTCAATGCAAAAGTGTGAATTATGATGTACTTAATATCATGGTTTATAAATGTGTAGGCTTTACTTCGTATAGATTATGACGTGAGAAACATAACTTATTTACTTCAGCACATAGAATCAGGGCTTCTTCGGAAAGTTGTAGTAATTGTAGCCACTTCGGAGAACCAGGTAATATTACCATCCGGCTCTACATATTAAGAAAACTGTTAATTTATTAAGTTGCTTATTCGTTGTGCATTGATTTTGTTTCAGGTCTCAGCCCAGACACATATACATACGACGGCTTCTGGTCATTTGAGTACTGAGCAACTGAGCCAAACTATTTATTGCATCACCATACGCGTTTTACCAATACAAGGGCCTGAGGTAGCATTTCGTTTTTAGACACATGTATTTGATATTTAGTATTTGGGTTTTGTTTAACGATTATGTGGTTTTTGTAGGTGCTGTATGAAGGTGGATTTGATTGGTTTGTATTAGTTGGTTACTGGAGGCGATGGCAAAAGACGAAGTTATAATCTGCTTCGATATAACATGGTAAAAGGTTTGTTTTTATTTACTTTATGTTGGATTTTTAGATATCCAACACCGGTTGTAGTTCACGATGGTAATTTGCATTTTTCCGTTATCTTTACAGCTCAAAGTGATGTTCCGAGCAACAACCTGTTGAGTATCACCTGCCAGCAGAAGCTCAGTTCTCATACGCTTATGAATGTGGGTTTGATAAATTTTCTCTGTATAATTCTTTTGGCATATACCTGTAACGTGAGTGATTTAATTGTTTTCCAACCTGTTGGTCAATCCGAACGGGAAAGCCATTTAGACCTGTTTATATCCAAAATCCATTTATTTTATGTGATATCATGCATTCTTACAGCTAGAACAAATAATTGCTGGCACTATTCTTACAGCTAGAACAAATGTCTCTGATTCCCATTGTCATGCCACGAGTATGCAACCACGCCCATCTACAAGTGTTTAGCAATGTGAGTTTCATATTTATCTGTCACAGTTGCAACATGGTACTTTCAGAATGGTTTTGCTACAAATAGTGTATGTGCTTTATGATACAAGCCTATCTTTCGGCATTATTGTTACACTACACCTGATGTTCCTGCCAATAGCTCTTCGAGCCTCCACACGCGTGTAGGCCAGTCTAAATATGCTATCAATGTACGTTTGCTAATTTTCTGCTGCATAAATATGAATTATAATGAGTGTTAACGATATTAAGCGCAAGAATGCATGATATCACAGAAATTAAATGGATTTTGGATATAAACAGGTCAACATAGATTTTGTGCATCATTGTTTTGAAATTAGTATCATTCACGCGTGTGTTATAGTCTGTCTATCTTTTGGCTCTTTTAAACACCGTTTGTAGTTCACGATGGTAATTTTCATTTTTCCGTTATTCAAAATCAGTTAATCACTCTTACAACCCCGTTTCAATAGGGTTAAATATCTTACGTTTCAATAGGAAATTAAGGTATTTTTTCTATTCTTTTTTTTAGTTTTTTCAATTAAATATTGTGCCGATTAATTATTTGACTCATTAATTTTGTCTTTCTTAGGAAAGCAAAATCGGTGTTTCAATTCCACCATACCGGATAGTGAACGGTGCGCTCATGCTATTACGAGTCTGCATAAATCAAGGTAAAAATGTATCTTAGATGTTTGTTGTGACGGATTGCATCAATTGATATGGTTATTATGTTATTATAGGAACCAATTATTACTGAGATGCTTAATAGGTATGAAATATATTCAGTTTGGATTCCTTAGTTGTGCCGGTTAGGCATTCAATAGAACGGTATCTTTTATTGTAACTCAGCAATGAAAGTATCTTTTGCAGGGTTTACAAGCCAAGTCTTCAAATGATAGACCGTTTTAGAAGGTATGTTATGGTAGTGTTATGCTTTGGAATTCTTGGTTGTATTATAGGGTTTGATATTGAATGTGTTTTTAAAATAGGCCTTTATATTTCAAGAATGACATTCATGTCTAAACTCGATTATTTTGTCTCAGGTTGTTGGGTTTACCTCTGCGCCAAAGAATGAAATGTAAGATTACCCAAACTTGTCTGCAATTACAGGTTCTTTTTTTGCTGATAAGAGATTAGGATTGGGTAACATAAATACTGATGTACATACAGTCTCTGGAGCGAGGAGCGGGCATGGATGGCCAGAAGATCACTTACTCGCTGATTAAGAATTCTTTGGAAGATCTATTTTACCGTTTAGTGTAAGTGAAATAACATTTCATTCCATAAAAAACAATTTTCACATTGTAGTTGGTGGGCCTTCATCTAATTAATTTGGTGAAATCAATGAACCGTAACAGGTCCCAGAAGTTTGAGGACCCAGCTGAAGGCGAGGATGTTGGTTGTTAGAGAGAATTGAAGAACAGATACTTCAATATTAGATTAAATGACTCCCAGTTACACCTTTTAACCTTGAATACATGCTACTAATAAACTCATTCTTTCCTTATGGAATATTTTACAAGTAAGAGTTTCATTGGCTCCATATTATAGGAAACCATGGACTAATATTTGGAAATTAATTTCTTGATTAATTGATTTATTCGTCTTGACATGATGTGCAACTAGAAGTACCGGATCAACAGACCATTGTCTTTTTCTCGCCTTCTGTTTGGGACGTTACAATGTATAGCACTGTCACCTTTTCTATAGCCTAATCCAGGCGCTTGGGTGGTTCAATCTGAAATTGGGATGACCGCTATTCTATATGGGGTAAGTCAATTAAACTAAACTACATTTTCAATTTGGGCTATTAGATTTGGAATTGATACATTGAATATTTCTTTTGAAGGTATATTCAACTATTATTCATAATACTGGTGTAACTTGGTGCTTAGAGAAGAAAGGTCCTGTTTTTGTGGCCATGTTTGCACCCGTCCAGATAGTTTTCGTTGTCATCTTGGGTGTCACATTTCTTAGAGATCCACTACATTTAGAAAGGTAAATGGTTATCAAGATAGGAGTTTTTATGTGATTATAACGAATTAAGGTATAAAAATAATGTTTCATTCAATCAGTTGACAAGATATTATGTTACAAGTGGGGTTGTTTCACGTATAAATATATTATCTATGTGATGCACATGCAAAGCCAACTGGAGTGCACACGAGACATTTATGCTCAGAGTATGTGGGAGTCATTCAGAACTGGGGAGCATGTTTGTAATCGATTGATGGTATTTACATAGTAGTTGGTGCAGGCCAGCAATTAATTTTGTCTCACTAAACTTCATAAAACTTTACCACAATTACAAAAATCCAATGTTGGACATTTTGATGATAGTGCCTGATGCATTCGCCAGTTCTCTACTTTTGCTCTTTTACAAGTTCTGATTCAGAGTCATTTGTTTGGAACTGCAATTTTGAAACATAAAAAGTTGGTGTATTTATCTTCCTTTATTTAATAGTTTGCTTAAATTTTTATAATTAATATCATGTTGGATATGAGGGTATTGGAAAAGCATTTTGCTTGCACAACAAATATTACAAATTCCAGGTATGTTAGAACCAATTATGAGTATAGCAAATATTAACTTGTGATTGTAATATTAAATGGCACATTGGTCTAAAAGAAGATAAACTTTTCATTCGCATGTACTTTAGATAACATACTTATTCACTAATTGGATACAGGAAACAGGACTGACAATAGAAATCTTGCAAGAGACTATTTAGTTTGGTGAGAAAGGGCATATAGGTGATCTTATTTTTTCCCAATATAATTATCTTTTCCTGGAATGGTTGGAATTGATTATTTAACCTCTAAAAGACAAGGTAATAATATAGGCGATCGAGTATAGTTTTAACCAAACGTTAACATGTGATTATTCGACTTAGGAGTCGAGATAATCAGCTGTAAAATGCTTATCCAAACGCCCTTATATAATTATCAGTTTGTAGAAATATCCCCTCAAATGTAGTTCTGCTAACTTATGCAAAGACCATTCAAGGTGGAATGAAAACGCCGGTCACTTTGTGAATACAATGCAGATTGGATAGACTTTTCATTCCTGTTATAAACTTATCCAAACACTCCTTATTTCTACAAGAACCTAATCCAATTATTCCAAATGAGTAGCAGACATAAGGCATTTGCTTGCACAACAAATATTACAAATTCCAGGTATGTTAGAACCAATTATGAGTATAGAAAATATTAACTTGTGATTGTAATATTAAATGGCACATTGGTCTAAATAAATCAAATATCTAATATATTTAACAAGTAGAGAATAGCACTCTTACGTGTGCTTGAAACCTCAAAATATTTGGATTTTTGCAACCCTTTGTCATAAGCATTGTTAAATATATCATATAGTTGGTGACACAGTTGACCTTAACCTATGCAATACTAAGTTCTGGAGTAACATAGCTTTTGGGAATGAATGGGATCAAGTGTAGCTTTTGGACTTTCTACACGAAATGGTCCATGTGGTTTGTGTTGACATGCTTTTAAAATGTGTTGGATTCTGAAATGGTCTATGTGGTTTGCGTTGACAAGCTCTTAAAATGTTTTACTATTTTAACAATGGGAAAATTAAATTAAGAGGATGCATATATCGTTAATGTGATTCGGTTCTTCTAATTCTCATCATATAATGAGATACAAGTTGGTAGCGTTGTCTATTTTTAAGTTTGATAATGTTTATTAGGAGCGTTCTATTACTGATTCATTTTCTTAGTATAGATACCAATTTGGGAACTCTTTTTTTTAGATTAAAAATAAATAATTTTTTAAAACCCGTGTATTACACAAGTTTATAAAGAAGTGTTTCAAGGTTTATGATTAATATTTAACATGTATATATATCTATATAAATAACATATTTACCTTTTCTTAACATTACATACACACTTATCAAGAACTTCATATTAGTTTGAATTTTGTTTTTTTTAGTATTTAGGTGTTCACATAACATGGACTACTCAAGTGTTTAACGTTGATAACATACATTTGATCTCCAAGACTAATGACCCGTTGGAGAAGACGATACATGCACAATTATAATAGTAACAAACCAAATTGTTTATCGTAGACATATTACTTATTTTTCTCTTCAAAAAAATTATGGAACATGTTTACGTTCATTGTTGTTTATTACTTTATCCACACACTTAAATTCTTAATGAATAATTTCTTTAAAAATCCCGTCATGTGTTCACACATGGACAACTGTACGTTGCCGTATCAAGATTAAAAAGCAAGCGGGGTTTGAAGGTTGTCGTTTGTGATCAGGATGGTAATCTCTCCAAAACCACAACAAATGTCGTGTATAAAGAAGTACTTGAAGGTCTTTGAACAAGGTTCATGTTATATCATGTATGTATCATTGGTGTAATCACGTTATATTATACTATGGTTCATTATTTTTAATGTTACAAGGTTTGTTAGCAACTCAATTGATCATTAAAATCACACATCATTTTATGTTCGAGTCAATCTATTTTAGATTGGCAACGCGATGGTTGTAAATCGATTGTGACTCACACATATTTTAAATTTAACAAATTTACGTTATTACTTTTATTATCATCTCATTTATCTACTTCTTTAAAAACTAACCCGGTGTCAACGGGTCCCTAAGCTAGTAATGATATATTTAATAGAATTGTTTATAAAAGAAAAAATAAAATAAAGCTCACTAAATTTATGACCACCAATTTAATGCTAAAATTTGAAAAATAAAACTGATAATTATTTACACTATTAATAATTTGGATGTTCTACTTTTGAAAAACATATATCTACTTCGTTATAAAGTATTTGGGACATGCTATGAGAGGAAGGTTTAAATTGAAAAACATTTTCTCGCCACAAAAATAGTTACGGGGTACCCGCCGCCGCATTGCGCGGGTACCCTTCTAGTTTTTACTAAAGTTTGAGAACACATAATCATTAGAGCAAGGGGTGTGGTGATGAAGTGTTACTCGTCGTTGTGACATGGAGTGGGAAACGAAGCTCTTCATTGCTCCCCCCCCCCCCCCCACTCTTCATTTGCTCATCTTTGTTCAAACGACCCACATAAGACAAACAACATTTGCAATTTTATTTTACTTTATTTTTTTAGTATGTGTAAGAAATAAATAAAATTGTGGGTGGGTGGGGGCCAAACGAAAAGGTTTGTTTTGTGTTTGTGTTATGATAGCGGGGGAGTTTTGTTATGGGAATGTTGAGATGATGTGGCACTAAGTGAGACCCAAATGAAGGATGTGAAGTTCACCATACCCCTTAGTGGTTATAAGGCTACAAAACCATGAAAAGGAAGTCATAGACGTGGTCTTGAGTCACAACCATCATATTAAATATGCAAATTCAAACAACTTAAGAGTCTTAGAAGGTTGGTATCGTACATTGAACGTACACAACCAACAGCTCAAAGAAGCAAAACATCGATCACTAATATATATGTAACTGCATTAGTTTCCGCTAAATGTGACTACCTTGTACCATGAACTAAATGTATCAATGATTATATTTTTACTGTCACTAATGCTAATACTATGAATCTATAATATTGTAAAAGTCTCACAAGCCCATTTATGATTGCCCAAAAGTCCAGACCAAATATTTCCAGAACAACAAAATGTACATGAACATAACATGTTATTTTGAAACACAAACACATCACATGTATCTCCAAATCGATGGTTGGAACCTCTATTCTATGTCTAGAAACACGTTTGGGCAAGTCTAATAAGTTATTACGGTTATAAAATAAACGATAACACCATTAAACACATCCTTGTGCAAATGACGACCGTCGATATACTAATCCTGAGAAGATGAAAAGTTCGATCTAAAACTTGTCTCATCTTTCACAAGAAAAAAGTGGGATGACAATATGTCATTCACATTGCAAAATGTTAACAAGCTGAGTCAAGCACCAAATGTGAGAAAAATGAACAATATACATAATTTATTCATTACTACGTGTGTAAATATTTCATATAATGATGAATATAGTTGCTTTTATATTGAAACACCCTAATGTTTTTAGCAATGGATAAAAATTACTATCTAAGTATCTATGATGCGCATTAAACATAACACAGAAACATGACGTATTAGTGTAATGAATGGTTTCAATAAGAATCATACGGAGTATTATATACTGTTAAGACATGCATGATTCACTCCTTGATGCAACAAATAAAAATAAAGAAACAACACAAACCACGTTGAGATAAATTTGTGTTGTGTAGTCATAGTTAAGTTAACTCTTATTTGTTAGAGTATGTACGTATTCAATTTTCAATTTCAACATCACACATAAATTGTTAATATATATTTACACGATCAGAGACGCGAACCAAATTATATTGATATATAATCACCATTTATTTGCAAGAATTTTTAGCGTTAAAATATGCGTTACAAACTTATCTCCACCCAACTAGAAGTTTTAAGTGCAAATGATAAAAAAAAGTATCATAATTGTCATCATTTGCTTTTGTGGGTAGCGAACAAATTTTTTTGCTTTTGTGGGTGCTATACTTTCAAATTCATCCTCTTTATGGTACTATGTGACATTTTTACCCATCGGAAAAAAAAAATTCTATTAGCTAAGAAGAAAATTTCTATTAGCTAAGAAGGGCAAAAATGTTCAAAAATTTCGCAAAATACCCAAAAAGGATGAATTTGAAAGTATAATACCCACAAAAGCAAAAAAATTTGTTCGCTACCCACAAAAACAAATGATGTCAAGTATAATACTTTTTTTTTATCATTTGCCCAAGTATTAATGCTACTTATAGTAGATGTTTTGAAACCCGGTTCGATCTGATCGGGTCAACCGATTTAATCAGTTCCTACAAAAAAGGGTCATATTACATCGGGTTTTTAATTCTCGAAACCCGGTCAGACCCACCGGGTCTAAAGTGACCCGGGTCAACCCGGTTCTTGAAACTCGTTCGGATTTGGTTTTTTTCATGTTTTTTCTAAAATAAAACAGGTTAATTACATATATTTGCGATGTTTAAACATTATCTTTGTTGTTAAATGTTTTTATAAGCTCAATATATGAATTTGTCATGATTTATTTGTATGCTTCTTTTTTTAATGTTGAAAAAAAAAGTTTTTTCTTTTTTTATAAAGAACCGGGTTAATCAGGTGATTGAACCAATGACTCGGTGAACCGATGATTTGACCGAACCGATTAACGACCCAGTTTTCAAAACATCGGATGACACTGATGAATGACATATGCTTTGGCGCGCAAGAACACCATAATAATTAATAAAGATACTGGGTATATATGTAAACTTAATTAATTTGTACTTCTAATTGTGTAAAGAAACTTATTTCAAATCTTGCTAAATTTTTTCTTAGAAAGAACCTGTCATCTCTTTCTTTTATAACTTTGTATTTTTAGTTTTTTAATTTAGCAAACTATTCCATCTTCCCATTAAATACTCGCTTTACAAATTTTCTTTCGTTTCTTATTAAATTTAGAGAAATGATAGACTCACTAAAAAAATCTCACAAAAACTTTCTACAAAATGATGTGGCATACCATTTGACATTTTTTTTTCTCTCTCTTCTCTATTTATCTTTTGATATATGCGGAGTAATATTTATTATCATAAACTCTTATCATTCTCCTTCTCCAACCACTCATCTCCTACATCTAGATGAGTCGATCTTCTTCTTTACCTTCTTCATCGTATGCATCGAAAGAATCATCTTACCTTTCTTCTCCGTTACATGATGATTATTTATCAGAAACACCCAAAATAACCGATATTGAGAACGTGGAATATGATGAGGAAGGAGCCAAGTAAGTCCTATATTGCTATCATAATTTTCGAATTTTTTGATTGTATATGTTAGCTCCACTAACCCTTTGCCTCATCTTAGTATTAAGGATACTCCTATTGTAAGTTTTTTTTTTTTTTTTTTTTTTTTTGGATTTTTTTTATAAATTTTAAGTGATTGTTTATCTTCATTTTAAGGGTGATTTTTGTACGAAAAAAGTTTATAACATATCTAATGATACAATAAAATATTTTTGTTTTTATGCATACAATATAAGGTGTGTTTGTTTAAATTTATTTTTGTAAAAAATTAATATGATTCAGATGGTGTTTATGGCATATTGATTGAGTCCAAACTGTCAAGTTTTCACACAAGTCAACCACTTGTGAATGGTCAACCGTAACAAAATTCAAACAGTCTAAAACCAATGCAATTTCCCTTGGAATATAGTGGATTCCCGGGTCGTTAAGTCCCACGGAGGATTAATGGTGCTTAAAAACGTTCAGATGTCGAATGATCAGTAAGGATTTTGATTGATAACTACACTACTGATTGATTGGAATGGTATTTGGATACAGAATTATAAAGCACAACAATCAGATTAAACAAACGTAAACACGTACGTTTATTAAATTACGTAAACGTATAAAATAAAACGTGAGTTTTAAGAAATAAAAGACCTACAAATATGAAAATGATATTTTTACAATTCTAATAATAAAATAAAATTATTAGAAAAAGAAAATTATTTTTTATGACTATTTATCTAATTATTATTAATTAAAAACTATTTTTAACTATTTAATAATACTCTAAAATATAAGAAAATGTGAAATAAAACTAGAAAAATGAAATTATGATTTAGAAAAATCTAAAATATTATAAAACTTATTTTAAAACTGAAAATATATTTATTACACTTTTTATCTATTTATTATTAATTAATTACTATTTATTAATTATTTAAAATACACTTAAATACAAGAAAATATAAAATTAACCTGGAAAAATAAACTTATAACTTAGAAAAATCTAAACTATTATAAAACTAATTTTAAAACTTAAAAGATATTTTTTATGTTTTTTATTTATCTATTATTAATTATTTAATACTTTTAACTATTTTAAATTCTAATAAATACTAAACAAACTAAGAAAATTATGAAATTTTTTCTATAAATATCCTATGATGACAGAAAGCTAAGAAAATTATAAAAACAGAATTTGCTTAATAATAAGCTGAAAAGAAAAATTTAAAAAGCTAATTTCTATTAAATAAACGCTATCACTATTTTAAAAATGATGTTTTGTGATTTTTCTTTTTCAAAACTATTATACTACTGATAATATGCAACTTTAATGAAAACAAAAATTTTACAACTTAAAAATAAGCTATTTGAAGGCTTATTGGTTTAACAGTGAACTTATGAGCTTATTTTGATGATTTAAGCTCAAACAAGCTTCAAAGAAAGAAACAAAAGATGAAATAAGATGTGAATAAGCTAAGAAAACTCAGATTAAGCTAAAAAGCACAAAGGAATACACTGATAAGATGAGGATAAGAAAATAAGCACTTCACCTAAATCTATCTGCCAAACAGGCCTGCAGCCATTTTCCCAAGCAAATTAAGCTTATGTAATAAGCTTAAAAGCTCAAAAAAAAGACTGAGGTAATAAGCTGGCTAGGTGAGCTTCTCAGAATACCAAAATATACAAGGTTTGACCCACTATTAAGCTCTGTGTGAGCTTGTGAAAATGGCTTGAGTACACTGGGTGTTTAGTGTACACAAAAATGGGACAAACAATAAGCTATATGCAGCCCTATCAAATAAACTAGAAAGGTGAAAATAAGCACTGGACTAAAGAGATGGGTAGATTGGCTTTCCAAAATGCCAAGATTCAAAAGCTAAGGTTCACTAATAAGCTCTGTGTGAGCTTGTGAAAAAGCTTGTAAAACTGTGCACAGGGCACTTTTTCAGACAATGGTTTAAAACAAGCTAAGAATTAAGCAGTTTAAAAAACTAACTAGAAATTATCAAAATTACTATGATTAAGATGAGCAGTTGAATATTAATATCCCAAAAGCTCAAATCTTTAAACTTACTATTAAGTCCTATATAAAATTATCTATTTTATTCAAAAACGACTAAACTGAAAATTTTAACTTTTTAAGATGAACTAAAAGGTTGACTAATATGAACTTTGGATTGATCCTACTAACTGATTATGTTGTAATAACCTAATTTATGATGAAATTAAGCTATGTGACCAAGTTTTAAACAACTATGATGAATTTTGTTGCCTAAATCCTAACAGTTAACAAGTGGTTTGAGATTAAAGAAGAATTTGACTTTTGATCAAACAAGGACTGGTTTTTAATGTTGCTATGAGTTATTAGATGCTAGTATGACAGATACCAATAACAAGAAACAACACCAACTGTTACACCCGTATCCCGAAATACAAATAGGTCGTACCCTAGATGAATATGGTCTAAGGACTTGACAAGATTGACTAGTCAACCCGATAGTCAAACTAATCATTAATACATATTGTGTTATAGTTATAGAAAGTAGGGGGACCTAAGTTGCCATATTATAACTTGTTATAAAAGTGTAGTGTGACCAAATTATAAAGAATGGGACTTGAAGGACCAATTGTGTCAAATGGCCAAAGATACCACCTACTTATCTCTAGACACTTCCCCATCCTTCACTTACTTTCCAGAAATATATGTGTGAGTTGGGTGTGTCGAACCAGGAAGAAAAGAGGAAGAGACCATCATGTCTTGATGGTCAAATTGAAGAAGGATTAGTGGTCTAATACTAGTAATGTGCCCCTAGTCATAATCCTCATGAAAGTAAGTAACTTCAATTATGTTGAATTAATTGTTTAAGAGTTAGGGTTCTTGTACCCAAGTTGGGGGTTTTGGATAATTGTGGTTATATACACTAATTAAGATGTTATAGTATAATTGGGTGAAACCCCTTTGATGGAATTGAAGTAAATGGGTAAGTTGGGTATGATCATGTTATGATCATAAGGTTTGATTAAAAAGAGTTATAGTAATCTTAGAAGTGGCTTATTATGGGTAAAAGTAGGATAATTGATGGGTTGGAGTATCACATAATCAATATATGATTATGTAATGATTAGAGGATGTTTATGTAAGCCATGGTTGTATAAACCATGGCTATAGTTAATTAATGATGTTTTAAGTATACTTTGATTATTGTGTTTAAGGATGTTCGCTATGGATGAAGTTGGACTTTATTAATGAAGATGGTGGTGATATAGTGATAGCTTAGCTTGGATTGCTAAGGTAAGTAATCCGGTTACTACATGCTTAATGTGGATATTATTGTATGATGTGTTTATGGTTGTTATAGTAAAGATTGGTTACAGTTAAGCTAATGAATCATCATGAGAATTAATGATGGTTATAGAGTTAATTGCCTAAAGATGTGTTAAGGTAGGTGTTATTGCCTTATGTGCTATTTGTGTTATGGTTTGTGTGTTAGTAATGCTTATGTGAATTGTATGATGATAGAAGCATTTCCATGTCTTAGCCGATTATTTACTAAGCGTTATCGCTTACATGTTATAGTTGTTAATGTTATTGTAGGTTCATGTGCTTGAAGCGATATGGCTTGGATTGGGTGTTGGATCATGGAATGATTATTGAAGATTGTAATATGTTATAATAGGAGCTAGGTAGATACCGAGCTCGTGTGATGAATTTGTACCCCCGTGAGTCTTTTTATAGTCTTGCAAAAGTGTCGTCAATCGACAAGTATATGTCATAGTCGTTATAGTATTTTAAATAGTCAAATTGGAAGTTATGGTTAGTTTAAAAGGGGTGTTTGGATTAAAGTGTATTTCTATCATTTTGGGTTGGATGGGTCAAGTAAGTATTAAAATACATCATGGTTGATTTGGTTATAGTTTTGTAAGGTCTTTAGATATTTTGGAAATGTTAAAGTGTTAAAATTGATTGAAATGGGTCAAGTGTGATTGTGCAGTTTTGCTGTCAAAAGTGCAGGTCTGTAGACCTGACGGCGTCGCAGTCTTATGGCGACGGCGTCTGGCTTAGTGTAGACGGCGTCAAGTTATAAGTCTTCTGAGCCGTCGCGTGTTAAAGGGTGACGGCGTCGCAGTTATAAGGCGACGACGTCAGCCCTTATTACAGCAATTAAATGAGGCTTTATTGTAATCTTGGGTCATCATTTTTAAAGGGTAAACAAGTATAAGTTATAAAAGGGTTGTCAAAGGTAAATTGTTATAGTTTTTGTTATTCATTGAAGAGTTTTAGTAATAGTCAAATGTTCCGGGTCAAAGTTTTAAAAATCGAGTAATTTCCAGTCAAACCAGGAATCGGGGCGTAACACCAACACTCTCTAACACAGGTAACAAAGTAAAATCAAACAACCCTTTAACTAACTGTTTTTGAGTTTTTTTTTCAAAGGGTTTCACAGATTCAGACCATGCACTTGATTAATAACCTTATATTATTATATTTTAAGACTAAATAAGCATTACACAACAACAATAACAACATAAAACTCAGGATTGACACTTATGCTATAATAACTGTGAAAATGAGATTTTTAGTAACTACAAATTGTAAAGAACAAGCTAACTGTTTTATTATAGAAATCTACTTAACTACAGCTTAGAAACATAATAACACAAAGCTTTAAGCTAAAAGCTACCTATGTAATGAAATGCAAAAATGCTAAGAAAGAGCTTACAACTGCCTTCCAGCCAAATACCATGAACCAATGATCAAGACCACTCCTAATAGCTTTCCACAAAGCTTCTAACCCAAGGGAAATCCAGAGATTACCCTGCTTCAGCCTTTTTCATCATCTTCAATGATTTTTGATTTTTAACTAATTTTTCTTGATTTTTATGAATTTTTAAGTTTTATAACTACAACTGACTTTTTTGGTTCTAATAGCTCTCAGAAGCTATATAATGAACTTATATGAGCTTATGAGTTCATAATATCAACCACAAACAACTTTAAGCTAAAATTAAGATTTTGCTCAAGAATTGCATAAACTGAATATGTACTTAAAACTTGAAATTGATTACTTAAAAAGGTTTACAATGCACTGAAATAACTTAACAAATCACTTGAAAGCTTTAAGATAAACTGGAAATTGAAATTTAATTAAAACGACATAAGCTAATAAATTTTTACACTAGATATGCTTCACATTGCTTCATCTCTTCTTTATATTGATCTTTTAGGCTCTTGTCGACATCTCTGTATCTTTCCCACCTCATTTGAACCATTGGATCCTTCTAATTCATCGTATTCGTCCATGTGGAATTTTGGCGCCAAAAGTCTTGAGCAGGTTTATTGCAATTAAGGAACTTTGGGAGGATGTGGAGGTGTTAAGGAGTGGGTAGACAGGTGTATAACAGGTGGAAGGTGGAGAAAACCATGGTGGTTTTGGTTTGCAGGCTTGGTGAGGAAGAAGCACAGTAATACTGGTTTTGGTGCGTTGACTTTATTTGACCGCTGGTATTAATAGAGAAAGGGGGGTCAAAATTGGATAATGGACTGGCTCAAGGGATTTGGACTGCTCGGGATCAAGGGTCAAGGGTCAAGTGAATTTGGGCTTGTATATGGGCCAGCTGGGATTGGTTGTGTTTGTGTTTTGGGTTGGATTAATAAAAGAGTTCGTTTGGTTTGGTATTAACACAAGGACCATTTATGTAATTCTAGCAAACTTGAAGGACCAAAACTGAACTTTTTCCAATGTTAACACAAGGACCAAACTTGCCAAGTATGAATAGTACAAGGGTAATATTTGATTATTTTTACTTTTTAAATTCACCAAGGACTATTTTTGACATTTTTCAAACTTTAGGGACTAAAGTTGTCATTTTGAAAATTTTTAAACTTTGAAGGGTTTGTTTTGACAACTTTTGAATCCCATGGACCTTAAATGATATTTTGCTTTATTTTGATTTACCGGGGACTATTTTTGACAACTTTTGAAACTTGGGGGACTAAAACTGCCAATTATGCAAACTTGATACGTTTTCACCAGATTTTGATATTTTTGCATTTAAAACACATAAAACACTTATTTGTGATATTTTTATCATTTTGATGCATTTCTGAGTGTTTTCAGATGTTTTTGCAGTTTAAATGGTACAAAAATGATGAGTATTTAGACACTCATCACATATCATGAAGAAACTACCTGAAAAATTTGGTAAACATAAGAAATACAAATCAATCAAGTACAAGCTTAAAAAGGTTGTCTATGATTCTTTGACTTCAAGTGAATTTGAAGCATCTTGGAATGGAATGTTAGAAACGTACAAACTTGAAAATAACAAATGGTTGAAAGACCTGTATGCTGAAGACAACGATGGGTACCTTGTTTTGTAAAAGATATCTTTTGGGCGGGGATGTCTACTACACAACGTAGTGAGAGCATTAATTCGTTTTTTGATAAATATTTAAATAAGAAAACTACCTTAAAACAATTTGTGGAACAATATGAAAATGCGTTGAGGGATAGGGCTGAGAAAGAGAACATAGAAGATTTTAATTCCTACAATTTCTCGTACCCGCCTATAACCCGTTATGCCATGGAAGAACAAATGAAACATGTTTTAACCAATGCTAAGTTTAAAGAGTTTAGGGAAGAGTTGACGGGAAAGATGTATTGTGGGGTTGGTTCTGTAAATCGGAGAGGTGGACATACAAATTATGAAGTTCTAGAGGATGTAATGGATAATGGAAAATTAATAAAGAAGCAATATGCAGTTTGGTTCAAAAAAGGTGAATCATATGAAGATTGTGATATTAGATGCATATGTCGTTTGTTTGAGTTTAGGGGAATGTTGTGTAGACATGCACTAACGGTACTTATTAATGAGAGCATATATCTTGTTCCAAATAAATACATCTTACGGAGATGGAGAAAAGATGTTAAAAGAAGACATACAAAGGTTAAAGTAAATTATAGTTATTGGGTTGTCTCAGATGTTGGGCGTCGTTATGATATAATGTGTACTGCTTTTCTGAAAGTGGCGGACTTGGCATCTGCGCTTGACGAAAAATGTAGTCTTGTACTTGATCGAGTTAATGAATTAAAGAGTGAAATCTTAAGTGGAAAAGTTAGCACTAGTAGCCCCGTGTGTACGCCACATACGAGTGCTTCTATCAGGGATAATAATAAGATTCGTGATCCTAATGGAGTTCAAGGAAAAGGTCGACCCGCAGGTAGAATCAAGCCCACGTCTGAGAAAATTATTAAAAGAAACCAGAAAAAGAGGAAGGTATTCTAGTTATATTACTTATCTGAGTAAAAAAGTTAATGAATATGCCTAACCTTTTCATTTTGATTGAAGAAATTGCAAGACACTGATAATATTGGTTGTGGAGCCGATAACAGTGAAACAATGAAGAAATCTTTTAAGAAGAAATGTCCTTCGCGAGCCAATCATACTTGTCACCAAATGCAGCAATCATCACATCTCAGCTCCATAGATGGTGTATAGTATTCTAGTTAATCACACTTTTCACCAAATGTAGCAATCATCACATCTCAACATCCACTGAACACTTTTTTTTTTGACATAGACATGATTTTTGTTTGGTTTTGAGATGAACTCATGGTACTTCTATTATCTATTGTTGCTATGAAAAAAGTTTAACAACTATATGGTGTTTTAAGAGTTTATATATGGTGTTTGGATGTGTTTTTTCACAAGCTTATATGTAGTTTTTTTAGAGCATTTATATGCAGTTTTTAGGGTGTTTTAATTGCTTTTTTTACAGCAGAAATTAAGCCATTTTGACAGCAGAAACATGGCTGATTTTAGGGTATTTTTACTGCAGATTTTGGGCCATTTTGACAGCATATCATGGCTGTCTTTTACAGCTTTTGTATGCTGTTTTTTTACAGCTTTTAACTGCTATTTTTATAGCTTTTAACTGCTGTTTTTACAAAATAGTGTTCAAGTATAACTGTATAAATGATCTTAGTCAAGTGATCAAATTTAGTGTGCAGGCTACAGCAGTAGTCTATGTGTGACAGAAAAAATGCAGGTGGTCCTGGTATAACATGTGGCGAGCTATAGTTCTTATGATAGTGATCTCAATTGTGTCATAGAATTTACAATGTCAAAACATGAATCACCAATATGAGAAGAGTTGGCAGGCATACCCAACTAACTTTCTCATTCTTGTCAAAGTACTGCTCTTCGTAACCACTTAACCACTGCTAACTTTAATCGATTCCACTGCTAGTCATTCTTGTAACCACTGCTAGCATATTCTTTCCACTGCTAGTTTAAGATGAATCTACTGCTACATAATTGAATATGCTGCTCGTTTTAAGCGTATCTACTGCTCGTCAATGGTAACTGCTGTTAGCTTTGTTCTTACTGATGCTAAGCTCTTTTAAAACAGCAGCCTAGATGTTCAATCTAGTGTTACAAAGAGTTCTACTGTTGTGATTTCTGTAATAGTTAGAAAAGTGTTTGGTCTTGACGGTTGGTATTGTACTTTGGAGCATATGATGATTGGAACATGTTCGATTTATGTCTTTGCTACCTGACTTGTTAATATGAGATGGACATTGATGCTTAGTAACAGGTTAGTAACAGAAAAAGTGTCACAAAAAGGAACGGGAGGAAGGAGTAATCATGATAGTGACAGATCAGCAACAGATTAGTGACAGCATAAGCGTTGCTAATTACCCTGGGAGGAAGGAGATATCAAATTTGCAACAGACTAGCGACATTTTAGTGACTGAAAAAGTGTTGCTAATTGCTACGGGAGGAAGGAGAATGCAGACTCTTTGCTATAACACTTTATAACTAATAGAAGCTAAAATTGCACTAACATCACACATCTTTATTAAAAAAAAAAAAAAAAAAAAAGTGTAATTGACATGCTTATAGAAGTGGTGTCCTTTTTAGAAAAAGAAAAAGAGAAGAGAGAGAAAAAAATGTCAAGTAGTATGCCAGGGAAGTTTTTGTGAATCTTTTTTAGTGAGCCTATCATTGCTCTTAAATTTACTACCAAGATGCATGTTTACCTATATTTGATTTTCTTCTTTATTTTTCCCTTTGTACGGTTGTACCTTATGATATCTCAAAGGTGATGGTACTGTCGTCGTTAAAGGAGTTTCAGACAGTTGAGACTTGAGAGGTCGTGGCTAGAAGGGAGCTCGATATAATGTTGGTTCCATTAGTTGTAGTCGTGAAGCCAAAAATTAACAAGAAGATGATACTTGATGTTGATCTTGAGCATGAAATGATAGGCAATGTATATAATAATATTTTTTAGGAGTTATTTGCATGGTTATGATAGGGGTGTTATCGGGTCGGGTTGTCGGGTTATCGGGTTGGTCGAGTCGGGTTGATTCGGGTTTTGGTGTCCTAAATATTGACCCTAACCCGACCCTATAAGATATCGGGTTATCAGGTTTCGGGTCAAAACGGGTCGGGTTGAATCGGGTTGGGTTATCGGGTTGTTATCGGGTTATGTCAAGTTGATTGTCCCAAACACATAATAAAACACAGTTGAATAAAATTTGCTTATAGACATTAAACATATGTATATGAATTACCCATTTGGCAACTGTTAGATTATGTTTCTTACATCTCATTTGTTAAAAGTCAAATCTTGATTATTTGACTTGTAAATATATATTGATATTGTCACTAAGATATAACCAAATTTTTGCTTTTTGTAATGTTTCGTATATGGTTTTTAACATATCAGTACACAACACATTAACATATGAGTAGGATTAAAAAAAAGTGCAGTGGACCATAAAAAAAAGTGCAGACCTTAAAAGAACATTAACATACCAGTAAGGCTAACAAGATGATATAGTTGGCATTATGCATATAAACAAAGACAAATTAGGTAGTAGCTAGCCAATTCAAATCCAAAATGTGTTGGAAAATTTAGTGCACTTGTGGGATTAGTTCACACCTTGTAATGGGTTAGGAGGTACGGAGTGTACACCCATAAGGTCTATGAACACCCTGACTCTTATAGTGGTTTGTATTGGTAGTACTGGTGAAAGTACTGCTTGGTGAAAGTACTGCTTGTGGTTTCCACTGATAAGCAGTGCTTCCACTGATAGGCAGTGTTTCCACTGATAGCACTGTAAAAGTACTGATGATATGAAAGTACTGATAAGCAGTGTTTCCACTGATAGGCTGTATTTCCACTGTAAGTGAAAGTACTGCTAGTGGAAAGTACTGCTTATGGAAAGTACTGCTAAATGGCAGTTACAACTTCTTTATGACCACGTTTAATTGGTCATGTAACCACTAACGGCTATAATGGGGATAATTATGAGGCTATTAATGGGCCGATTAATACTCATAATTCCATTGGAATAGCTCAAGAGTAACCTCCTATATATAGGAGATCTGAACATGCATGAAGGAGAGACAGAAAACACTAAGCACTTATAAGCGCAAGGGTTATTGAATTGTGCCTAATTCTATAACTGCATTTGGTCTTATCCCAAGTAGATATTCGTGTAACCCAGGCATTAGGTTCGAATAGTTTGCTTTGGAAAGTGATCACACGATTCCAAGTGATATCCGGTAACCACCTAGTGGCATTGCTACTGTCATTGATTGTCTTAACCCTGTTCTGGGAGATACACACCCAACAATCAAAGCAAACTATTTTGTGATAATCAATGGCTGCTGCTGCAATGAAACACATGGCTTCAAACTTTGCCAAGCTTGATAAGTTTGAAGGGGTGGACTTTAGGAGGTGGCAGAAGAAGATGCACTTCTTGCTGTCAAGCATGAGTGTGGTCTATGTGCTGACTACTCCAATTCCTGATGATGGTGATGATGCTACTGTGGAGCAGATCAGGAGGAGGAGCAAGTGGGAGAATGATGACTACATATGCAGAGGTCTTATTCTGAATGGTATGTCTGATTCTCTGTTTGATATTTATCAGAACTTTGAATCTTCCAAAGAACTGTGGGATTCCTTGGATGCCAAATATATGGCTGAGGATGCATCAAGTAAGAAGTTCCTTGTTAGTAATTTCACAAATTACAAAATGACTGATTCAAGACCAGTTATGGAACAATACAATGAACTTCTTGGAATACTTGGAAGGTTTACACAACACAATATGCACATGGATGAGGCTATTTCAGTCTCTTGTGTTATTGACAAACTCCCTCCTTCTTGGAAAGATTTCAAGCATACCTTGAAACATAAGAAGGAGGAGTTAACTCTGGTTGAGTTGGGCAGTCATCTGCGCATTGAGGAATCTCTCAAGGTGCAGGATAATGACAAGCCAAAGAGTAGCAATGCTGCTGGACCATCTGTTGTCAATATGGTAGAGCATAACAACTCTACCAGGTACAATGACAACAAAGGCAAACGCAAATATCATGAAAACACAAGAGCAGATCCTAACAAGAAGGCAACACCTACTTGTTGGAAATGTGGCAAGACTGGTCACATTAAAAGGGACTGCAAGGGTGTTAAAGTTGGTGGTAAAGCCAATGGATCAGGCACTAATGGTTCAGGGAGTGGTGGTTCAGCCAACTCACGGAAAGGTCAGAATATGTTTAATAAGTCTTTTTGGATTTATTATGTTACATATGTATCTAAATCTTTTTATGTGCAGGATGATGATGTTGCGTGGTGGGTTGACTCTGGTGCAACAGTTCATGTGTGTAAAGATAGAAGCTGGTTCAAGACTTATGAGTCACTGAATGATGGTTCTATTCTTCACATGGGAAATGAGTCAACAGCCTTGGTGCATTGTCGTGGTTGTGTAGATCTTAAGTTTAGTTCAGGAAAGATTGTAACTTTGTTTAATGTTATTCATGTTCCTGATATCAGGAAGAACTTGGTTTCAAGTAGTGTTTTGAATAATCATGGATATAAACAAGTTATTGAATCTGATAAATTTGTTCTTTCTAAATGTGGTGTTTTTATTGGTTTTGGTTATTTATGTAATCAAATGTTCAGGCTTAATATTACCACTAACAGTGTTATTTCAGCTTTTGTGACTACATATAATCAGAGTGATTCTAACCTTTGGCATGCTAGACTTGGTCATGTTCACTATAAAAGAATGCAAGATATGTCTAGGGATGGTTTAATCCCTGCTTTTGACATGGACACTGAAAAGTGTAAAACTTGCATGTTGACCAAGATAACCAAGAAACCCTTTCAGGGTGTTAGTCGTGAGACTAAGATCTTGGAGCTTATTCACAGTGATCTGTGTGATTTGCATGCTACTCCTTCTTTGGGGAATAAGAAGTACTTTGTGACATTTATTGATGATGCTTCTAGATTTTGTTATGTCTATCTGTTACATACCAAGGATGAAGCATTAGATAAATTCAAAGTGTTTAAAACAGAAGTTGAATTACAACTTGGGTCTTTGATCAAAATATTAAGGACTGATAGGGGAGGTGAGTACATTGATACTCAGTACTTTCAGTCTGTTGGAATAATCCATGAAACAACTGCCCCTTATACTCCTCAGCAAAATGGTATTTCTGAAAGGAAAAACAGGGTGCTGAAGGAGATGGTTAATTCCATGTTGTCCTATTCAGGACTGAGTCAAGGGTTCTGGGGTGAAGCTATGTTAACAGCTTGCTATTTATTAAATAGGGTTCCTAACAAAAGGAACAAGGTTACCCCTTATGAACTCTGGACTAAAAGGAAACCCAACCTGAACTATCTTAGGGTCTGGGGTTGTAGGGTTGTTGTAAGACTCCCTGATTCAAAGCAAAAGACTTTGGGTGAAAGAGGCATTGACTGCATCTTTGTTGGATATGCTGAGCATTCCAAGGCTTTTAGGTTCTATGTTATTGAACCTAATGAACATGTTTCAGTTAACTCAATAATTGAATCAAGGGATGCAGACTTTGATGAGAATAGATTCTCATCAGTCCCTAGACCAAGTCAGAGGATTCCTAATGGAACTCATGACACTGGTGTATCAGAGGTCCCTGATGATGAACCATCAGTGGTCCCTGATGAGGTTGTGGTTCAACAACCTGAACCTGTGCTCAGGAAGAGCAAAAGGGTCAGGACTCCAAAGTCATTTGGACCTGAGTTTCAACTATACTTAGTTGAAGGTACTAGGGATGAGGTCTCAGACCAATACTCCTATTGCTTCATTGTTGAGGATGACCCCAAAACATTTGAAGAAGCAATGAAGTCCCAGGACATTGCTTTCTGGAAAGAAGCAATCAATGATGAGATGGATTCCATCATGGGCAACAACACTTGGGTGTTGGTTGATCTACCTCCTGGTTGCAAACCTCTGGGTTGCAAATGGATTTTCAAAAGGAAAATGAAGGTAGATGGAACTATTGAAAAGTTCAAGGCTAGACTAGTCATTCAGGGCTTTAAACAAAAGTCAGGAATAGACTATTTTGATACCTATGCCCATGTGGCTCGTATCAGTACCATAAGACTGCTGATTGCTATGGCATCTATTCACAATCTGGTTATTCATCAGATGGATGTGAAAACTGCTTTCTTGAATGGTGAATTGGAAGAGGAGGTTTATATGAACCAACCTCAGGGCTTCATCATGCCAGGCAATGAAAACAAGGTGTGTAAACTGATTAAGTCTCTTTATGGACTTAAACAGGCACCTAATCAATGGCATCAAAAGTTTGATGAAGTGGTTTTGTCTAGTGGTTATGTTCTTAACCAAGCTGACAAATGTGTATATAGCAAATTTGATGAATCGGGTAAAGGAGTCATCATTTGTCTATATGTTGATGACATGTTGATCTTTGGCACTGACCAAAATCAGGTTGACTTGACAAAGGAATTTTTGTCATCAAGGTTCTCCATGAAAGACATGGGGAGGCTGATGTTATCCTTGGTATAAGGATTAAACATGAAAGTATGAGAATTTCTATCTCTCAGTCTCATTAAATTGAGAAGGTGTTGAGGAAGAAATTCAATTACTTTGATTGTACTCCTATGAGTACACCTATGGATACTTGTCAGAAGCTGATGCCTAATAATGGCAAGGCTGTATCTCAACTTGAGTATTCTAGGGTAATTGGCTGCCTGATGTATGCCATGACTTGTACAAGACCAGATATTGGTTTTGCAGTGGGAAAATTGAGCAGGTATACTAGTAATCCTAGTGCTCATCACTGGCAAGCAGTTCAAAGGGTACTGAAGTATTTGAAGAGAACTATGGATTATAGTCTCTCATATACTGGTTACCCATCAGTGTTGGAAGGTTACACTGATGCAAGTTGGATCAGTAACACTGAAGACAATTCGTCTACCAGTGGCTGGGTATTCCTACTTGGTGGAGGTGCAATTTCTTGGGCATCCAAGAAACAAACTTGCATCACCAGTTCAACAATGGAATCTGAATTTGTGGCTCTAGCAGCTGCTGGTAAAGAAGCTGAATGGTTGAAAAACTTGCTTCTTGAGATTCCATTGTGGCCTAAACCTATAGCACCTATTTCTATCCGGTGTGATAGTGCAGCTACATTGGCTAAGGCTTATAGCCAGATGTACAATGGTAAGTCTAGACACTTAGGTGTCAGGCATAGCATGATTCGTGAGCTTATCATGAATGGGGTGGTATCTATAGAGTTTGTGAGATCTCAACAGAACTTAGCTGATCACTTGACGAAGGGTCTGGCTAGAGACTTGGTTATAAAGTCTGCTAAAGGGATGGGTTTAAGTCCAACTTAGTCACTGAATGCTAGGACACCCAACTCCCTCCTAAGGAAACTTGGGAGTTGAGTTCAATGTGGAAAGCTGAACATTCAGTGGACTGGAGCACATGTTTTATTTACATCCCAAGGTTGTGCTCGGAACCTGCTGAAAGGAGGATGAAGTCTTTACTTCTTAATGGTTAATTTTCTTTGAAAAAGTGCTTGGCAGGAGCATGACTAAAGAGGAACCACCTATGTAAATGTTGAAGTTTTGCCGCTTCAGGAAGCTTTGGACTTTTAGCTTTTACAACATTTATGAATTTGGATATGGACACATGGCTTGTATAGTGTCAGGAGCTGTTAAGTGTTTGAAAACTTGTGTGTATTTTATCTTCAGGTATTCAAATGGGTTGAAGGGTTCAATTCTTAGAACACCCTGATTCTCGAATATTTGAACGTGTAATTTACTAAGATGGAAATTCAATCCTCTGGACATTTTCGTTTATGCACATGTTTTGATTGATGTTTATTTTTCATGCAAAGGAAGTGAACTAAATTTGGGGAGGATTGTTGGAAAATTTAGTGCACTTGTGGGATTAGTTCACACCTTGTAATGGGTTAGGAGGTACGGAGTGTACACCCATAAGGTCCATGAACACCCTGACTCTTATAGTGGTTTGTATTGGTAGTACTGGTGAAAGTACTGCTTGGTGAAAGTACTGCTTGGTGAAAGTACTGCTTGTGGAAAGTACTGCTTGTGGTTTCCACTGATAAGCAGTGCTTCCACTGATAGGCAGTGTTTCCACTGATAGCACTGTAAAAGTACTGATGCTATGAAAGTACTGATAAGCAGTGTTTCCACTGATAGGCTGTATTTCCACTGTAAGTGAAAGTACTGCTAGTGGAAAGTACTGCTTATGGAAAGTACTGCTAAATGGCAGTTACAACTTCTTTATGACCACGTTTAATTGGTCATGTAACCACTAACGGCTATAATGGGGATAATTATGAGGCTATTAATGGGCCGATTAATACTCATAATTCCATTGGAATAGCTCAAGAGTAACCTCCTATATATAGGAGATCTGAACATGCATGAAGGAGAGACAGAAAACACTAAGCACTTATAAGCGCAAGGGTTATTGAATTGTGCCTAATTCTATAACTGCATTTGGTCTTATCCCAAGTAGATATTCGTGTAACCCAGGCATTAGGGTCGAATAGTTTGCTTTGGAAAGTGATCACACGATTCCAAGTGATATCCGGTAACCACCTAGTGGTATTGCTACTGTCATTGATTGTCTTAACCCTGTTCTGGGAGATACACACCCAACAAAATGTTAAGTCACCAATTCAGTAACTAGTTTACATCTCAATATCTCATATACATATTGGCTAACAGTGAAGATATATCAGGTAGAGGTGTTAACTGTTAAGTGTTATTGGGCTAAAAATGAAAAGGAAAAAAAAAAGGAAGGCTTATACATTTATCTGGTTATCGGGTTGAACCCGAACCCGATAAAGAATGAAAAATATAACCCTAACCCGACCCTATAAGGCTATCGGGTTGGTCGGGTTGACCCGATAGACCCGATAAGCCGAGTTGGACCCGAATGAACCCAACCCTATTAGGCTTTATCGGGTTCGGGTCGGGTCGGGTCAACCCATTTGACACCCCTAGTTATGAATGAATAGCTATTTTTATGTTAGTTAATTATAGTGTATTTAGTGTTGTGGTTAAGTCGGTAGTAAACTGTAATTGGTAGTTCGTACATGTCTAATTGCATGTAGTGAATTATTTTATGAAATACATTTGTAGTTTAATTAATTGGGATTTAGTGAACTTTTTAGCTTTTAGCTGGTGGTATATAACCTATTAGAAAATTTGCGCAAATTTATACTTGTGTGTAAACTAGTTTTGTTAGAGTTGATTTTATTGAACTAATTTGGATATTGAAAATTATTTTTGTTTGCGAATATGAAAATAAATTACCAGCGTAAAAATTGGATACTAGACAAATAATAATTCTTTCATAAGATGAAGAAAAATAATTGATACTTCATAAAGGTACATGTAAATATAAAAATTACCGTATGTTACAATAGAAGTTGTTGGCTAGAGTTAACTTGAGAGTTGAACTATAATTTTATAAGCAATGTTTTAAAAACCGGGTTTTTAATCGACTCGGTCTAATCATCGAGTTACGAGTTCAACCGGTTCAAACGTCAAGTCAACCTTGTTTTTTATTAAAAATCCGGTTTTCTATAATAAAAAGTGACAAAAATCAAACCTTGTCGGATTTCGAGAACCGGGTTGACCCGGATCACTTAAAACCCGACGAGTCTAACCGATTAACCTGGTTTTTTTTACTTGTTTTTTTTTGCCAGACATGGTTCGATCAGTTGAACTGGTAGGGTCGAGCTGTATTTTAGAACACTGATTTGCAAACTTTTTTTCTTCTTTCTTTTTTGCATACTTTAAACTGTGCAATAAACAATTGTACAATTCATCATATGTTGCTTCATCATGTTATACCAAATGTGCAAATAAAAAACGAAATTTATGCCAGTGAATTCTCACCTTTTTTTTCCTCCATCAAATATCAACCACACGTGGCAGTTAGTTGACTCCTGATACTCAACTAGGTTGTATCTTGGATCAAAAATCTTTTACCAAATTTGTTTTGTTGTGCATTTCGGGACGAAAATGTTTTTTACTTTTTGTAAAAAAATCATATGTATTGGAATGACTAAACGTCTATATATTAGCTAATGTCGAATACCGTCGTGACCGAACATGACTATGTCAAAACAACATTCTCTCTTCAATAACCAGACATGACCAAATTGCCATAAATGACCAAGTTAGTATTTATCACTAAAACTATAAAGAGGGTGTTGTAAAAATCGGTCAAAAAGCCGACCGATTAAAGGATTGAAACCTTGCTCGACTGACTGTGACCAAACACCCACATTGGTGATGACCCATATTCATATTGGTCGACCTATGACTTTGACCGACTTTTCAGGTCCACTGCAAGAAGCCTAAGAGGTAATATATAAATTAGATTACCTTAACAAAAGCTATGGACAATATTAATCAACCTATTGCTCCTGTTCACAAGGTCAATGACCCGAGATTTACTTCACACTTTCGACCAATAAGTCTTTTTGACCCGAGATTTACTTCACACTTTCGACCAATAAGTATTTTTGATGTAAATATAAAATCACCGAGAAGCTTTTATAACATAAAATAATCCTGAATATTAAGGGTATGTTTGGCACGGAGCGGTGTGAAGCTTTTTAGAGCGGTGAGCAATAAGCATTTTGATTTTTACTAGTCGTTTGACAAAAGAGCGGTGAACTTTCCTATTTTTTAAGAATGCTCAATTAGCGGTGAGCAGTGAGCTGCACAACTACTGCTCACAACTACGGCTAACAGCTACTTTTACCTACGGAACACTAGTCTCATTTTTTAAAATTCAAAATTACGGATGTCGGTTTTTACCTAAATCCGCACCGACCCTTACTTTTCCCTCCGGCTATAATTACCATTCCTCCACCCTTCCCTCTCTTTCCCATTTCAATTCCATCATCATCATATTCAAATAAACCAAGCTCATTAGATACATAATCGAACTCCACACTACATCGTCATCATAATTCAAATTGACGTTATTGTGTCTCGAATCAGGTAACACCGAATTTCCATCATTTCTGTTAGTTTTTTTCATGTTATTTGAATCTATGGTTATTTTTGTGCGACATTTTGTTCGAATTTAGTGTTTTGTTAAATTCATTCGTTTTGTTCGTTCGATGTGATTTAATTTAATGAGGATATTTTTGTTATATTTGGTAATTTATTAAATAAACCATATTATGTGTTGTTGATTGTTGAATATAATAAGATCTACTAGGGGAGATTAATTACTGAGTTATTATGTGTAGTTTTGGAATACCTTAAAATTGCAGTTATGATACGTAAATTTATTGAAAGGATTCTGATTTTTTGATAAACAGGTATGGTGTTGAAGACGAGTATCCAATCCCCCGTGATAACTAAATCTCCTGTGTCGTTAAGGGTGAGTTTATACTTTAGTGTCTTTTAACTCGTTTATTGTGTAATTTTTTGAAACTTGTATTGACATGCTATTATAATTTATTGTTTTAGACGGATGTAAGTGAGAAGGAGTTGGAACAAAAAGAGCCTCAAGTCCAAGTCAAGCATCTTGATGGGGAAAGAAGCAGTGCTGCGAGTGAATCTATTAGTATGACACTGAACTTAAACTCTTCACGTTTATAATGTAAACACTCCCCATATTTTGGGGAAGGTTGGGAGTAATGTTAACTTGGTGGCAGTTGAGAAGGAAATTGGAGAGTTGACTGTTAGAGACTCGTGTTTAGATACTTGTTCATTTAGTAGATAGAGACCAATTAGAGGAGGTCAATCTCCTAAGATAAATAGCTAATTGAGTTAGCAAATCTCTAAGAAATTAAGAAGGGAACTAGATTACTTTGAGCCAATTTTCTGTTCTATTTTCATTCAATGCAAAGTTACAATATAAATAGTGAAGAAAACAAGAGTGGACTCCTAAACTTAAGGAACTAATAGGAAAACATGGGATAGTGGAAACACTACTCCTCTACTTATTCTTCCTAAACAAATGCATGCAAGCTAACTGATTCTAACGTGCAAAGTAACTCTTCAAAGTGCATGTTACAAGATAAAGTAGTTGCCAAGTCCTCCCTAAGAATAGGTCTTCTGTTGAATTACTACCCTTGGCAGGATTCGTATCAATACTCCCCTCGTTAAGATTGACCTTGTCCTCAAGGTCCTGCATCGTCGTAGTCAATGGTAGACAGCCCCCACGGTGGGTCTGTTGTGGCTGGTGCGGGTTCGTATCCTGATTGAAGGAGAAGAAACTGTGGTGGTTTACAATGGTGACCAGGTTGGTACTTTTCCGGGCAATTGGAGCAAAGTCCCTCAGCGCGTCTTTTCTGCATTTCAGCAGGGGTTAATTTCTTAATCGGAATGGATTGAGTCTGATGGAGAGGATCGTCTAACAAAGGTTGGGCCGTTGACATAAGTGGTGATGTAGTACTGGAACACGCAACGGGCTTTGGACGATCGATGGTTTGATCGTGAAGTTTGTCTTCAATAAGCTTGGCCAAACCGATTGCTTGTGTGATAGTTTGTGGGCGAAGAATGGTTAATTCTTGTTGAATATCGAGGCGAAGACCCGATATGAAACAATCAAGTAAAGCTTGCGGGGAAAGACCCACAACGCAATTGCTCAACCGTTCGAATTCTGTTTGGTAAGCCGTGACAGTGGATGTTTGACAAAGTTTAAAAAGGCTGGCCTGGTGATTATCGTATGAAGAGGGACCAAAACGCGTTTCGAGTGCTCGTGTGAACGCATCCCATGATGTGAGGAGGTTGTTGTGATGAAGGTATTTGTACCAGCTTAATGCATCACCAGATAGGTAGAAAGCAACCATGGCGAGGCGTTGTGCGGGACCTATGTTGTAGAAAGCAAAGTATTGGTCAGCTTGGAAAAGCCAATCAAGAGGGTTGGAGCCGTCGAATGACTGGAGGTTAAGCTTTGGTTGTCGAATTTGGAGGTCGCGGTTGTGTAGTTGTGAGGTAGACGGTGATGTGTGGTGGTCGTGGGGTGGAGTTTTGGCGATGGTGGCAATGAGTTGGGCTGTTTGCTCATATTGAGTTGCTAGTTGTTTCATAATGATGTCGAGGTGGGCTGCATGCTGTGATGATGAAGCGGCCTGTTGTTCATTGTGTAGTTTGGTGGAAGCAACAAGTTGTGATATGTTTTCAACCATGGCAGACATGGTTTCTTCGGTTGGGGGTGTGTCACGTTTGGGAGGCATAGTAAGGAATGATGAAAGCACCAAATGATAGAGACCAATTAGAGGAGGTCAATCTCCTAAGATAAATAGCTAATTGAGTTAGCAAATCTCTAAGAAATTAAGAGGGAACTAGATTGCTTTGAGCCAATTTTCTGTTCTATTTTCATTCAATGCAAAGTTACAATATAAATAGTGAAGAAAACAAGAGTGGACTCCTAAACTTAAGGAACTAATAGGAAAACATGGGATAGTGGAAACACTACTCCTCTACTTATTCTTCCTAAACAAATGCATGCAAGCTAACTGATTCTAACGTGCAAAGTAACTCTTCAAAGTGCATGTTACAAAATAAAGTAGTTGCCAAGTCCTCCCTAAGAATAGGTCTTCTGTTGAATTACTACCCTTGGCAGGATTCGTATCAGGATATGTAAAATTGAGCATTAAAGATGATGATGATAATTCCTCTAGGTTTGATAACTTCAACTTAAGGTAATTGATTAGATCTAAGTCGCCTGTTAAGTATAGAAGCTTAAGAAAAATGTTGTTGATTTCTAGGTACTGCAAAGTAACTTCAACAAAAGATTATGAACTCAGTAATGAGTGGAGACTCTACTTCACTAGTTATCTTGTGTTTTAGATAACCATGTTAGCTCTATTTCTAATGAGATCACTTTTTGGTTCTTTTAGATGGTGCAGTGAAGCCACTATACCAGAATAGGAAACATATATACAAGCGAAAAAGGTGTCGAGTAGATGCTGCTGCTAAAAGGAGAAAGGTGTTTCATCAAAGATCAAAAAACGCATATATTCAGGGGGCAGATAGTGAAAGTATTGATAGATCACATGAGAAGAACCCCAATGGAGACAAGACACAAACTCTTGCTGCTTCAAATGAAGGTACTGGTATTATTCAGAATTCTGATGGTTTTTTTATTCATCTTGGCTGCTCTGCTAACTAACTGATTCCATTATCGTGATATAGTGAAATTTAGCATAAAATCATTCAAAGTGCCGGAACTGTATTGTGAGATACCGGAGACTGCGACTATAGGCTCATTAAAGGTATTCATATTGAGCATGATTTATTCTTCCTATAAGTTCATTATATACTATTCCCTCAACGGCAAAACTTCCATACTTTTGTAATCATATACTGTTGGTTTTATAAACTATTTTACACAGAGACTTGTTATGAACGCTGCTAAAGTTAGGCTAGGAGGGGAACTAAATGTAGGTATACTTCTTGAAGGCAAAAAGGTCAGAGACAATAACCGGACCCTACAACAGATGGGTATTTCTCATAATTCTGACCTCGAGACTTTGAGATTCACTTTGGAGCCTAGTTTTCTCGAAGCTTCCCCATTCCCGAGTCAACAAGAACCACCATTAAGGTAATAAACAATTTGTTACCGGTAGATCTTTACATTTAAGAATTGTTTTTATTAAATGGAGGTTTGTATTATTTCCAGCTCAGCAAGTCCCATTACGGATGTGGGATACTCAAATTCTTCTCCATATACTGATCTGGAAACTTATTTAGACAACTATGTTGATAAGAATCAAGAAAGTATAACAAAAAAACCCGAAGTACTAACAGAAGAAAAAGTGGCAGATTCCAAAGCTCTTGTTCCAGTAACAGCTGTGACAACCAAGGCACTCTCAGACATCCTGGTTAACTACAATCCAGCAAAGAAATCTGAAGTTTCACAGCGTAGAATTAGGAGACCGTTCTCTATACCAGAAGTAGAAGCACTTGTGGAAGCAGTCGAAGTTCATGGACCCGGAAAGTATGAACTTTGTGACCCTTTTGAGTTCTGAGATATAGAAGCCTTAGAGCACATGGTTCATTATTACTATAACTTATTTTTCATATCTTTCAAAATCTTGCAGATGGCGTGAGGTTAAAATACGTGCTTTTAATGATGCAGATCATCGAACAGTTGTGGACTTGAAGGTTAGAAATTAACTTTCCATATTCGTTTTGCACCTCCAAAGTACCATGCAAATAACCGTCCGCATCATGTAATGTTAAATAGTGAGTGCAAATTGGTTTTGTTTACAGGATAAGTGGAAAACACTGGCTCACACAGCAAGCATCCCCCATCAGCAAAGAAGGGGTGAACCGGTGCCACAGCATCTGTTGGACCGGGTCCTGGCTGTACATGAGCGTCGGTCTAGAGCCACAGCATCTGTTGGACCGGGTCCTGTCTGTACATGAGCGTCGGTCTAGCTATCAGATTCAGCAGGGCCTGAAGCGTCAGAGTAAACCACTTTCAGTACTGTAGAGCTTGTTAGCATTTGAAAACTTACATACGGCGGAAAATAGATGTATAAAATACAGTGAAATTCTCAAGAAAAGGTGACAATAAGAAAGGAAATAGGATTGTTCATGTGTTGTAAAGTTTAAGAGGGATAGGGATTGTAATAGAATCCACATATTGGAGTTTGATTTTGTTAATATCATTATTTGTTTTTATGACAGAAACTTAATTCTTTTTATTTGTGATTTCTGTTGTTCCATACAAAATCAGACTATTAGACAATATGGTATGTTTTTGTATATTCAAGTGGCAACCAAATGCATTGTTTTATTAGACAAAATAAAAAATGTTTGTGCTTAAACTTCAAAATCTAAAAATAAGGAATGTCTAATTCCCAAAATACCTTTTAAAACTTAATTTTCACATAAATTTTAAAACAATGTTGCTTTAATAAAGTGGTTGACTTAATAATGTTTTCATCTATATTAAAAGGAAAAATGCATGACAACTCTTGACATTTCCTTATGGTGTAACTTAAAAAAAAGGATAAGATTTTTTTTATAACACTAATAATTTGTAAAAATCCATCCACAAATTCTATTAGAGCAGAAGGTACCATAACGCAAAGCCGGGTGTTATGCCTACGTGGCTCGACGTTATGGGTCGTTACCATACCGGGTGGAAAAGAAACCAACATGCGTTGGTGGTGGTGTTGGTAATGTTTATTCTTTTTTTATTTTTCATTATTTTTTACTCTATTTAAAAGTGGGTTTGTGTTTGTTTTGTGTTTTTTAGTGTGTGTCTGTGTGTTTATTTGATGTGTATGCGCGCACCCGTTATGTGTGAATAATAAAAGTGTGTATGTGCAGGTGAAGGATAAAAAAGAAGAAAAATGATGGTAAATGGGTTTTATGTGAGCGGACTAAACTTTTCTTAACAAGTTTATTTATTTATTATTTAAAAAAAATGTTATTGTATATTTATTTGAATTAATTAAATTTAGTTTATTTGAAAAATAAAAAATAAAATAAAATTGTGGGTCTCAAAAAGGTGGATGTTAACATGTTATGATACTTAGAGCATCCGATATGACGACGAGAGGAGCTCGCCATGCATACATGGCATGCTCACCACCCCTCGCCGCCACACCATCTTCCTTCGCCGTGAGATCGTTGTGTAGACGAAGAAATAAACGACAAACAATTGTCAGTTTATATCTTTTCTTTTCTTTCTTTTTTTCCCGATGTATAAAGCAAATTGTGTTTTATGTGTGTATGAATAAAGTGTGTGCGTGTAAGCAGCAATCGAATGAAGACGATAACCTTTTATTTATTTATTTATTTATTTGTTTGTTTTTATTTTTTTTCAGATTTGGAAGAAATGCATCAAATATACCTGTGTTTGCGTTAGGTTGATTTAGAAAATAGATAAAGGTATATTTGTTTGTCCAAAATCAACAAATGAAATGAGAAACTGATTTATTATTATTAGTATATTATTATTATATTTTTAAGATCAGATTTGGAAGAAGAGATAGTAAGTGTGAGAAAGTGTTGGTAGGCGTATTTTTTTTTTGAAGTTAAATTAGGTTTATTGAAGAAAATAAAAAAAATTGGGTGGATGAGAGTCAAATGGAGAATTTGTGCGGTATTATGATATAAAAGGTATTTTAAAGTTGTTTTATTATTGTGATGTGGCACCTTGTGGGATTTAAATAAAGAGCAAAACTTTGTCATGATACCTAATGCTTTTAGAGGTTAGGGTACGGTAACGCCCCAACTGTGTTAAGGCCGAGTTGACGCGTGTTGGTGTTGCGTTACCATACCGGCTACCATGACGTTGCCCCACGTTTTCATTTACGTTGCTGTAGTAACTTAGATCGAAACACATAAACTTACAAAAATATTTATATAAATACCCTCTAACGGCTAGTTCCATTTGAATTAAAAAAAAAAAAAAAAAAAAAAAAAAAAGTTACACAATCAACCCTTCAACGTTTATATTGATTTTGAATTCAAAAGAAAGTAATAATAAAAAAATAAAATAAATAAATTACAAACAGCCTCTAAATAGCTTATTTATTTATTTTTTATTTTTTTTTCATATTTTTCCAAAACCCATCATATATATTATACAACTATCTAATCATTTTCACACAAAACATTCCGACCCTCTTTATAAAAAAAACCTTTTTTTCTCCAAAACCATGGCTGTAATCTCCCACATACTGTCAAAGAAGTCAAGGATGGCGTTCAGAAACTGATTGATGGCGATAACATTCGCAAGGAAAAAGTTTACGAGTTATCCGAGATGTTTAGCAAAGCAAGTACCTCGAAGAGGATCTGAGGAAACAATACACAAATTGCAAAGACATTTCGGATGAAAGACGTGTTGTCATCGACAAATTTTTGGCAGAGAAAGGTTGGAAAGATAACGAGATTGAGAAAAAGTTGGGGAGATGTGCGTCACAAATATAAGATAACATAAGTCACAAGATCCATTGGATGCACAAGGAAAACATTATAATTGGTTCCGTTTCACAACAGCTTCATCAACTTAGGTTAGATGAAGATGAACCGGTTGATGAGCATGGATTTACTGTGTTGGATGAGTTGTTGAGGCAAGAACAAGCTCACGATGATTTGTTCAGGCTGGAGTTTGGGGATTATCCTGAATATGATTTTGCATGTGGAGAGTATTCAGATTAGTTTATGGCTGAGAAACTTATGTGTATCATAGTTTTTATCTATGTTTATGTAATGTTTTAGTTCGTAACTTATGTTTATGTAATGTTTAATTTTTATTAATCAAAGTTTATGTAATTTATTATTAGTTTTTAACTTTTCGCATGTTTTTAAAATTTAAGTATGTTTTTAAAGTATTTTTAATTTGTAATAGTATTTAATGAATTAAATATTAGTTAAAGGTTTATTTAAGGATTGAAATGTTACTTAAGAGATTAATTTGTAATTTGTATTTTTTTTAAAGGTTGGGTCTTAAAATGTAGTGTTATTTGGTGTTAATGATAAGGGGTGTTTTTTTTTGTGTTAAATGTTTTGATGTTGAAATGACGTGGCGCTGAGATGACACCAAAAACTTGGTGTTAACATGTTACCATACGTCCATACCCCAAGCCTCTTAGACATGTTATTTTTCCTAGGACTAGGTTTAGTAGTGATTTGTTCATCATCGTCAATTCATTATCACATCAACTTCTTTCTCTACCACCAAACATGTATAATGAGACCACACTAACTTTGTCAAATAAAATATATCACTCTAAATACTTAAAAAAAACAGTACTTAATGCACGTTTTATTTACTTTTTGGAAGACATGGCTAGTAAAATATGTACAACATAAAATAACAGTAAATAGACATGTTATTTTTCCTAGGACTAGGTGTAATAGTGATTCGTTTATCATCTTCAATTCATTATCACATCAACTTCTTTCTCTACCACCAAACATGTATAGTAAGACCACACTAACTTTGTTAAATAAAATATCTTAATTAAATACAAACATACCTCACAATACACTAAAAATAATATTAGTAATAAAAAATAAAATAAAATAACTCAATTGTCTGCGTGACAAGTTGTGCACCTAATTGGTTGACGGTCGAATTGCTAGCCGATGGTTTAACAAGATTTAATGATGACTTATTTATTTTGTGTGCGTGGTGGAGGAAGACGCGTAGTCCAACCCCCACCAATGGAACAATTTGTGTAATATACTACTGGTAACACAATTAATTTAGACTTTCAGGCATCAAATGTTTGGGGTTGGTAAATGAACCAATTTTGATTATTTAGCATTAAAATTGATTTATTTGGCATATACTCTATTAATTTTTTTTGAACGAATCTACTCTATTAATTATTCTTGAACTATTTTCACAATCTGATTTACGTGCCTTATCCAATTGAACCTAAGTTCAACTCGGTTGTTTGGATTGACTCTTTAAAAATTTAGTTTGGATAATCGGCCAATAATTTTTTCTCAAAACCTATTAAACCAAACTAGACGAGTACCCGTGCATAGCAACGAGATTTTATGGCAGCAAATAGTTTTAGTGATAAATTTTTTTTATGGGTTATAAACGAAAAATAATAAAAGTTTGAGAATTTGAGAATTAAACATATGGTGCGTTTGATATGCTATCATGAATCACAATCGGTATCGGTTTAGGTATAAAGTGGGTCCCTCATCTATGATAGTTTGATACTTTGGCTCGTGGACTCCTATACTCCGTATAGAAGATATATATCTTTCAATCCAATATTTGAAAGATATATATCTTAACCAAACACTTGCATCATATCCATTTCGATTAACCCCTACCAAACGCACCCATAATGTTTTGAAACCCGGTTCGACCCGGGTGGTTCAACCGATTGAACCGTTTCGGTCGAAAAACGGGTTAATATAAACCGGGTCAACCCGAATGATTGGGTCGAATTAAACCGGGTCAACTCGTCGGGTTTGAAGCGTCCCTGGTCAACCCGGTTTTCAATGTGTTTTAATAGTTTCCCTTTAAAACATATGTTTTCGACTTTTCTTTCTTCTAGCTTTAATTTTTCTTTTTCCACTCTTTGATTTTTCCTCTATATATATAGTATATAAATATAGATATAGATTGGTTAACTTTGTTAAATCACAACCAACGATACCTACACCTATAGTTTTATACTTTTATTTATAATCAAAATACCCTCAACGTTTAAATATAGTTTTAAATTGTTCGGTCCAGTGACAGACCATTTAATTCCACTATTAGGGGGCGTTTGATTTTTGGGAATGAGAATGAAAAATTGGATTCTATTTCTAATAAATTGTTTGATTGGTGGGTGTTACTTTAAGATATGGGTATGCAACTCATACAAATAGGCAAATCTCATACCCACCAAGTATGGTGGGTTTACAAACCCATATTGACCCATACCCATAGTAATTCCCGTTAATAAACAAACGCTCCTTAGTCCAATACTTCATCCGTCTCAAAATAATAATCCACATTTTCTCTTTTAGATGTCTTAAAATAATTGTTCACTTTCGGTTTATAGTAAAAAAATAAAATAAAAGTGAAAAAAAATAAAAAAAATTTAGTGAAGGAATTTTTTTTTTGAATTGTTGAAAATTAAAATAATTGTCCACTTTCTTGTAACAGTAATTTTGAAATGTAAGAAGTATATGCTATGTGGGGTTAACAGTTGACATGTACAATCTCCAACGGAAATAGCAGATTGTGATATCTTGTTGAGGAAGATAATGTTTAAACTATTTGAGTAGAGTTATTTTACATACCAAACTTTTCTTACATACCAAGGGACTCATCTTCACAATCCATTTAAAAAGAAATCAATGGATTTTATTATTTCATTATTTCACTATTTTTTATAATTTAAATATCTTTTAAGTTAATCGAAGTTTTTTAATTTTCATTTATGTTTCATAAAAATCATATATGATAAAACACTAATTAGTGTTAAATCATATATGATATGTAATATCACATGTGATATTATATGTGATCAATATCACATGTGATATTACATATCATATATGTATATTAAAATATCACATAGAAGTTTTTTACATATATCTTTTCAAAAAACTTAAAAAGAAATCTTAAAGATCTACCCAAAGATATTAATATTTGAAAAAATATGAAAGTCCACTTAAAATAATCTATTATATAAATATTTATATAAATGATTAATTAAATAAATTAAAAAGAAAGGAAATGGAATCTTGTCAGGAAGCAAAAGCTGGAATTCGTACAATACGTAAGTTGCATGTGTTGTCTTATTTTCGAAAATTCATAAGAACCCATCAAGATTTGATAAATTTCATTATCGACCCTAAAGTTTAGATATTTGACAGTTTTTACCCTAATCCTTGCTATATAGATTAAACGTGACAAGTATTTTAGTTACTTTAGATTAAAAGTAAGGCTTGTCGCATTCGAAGTAATAACATCGGTTGGGTGTGCAATTTTTTTGTGCACAACCGATATAGACATCGAGCACATCGATTGTGAAGGTGGGGCGGCACATCGGTCGAGCAAGGAGGAAATGCAATATCGAGTGACTTTGCGCCCGATGTCAAATGCAACACAAGTTTAAAATGTGACCGTTTGGTCTTAAACTAAAAAAAAAAATAAAAAATAAACCAAATTTACCACTCTATAAATACCAACTTCACCTCAAACACATTTCTTAACACACAATTTCAAACACAATTCAACCTCAAAATACTTCTCAACACAAGATTTAATATGGCTTGCCGTCTCCCCCATTCTGTTGAAGATATGCAAGTGTACGTTCAAAATCAATGCAATATCGACGATGAGGCTCGAAAACACGCTATTATAAGCGTCATCGATTTGTTTGACAAGGCAAAAGCGGAGAAGGAGCAAATGAGACAAAACTACCAGAGTTGCAACGACATTACTCCTGAAAGAAAAGCTGTGATCGACAAATTTTTGAAAGATCAAGCCCGTAAAGATCGCGAGGTTGCTGACAAGTTGTGGCGGTGTGTTTCGATGATAACGAACAACATCAACACCAAAATCAATTGGAGCTATCGGGAGAACAAAGACGATGGTGTAGACGAGGAAGATTTGGCTCGGTTCGAGGGATTTGCTCGTTCTCGTACTCCCTCGTATGACTCTGCATGCGGGGAGCATTCAGATTAGATTTATAATTATGTATTTCGTATTGTAATGTTTTTTTTTTTATTTCGTAATGTAATGCTTTTTTTAATTTGAATGAAATTCAAATTTAATGTTAAAAATGTTTGAATTAAAAAAAAAAAAAAATCCTTGGGTCGTCGACTGGGGCATCCGGGTTGTCCCGGTCATTTGGAAGAAAGCTGACGTGGCGCAGGTTGTCCCAGGTCGCGACTGGGACTAGCCTAACATGGTTGTGTAAATAATAGAGACTGGGGGAGTGTACTCGTTAACACATTAGACATTAGACATTGTTGGATAATAGATTAGTGTCCGTGCACACTAACAGAATATTATAAGGGCAGATAATTTTAGTGATAAAAAAAGTTTATGGGTTATAAATTAAAAACAATAAAATTTTGAGAATTTTGAAGATTGAACATAATGTTTGAAATCCGGTTCGACCCGGGTGGTTCAACTGGTTGAATCGTTCGGGTCGAAAAACGGGTCAATTTAAATCGGTCAACCCGACGGGTTAGGTCGAAAAAATGGGCCAAATTAAACCGGGTCAACATGTCAGGTTTGAAGTGTCTCGGGGCACCTCGGTTTTCGATGTATATTAATAGTTTCCTTATCAAACATATGTTTTCAACATTTTCTTTTTTTAGTTTCAGTTTTTCACTTGCACACAATTAATTGTTTAAACATTTCCTTTTTAATTTATTTAACATTTCACTTTCTTAACTTTTCACTTTTCATTTTGACTATTTTTATTTTACTATGTGAGTACCCGCGCCTGGCGGCAGCGGTTTCTAGTGGTAAACAATTAACGATATCCGATATTATGGCAAGTGTTTTGTTTAACATTCAATATAGAACGTGAAAATATCAAAATGTAATTACAAACGGTTGTAATATCCGATAATTTAACTCTAACAAAAATTCTTAACATGGTTTGAAATTCATAAATGATATGAGAGTATATAGTATGACAGTTTTTTTACAAACAAAGTTACCATGCAAAGTAATAGAAATCAAGTTTGACATTTACGAATGACAAATTTCTTTGCAAACCATGAATACTTTCCAAAGTTATCATGCAAACCATATTTTCCACTTTTCGAATTTCATTTTTTCAATTATTGTCTTGTTGACAATTTTTGTATTTTATATAGCATAGATATAAATAAGCAAGTTCGTTTGTGTAGGAGACAAAGTATTCATAATTGGAAAGGACATGTTAATTGATTTTAGTACGTTGAATTACTTAATGGGAGGTGATTAGTATATTTTTCTAATTGATTGACACACTTTAAATTAAAGTGTTATGACATTTATACACTTATATTACTTTTACACATTTTCACCTTGAACATTCTAATTTAAAGTGTCTCAATCAATTTAAAAGACATGCAAATCACCTCTCCAAAATAGATGGTTAAGAATTTGTGACACTTGATAGGACTTAAGAATTATTTATAAGACCTCAAGGTGAGTACACGTGTTTTAGAAAATGGAGGCACAAATCAAATGTGTTTTTTTATAAAGTGTGACATATGTAGTATATATATGTTGTTGATATCAATATTATTGTTGGATATATATTGATGGTTGCACTTAGAACATAATAAGATACGTGTGTAACTGCATTTGTTGTTACCCTGAATATGTCGTACTTGTTTTTATTTATAACCCAATTATATAGTCTATGTTGCGGTGTGTTGCATGGATCCATTGCATGTTGTCTATTTATATTGATGTGAGTCACCTCCCATCGGGAATATGACATATTGATGTGGGCTACGTTCCCACCGGGTAGATGATATATTGATGTGTGCCACCTTCTCATCGGGCAAATGATATGTGATGTGATATAGTTGATTTAAAGTGATTGTTTGCATTTAAAAAGGTTTTCTCGCATTTTATTATTCTTACGAGGGTTTTTACTAAAAACATCGCAGACTCACAAAGGCTTTATAGCTGATCCTGCGTGTGTGATACGTGTCCTTAGGATTTAGGACCAACATAGTTGGACCAAGCGTTGCACTATCATTATTATTAGACTAAAATACACCGTTGGTCCTTAAACTTGTATCGGAGGATCACGATGGAAACCTCGCCTTTTCATCGCCACGGGTCCAAACAGTAGCCATTAAATGCCAGATTGGTCCCTTGACCAAGTCAAACTTTGATTTTTGTTTTGTAGTCAAGGGTATTTTAGTCCATACACATTTATACTTTTATAACACATTTATATTTTACCCCTTCATCTTTCATCATCTTCATCATCTACCCAAATCATTCATCTCCCCAACATCATCATCTCCCCCAACATTCATCATTCATGTGATCTCAGTTTGATCACAGTCATATCATTTGTACAGCAATTAAATTATATGTATAGTCAAACATTGCAATCTTTTGGGATGAATGTTGAAAAGTGTATATAAATTATTTGAATGCATTATAGAAGAGGATGAAAGATGAAGTGTATAGTTCTGGTTCTGGTGCTATAGTTGGTCCATGGTTGAAAAATGATCAAACTCATGACTATAAACTATAAAGCATTATAGCATGTACACGTATACAAGTATTAAATGAAAACTCTTTAAGAGGTATCCAAATCGATGGGTTGTATTACTTGTATATTTCAGCCTGCTTGCACACGCCTCAAATGTTGTCTTGCTCGCTTCTTGTGTTCAGAGAGAGGAGGACGTCGGTTTTGATCCTGCACACGTACATGAAACACAAGGTTTGTTTAGTTGTATCCAAAGATGTAAAATGATCGGGGCGAGCAGGTTGGGGTAACATGCAATGTCGGGTTCAAGGCAAAACCATTAATTTTGGTACGGTTCAAGTTGGATTGACCCATAACCTTTTTATCTAACAAATTTGTTTTACCCAATTGACCCATTAAAGAAAAAAAATAATCCAAATCAACTCATTCATAAGTAAAAATGATCCAAAATGTCGGCTTTGGTTGTATCAAATTAGCAGGATATTGCAGTGGAATGGAAATATAACAAAAAAAATGGTCTAGAACAAGAACATACCCCAATTTCTGTTTCAAACTTGCAATTATTGCATCTTATTTTTTGTGCCCCGTAGGGGTACATAAGCAGCACATCGCAACTACCACATGCGACATGCCCTACTTCATGTTCTGCATAAAGTTATTTAGTGTCAAGAACCAAAAAAAAAAAAAAAAAAAAAAAGATCCATGTACTATGTAAAATGATCAATATAAAAGAAAAAATAAGTTGATTCTTATGTGCATGTAGAAACAGCATAATGGACCTTCGAGGACATAATTCTCTTCCAAACAACAAGCACACTCAACATATCGAGCACCTCTTGGATAACTAAGTAATAGGCGGCACGCACCACACACCATTTGTCCCATTTCTGCATCAAATCATACAGTTACTCGCTTGACAAAATATAGCCATAAACTGCAACGTTGTCGAGAATGCACAAATGGCAAACAAGTTTTTCCTTTTCAACTTTGTAAGCAATACTTGTCATTTTGTAAGTTTTTATAACGTTAACTACCTCACATTTTGTTGAAGTAATTAAATACATCAAATTTGACAACCAAAAAACCAAATGCCGAAATGTAGGTGGGTAACACTCACCAGGATTATCTAACGACCTTTGTCGTTTTGGCATTGGTATTTGTGGTTCAATCGGAGTAATGGACCGCTCTATCGACCTTGGTCTTTTTGACATCGCTACTTGTGGTTCAATTGGAGTAATAGACCGCTGTCTTGAAGGTGGCTGAGGAATTTCTTTAACAACTTTGACATTGTTTTGTTCACAATCCGTTCTTCCACCTTAACACATCCACATGTTAGATCTTATGATATAGCTTATAAATTAGAGAGAAAAAAAATGTAAAGTGATGGGAAAAAACTTGCCTGATTGAACTACAGGTGATGACACTCTTAAGTGAGCTTGTGACTCTTGCGGGGGATTAGGTTCCCAACCTGGTGGAGGCCCTTCATCATCATGCATGTCTCGTTGGCCATCCTCCATCTTCGAGTCTGATATGCCAACAAGGTGGTCAAAAGTGAGAAAATAAGATTCAATTATAATAAATTCAGAAGAATTATATAGCTGACCTGATGAGCATGTCTTTTGTAATTTTTGTTCAGGCTGACATTTGGAATCCCATCCGGGTGGAGGCCCGTCATCTTCTGAGTCTTGTTCTTCCACATTTGCATCTGAGTTCCCACATACCGCTATACTTATTAGGTTTATGTTTATCAGCAAATTATCATTCAAAAGCGGAACAAAAAGTAGCAACAGAAGGTTCAAATAAAAAAATGTATTTAAATTATTAGGATAAGAACAAAAAATTCACCAGATATAACTAGTTCTGGTGCTGGAATAGGACGTGACAGTGATTGTGGCTCAGGACCATCTTCATTCTGCACAGACAGCTGTACATTCCCCGTCTTTGTATCTTATATATACATACTCGTTAGGACACAAGAATTACCTCAGTTGAACTTTAGGTTCGGACTCACACTTGGAATCCCACCCAGGAGGAGGTCCATCATCTTCCGAGTCTTGTGTATCTGCTTTCCCACATATTAGTTATACATATTAGAGATGGCATGATGGAAGATCGGGCAAGCTCATTAACAAGCTAGTAGGTTGACCCAAAACATCATTTGTCCATCTTTTGCAGTAGATAATTAGTGCAGAAGAGTATGTTTATAAAAACATAATATTTACAACGGGCTTTTGGCCTAGCCGTATCTGCATATCAAGTAAATATGTCGAAATTGCCATCTCTATTGCATATCAGGAAACTTATAAGGGTTGTGATTATTTACATTCATTTAAAACTAAACTGAAATGATGAGAAAAAGGTTCACCTGATGGAACTGGTTCTGGTGCTACAGTTGGATCATTCATATACACTTTTCAACATTCATCCCAAAAGATTGCAATGTTTGACTATACATATAATTTAATTGATGTACAAAGATATGACTGTGATCAAACTGAGATCACATGAATGATGAATGTTGGGGGAGATGATGATGTTGGGGAGATGAAAGATTTGGGTAGATGATAAAGAGGATGAAAGATGAAGGGGTAAAATATAAATGTGTTATAAAAGTATAAATGTGTATGGACTAAAATACCCTTGACTACAAAACAAAAATCAGAGTTTGACTTGGTCAAGGGACAAATCTGGCATTTAATGGCTACTGTTTGGACCTGTGGCGATGAAAAGGGCGAGGTTCGTCCCATCGCGATCATCCGATACAAATTTAGAGACCAACGGTGTATTTTAGTCTTATTATTATTTTGGATAGTCGTTGCACTGGATTGTAAGCAAATATTTCTTATTGCTTGGTACTCTAATGTTGAAAATTATGATGCGATGCTTATTTTGGATTTAATATTCAAAATAATAATAATAAAATTAGTATGAAATCCGGGTGTAACAAATGTTGATCCAAATTTTCTAAAGACACATGATGAAAATGGGTTTTTGTTTTGATAAAAAAAAAGGGCCATGATTGGTTCATGGTGTAATTCTATGTGTAAAATCACACTTGATTCCTAAAATCACACAAAAAGTATATTTTTTTTTCGGTTAGTTTTATGAAGAGAGCAATGATATAACTAAGAGAAAGTAATTCAATTTTTTTAAAAAAAAGATAAAAAATATGAGAAACGTTTTGTGCAAGATTTAAAATCCGAGTTGTTTTGAAAGTTTTTTTTACAGAATATTAATGGATTTCCTTGATTAACTTCCACACTTACCTCTTTTATTGTCTTGCCTAAACGATATAGTTGCATTTATTATATAAATGAGAAATGCTAGAATCACATAATAAAATAAAGAGTAAAATACACCTGGACCTTAATCTTGTCCTAAACATCACGTTGGGACAAAACTTTCTTGCTCTTTTTGGGATCGCGGGTTAGTCCAAAACAAGGTTTTTATAGTCTAAATCAGTAAGTTTAGGGTGGTTTTGAAATTTTTTGAAAATAACCCCTTGACCATTTTCGTTAGTCAACGCGTCATTATCTTCTTGCCCATGTTGCCTTGCATATGAGGGGACAAAATTGGTCATTTTATCGTTTTGGTTGATTATTTTGGTGGTACAACCTTAGAATTTAACGGTGCACTTAATAAAATAGTTATACCATCACTACCACCACCCTCATATTATCTCTTTTCTCGCTTCTCCTCAATTTTTGCTTTTCTCTCTAAAATTAACACCAAAACCATTCTTAAATCCCATCCATATAATCATTTAGCATTGTCTCATCATTATGGGAATAGTTATTGAAAGAGGATCCTCTCAAATTGGTGGGGATGACTTGACTCAAGTCAGGATCTCAACTATTGGATTATAATCAGGTCAAGATTAAAAGTGACACTTTTAATCTTGACCTTGATTGTTATCCAATAATTGGGATTCTTCTAACTGAGTCAAGTTACTCGATGATCCTCTCCCATAGTTATTAGTATTTTTATGTTTTTCGTTCTTTTTAATCCTTTTTGTAATTTGTGAAAACTAGTTTTGTCATTTCTTCATCTCATATTCAAGGTTGTAAAAATCGCTAGGCGCTAGTGAGGCGGTTGGGTAAATTTTAGCGATTAATCGGTTAGGCGGGGATTAATCAGGAATTAATCAGATTGGAATTTTTATGCATAAAAATGTAGTTTTAGATATTATATTATTTTATATGTATGGGATAAATGTATTGCATCAAAGTTCAAATATTTAAAGTGTTCAAATATAGACATAATACATAATTCTTCAAAGTTCAAAGTCAAACATAAATATTACTCAGTTTGTTGACCATTTTTTTAGCGACCTTTGACCGATTTTTGTCCGATAAATCGTTTTGTTGACCAATTTTAAGTGATTTTTCCGATTTTAAGCGATTTTGTTGATCAATTTTTAAGCGCTTTTGTCCGATTAATCCAATTAGACCGATTTTGTCTGATTAATCGGTTTGTTGAGCGATTTTTAAGCGATCTTTGACCAAACCGATTAAATAGGCCGATTATGATAAATCAAGGCGTTTAGTGAGCGATCAGCGATTATGCGAGGATTAATCGACCGCCTGGGCCGATTTTTACAACATAGCTCATATTACAGATAGGTTAAAGTGTTGAGAACAAGGTATAATGTGTTTGCAAAGAGTGTTGCTTTGGTGAAGATTAGACTTATTATATATGCTACCAAAACTTTTGGTGAAGATTAGACTTCTTATATATGCTACCAAAACCAAAGTTTGAAAATAAAAACTCTTTAACACATTTTTAACGGGTTTGTAAATTATTTAGAGCTTATAAGATTTTGCTAATAGCCAAACACCCCTTTAAGCTTGCCAGAGTAATTTCATTTCACAAAAGCAAGCAAGTAAACAAGTTTGAAACTCCGCTTTCTTCATAGCAACACATACAATAAGATACCCACATAATTAAAACAGTATGTCTCAAAGATACTAATAAAATCTGAGCAAACAAAGGTAGTTCCATAAAATCCTGCCTAAAAACAACTTATTAGTCGGATACAATATGATCGAAAAACAAAAATGGATATAAAATATCAGGTAAGACAAGTGACAAGTAACCACACAATGAAGGTTACTGAAAAGATGTCTATGCTCCAATTTGTTGGGATTTGTTGAGAATAACTCCTTCATATTTGACCTGGAACCACTTCATGGCATCCTCCTTTGTAACTCTGTGCTGGATACCAACACGGGCCTTGCACCTACGGCGACGACCAACACGGTAACCTCGGGTTCTAGAACGACAAAAAGTTCATACCATAGATACCGGTAGATGGGTCATACCTGCAATTAGAAAATGATTAGAATTTGTATTGTTTGAACTATAGGCATTAATCCAACTGATAACAAAACAAAATGAATCAAACGCAGCACAATTTAGACAACTTTTATCAAGAATCGATATGTTCTAGCTATCACTTATGCCGAATGTGCATATCTGGTCTAGTAATTTTAAAACAATTTGGCTTACAATAACATTTTAGCTAACATTCTAGTCTCGAATTTTAGTTTTGAATGTTTCTAAAGTATGTTTAACTTGTGTTCAGTACTTCTTGAAACATAAGCACTCATATTCCTAAGCTATCATTTCATTTAACAACAAAAGTGGCTATAAAATACAGACTAAATCAATATACAACTAAAACTAACAAAGAACTTACTTGATACCAAGATCGATGTGCTCCTGAATACCAAAACCAAAGCAGCCAGTGTCATTGAAGTTGCGTCTCAAAAGCTTGTAGTGCTTAACCTTCAAACCACTTTCCAAAAGTCGCATTGCCGTAGCACGCAAGGTTGTCACGGTCAACTCATTAGCCTTGTAGAAAGAAGCATTATCATAAAGCAAGCCTTGTAGAAATAAGCACTATCATAAAGCAAACCATGTTTCTTACATAAGTTTATTCACCTATCC
>OU343225.1:331363604-331527008 GCA_910596185.1 Chrysanthemum makinoi | reverse complement strand
TTGATGATGATGAAGTGGTGTAAAATTGTATTTTCATTTATTAATGTTCATGAAAAATAAACTTGTAAAATGTATTATGTAAACTAGTTTAAAAGTCTAGTTAAATATTTATAAAATAAAATATCTAGTTAAAGTTTGTCAAAAATATATATTTTGTCAAGTAAGTAAACTTTAGTACTTGTATGAATATTATAGTTAGTTTACTTGTACAAATTAAAGTATATATTTGTTAGACATTTTACAAAAGATGTATTTGTATAAAATACTTGTGAATGCAAAATGTAAAAAGAGGTTCAAATAGAATGGTTAACCTATTAAAATACTTAGTGACTCTAAACGTATTTTAAACATTCTAAATGATTTGTTAATGGGTTTGATCATAATGCTACATAACAAACATGTAACGAACCTCGTTGTAAACATATGAGGACTTGAGACATCGAGAGGTGTTGAATGTATGTTGAGACAAAGTGAGATTACAAGTAACTTGTACATTTTACGTTATGTATTACAAGTTACATGTTTGTCATCAATCAAAACAAACGAGACTGTAGATTAAATATCGTAATATTTGCACTAACAATCTCCCCCTCTTTGATGATGACAAAGATATGTAAACGTAATAGAAAGTAAAATGTAAAAAGTTACTTGTATCCTTACTACCTTTACATTACCTTCTCCATGTACACTCTTCTCCCCTTTGTCAAACAAAAAGGGCGTGTCCTTGGAGTTTAACTTAATTTCTCCCCAAAAAGGCGAGCTTTCATCATCCCTAGTGAAGTTAAATCGTCTACTTCAATCCGTCCCTTGTTTGGTAGCCGATCCATGGATCAAATAAAGAGGCTTAACCTACATCAAGGTTAGTTTTATGCAACAAAAATTATGAGAAATTTATGAAAAAGAAAAAAAAATGTTAGCCTATTTTCTCCACTTTTTATAAAAGCACAAATGCTTGTTGAAAAGTGAGAATGATGCTAAATGTGCATACCCCTTTGACGGTTGCTCCCCTTGTTTGAGGCGTCAGGGTATGATTAAAATCTACAAAACAAATATTAGTGCAAAACTATATTCGTCATTTGGACAAGTAAGTGATATACAACAAAGTGTGTATAAGATGCATTCAAGAAATTGACGAAGCTCCCTTGCTCTAGGGGTCAAGATGAACCTTCAAAATAAATATTAGTATAATAGAAGCTTTGTCTTTAGACAAAAATGTCATATACAACCAAGTGTATAGACGATGATATATGAGTGCTTAAAGTATATTCCCCTTGAAGGGTGTAAAGAAGCACCTAAAATAAGAAAAATAATTGATGCAAACTTCATCCTTAGATGAGTAAGTTATATACAATCTAGTGTATATAATGATGAACCTACAATGAAGAAAATTAGTGCAATATATTTCATCTTTTTGACAAAGAAAAATAAGATGTATATATGTGATATATATAAATGATATAATCAAATATCTCATGAAGTGTAGTCTCCTAATTACAATCATAAGAAAAGTGAGAATATAATATGATAAAGTCTACAAAATGGTTCCTAGAAAGAAGTTATGAAGTTAAGTTGGAATATAAAGAGTTAAAGCTAGTGGTACTAGTGTTGGTGTCAGTTTACTAGTAGGATTCATGTGGTGATAAATCGGTAGATGACTCATGATTTATAATGACAAGATTTCGCTTATCCATGGTGGTGATGATTAGTGAAAGATGTGATGGAAGGTGGTGGTGATTAGGTAGGAAGCTATTAAGGAGTTAGAAACTCGTATGTATAGCAAATATAAAAATAAGGACTCATGCAATCCTTTCGTAATGTCAAGTGACCAAGAGCTAAGAGGAAAAAATATGAGGAGACATGAAGATAATTTCTGTTCATTGATTGATAATGAAAAATGATTTATTCTAGGTGACAATGGGAGAGATATTATTAACATGGTTTTGACCGACATGGATGATTACACATTGAAAAAAAAAAGTGAAGATAAATGTAAAATAACCTAATAATGATTATTACCTATATGAGGATGAGAATGACATCATATGAGTGAGAGTTGGATAGACCAACGTGTTGAGAAGGTGTTGGGAATGGCGGTTTTGATTAATATATCATTTGCAATCGACAATGACATGTATGACATGTGTCAAGCGAGAAAAAAGGATAAGACCCTATGATGGTGTTCTAGATAGTGAAGTTGTAAGGTGCTAGTTTAAGGAAAATCCTAGATTTGTTGATTGTGGAGATGAAGAAGTTTGTAAAACACATGATGCATTTTTCACTTGATGAGGTATTGGTGCAAACTTGTGATAAAGAGTTAAAAAGGTTGAACTAGTTGTGGTTTCGTTGAACCGGTTTTAGCTAAGTGGTGTTTACCTATGTGTTGGTATTTTAGAGTCTAAGAGACATAAATTTTGACAAAAGACAATTATGTGAATGGATTTCTCTCCCCTTAATTGGTGGACATCCAACATAATGTGTAATGTATCAAATAAGGAATGACAACAAAGTGTTTAGGAGGTTATTCGAGTTAACGAAAGAGATGAGCTTAGTGATGTTTTTCTGGATGATGGTTAGCATACAATGAACTTCATCCTTAAAGTCATGTACCTCTTCTATATTAATGAGATGATCGTGATGATGAGGCATGTGGTTTCCTAATAGGAAGTGAAGAGGAGTAGAGTGTTGTTATAACTAAATAATGATGGAGATGATTTTTGGACAGCGGAAGCAAAAATGAGATTTGGAAAGAGGTCGGTTGAAAGACAAAAATGCAAAGCCAACCCTCTAGAACTTAATTCTATATACTTTTGAACTATATGCAAGTGTAGGGGTCCCATAAAGCATAGTACTAATCTACGTAGTAATAAAGGGGATTATGCAAAATGAGCATATAAAGGTTAGAACCAAGTGAGATAACAAATAATTTGCCATCAACCTACAAAACAAATTTGTCAGTGACAAAAGATGTTAACATGATAGAAATCAAATGAATAACATATTATATAAGCACAAACAACACATTGCACTTAGTAGACAAGAAATCACCACACAAGATAGCATCAAAACAATCATATTATGCAAGAATACGACTTTATTCAAGACATTTCATTATGAGATTGTTTTGTCGTTAGACTTAGACACTTAAGCATACTTGGAGATACAATAATCTATGTGATTAATTTGTAAGATAAAAAGGCTTCTAAAAGTTTGTCATACCAAAATCACTTTGACAGATATATGTGCACACGAGCAAACAAATAGTGTGACAAGAAGCAAAAGAAACAAGATGAAAGATTCATGCAAACCATGTTTAAGACATAAAAATTTGGAGCATGTATCATTTGGATCATACTACACATAGTTATAATGAATGCCAACTAATAGCTTTCAAATACAAATATATTAAATATCATGTATCAAAATGACATATTATGAGTTCATAAGTAACATGTTAATCATGCTAAAAATAATTAAAAAGTAAGTATCATGCAAATAAAGTTTAGGTTTAAACGTTTAGTAGCATGAAACAAGAAACAAGCATTATAAAGATAAAACCGCATTTGTTTACACATTTGACTAGTTATCAAACACTAAGATAATGTCAAATCAACTTATCGTATAAAACAAGAACATGTAATCAACACATGTAAGTACAATGCAAGTGGTTTTACTAAGGTTTACACATTTGACTAGTTATCAAACACTAAGATAATGTCAAATCAACTTATCATATCAAACAAGAACATATAATCAACACATGTAAGTGCAATGCAAGTGGTTTTAAAAGAAAAGTCATATATACTACTTGTTTGATTAGTATTCCTAAGCGAGGCAAACTATCAATGTTTTAACACTTACTTTAGGCAAGTATAGGAAAAAAGATTTTTCAAGTTGGAGAATGAATATGAGACTATTACTAGCGGTGCTTAATTAAGGCTAAACACGACCATTCTTACGGGTGATTCCACATACCCAACTTCTCTCTGAAGCAATTCAACCTAGGTCAAATTGAGTTTCTAGTGCAATAGGTTCTCCAGTAGTCATTCTCATGTTAGAAAGATGGGAATTCTTATTTTGCCTATTAAAGTGCATAAAAGATGATAGTTTACCAATACTTGGCTTAATGTGACACAACTAATATGCAATATAACTAAGATGATGAAGATGTCATGTTATACACATGAATTTTATCAATGTGTTGATAAACAATATGTTTTAATCTTGTGTTTAGAATCTAAGGTTGTTCAAATTACATAGCTAATTGTATGATCTAATGGATGACATCTTTTGCGTTGAGTTGAAATGTATACTTTAAATGTGATTTGATTATCTAAGACAAGGGAATGGAATATGTTAAATTAAGAACGTTCTCAAGAAAGCTCCTTTTTATTTAACAAGAATCTAAATAAGGTCACTAAATTCAATAGATCATGTGTATGTTCTAGAGATGTGTAGTTTTAACCTTGGATGTGCACAAGGTTTGAGCAAGGTTAGGTTATGATGTATGCTTGAAAGGAAATGGATACAAATAGTATCTTTCAACAACGCATGGGATAAATTTATCATGCTTATGAAAATAAGTATGACAAGATGAATTGGATATGCTTGTTCATAGAACTTGTGGATGTTCGTTTCAAGATCATTTAGCCAATGAGGTGTAATGAAATCTCTTATAACCATTTATGTCGCAAGGAGAGAATGATGCATAGGATATACAATATCCTTTTAACAAGATGAATACTTAATGCATAATTTCTTAGGCATAATGTTTTTCAAAATATCATGTTTTCCAAAATGAAGATATGAAGCCAAAGTGTTTGAATCGGATAGTCCCATCTAAATAAACTTGGTCTCAAGATTATATTCACTAGATGATGACAAGAGGAATTCACTCGAGTTTCTTATGTATACTCCTCAAGAGTCATTGTTGCTTGGGGTGTATGATGTTGGCTTTGAGATTGCATTTTAAAATATGTTGTTAAAATGTTGATTTGAGGTTTAACGAAATTTATGAAGAAGTTTAACGACAAAGTATTACTAATACTTTGATAATTTGTGAAGGTAGTACTACTTATACCTAGTGGAAATTGACAACAATTACCAAGAGCACCATGCTTATTTGATAGTTGAGGTTCTAGCCATAATCAATTATCTAAGTCCTTATATGTGGGAAAGGATGGTTGAGTTTGTTCAAACATGCATTTGATTCAGTACAAGTGTTGGACACAAGGGCTTTTTGAGCAATACACTTAACGAATTCAAATGATAGTAAGGATGGTGAATTGGTTGATCTAGGTGGTAGTTCTTCTAGTGTGTCTAAATAAAGATGTGGTGATGTAGGGGTTTGTTGTGCTATGGGAGTACTTAGGTTTATTTTTCCATAGATGTTGAACACAAAAAGTACGGATACTAATTCTTATGGTTCATTGGTTGCTACAACTAATGGGTGAAGTGCTTGAAGTTTTGGTCATGTCTATGAAGCTTATCGACTGAGGTATAGGTTCACCTTGAAAGGGCACGTCTGATTTATAGGATGCTCTTGGAAGTCCATGAGCAATACTTTGGTGCCAAAAGATAGAAGAGGAATAGTAGGTGTCAAAGAGGGATAAGTGGCACAGTGGGTTGTTTGTTTTGGATAAGTGTTTGATCCATTTTAGGATTAGTGTTTCAACATGTGTTGTTAAAATACTTGGGTGTTGATTTTTCGGATATGACTTTTAATGACTACAATCGTAAGTCGCATATGCTTGAATATTTCGGATGAAATACTTAAGTTGTCAATCCTAATTTGTTGAGATTATAAAGCTTAGATTGAACTCATGGATAACAAGACTTGATAATATGTCTTTAACATACGTGTGAGTTATGACTCGATGTAAATACTTATCGTCTTGAAGGATGACACATTATTTTCATGTTAGCCAAGTGAGGCAATACATGTAGATACAAAACAATATCTATAGTCATATGATAGACTTGTGTATGATATCTTTGCAAATAATTAGTCCAGATTTGTTAGTCTCGGTAAGTCATCTACGTCATCCGCAAACGGGTGAGGAGATGTTGGTGGTGTTGCACAAAGTACAAGTTTTGGAGACTTTGGTTGTGAAGGTGTTTTGGATGGTTGTGAAGTAGTCATAATGATGGGTGATTTTGGTGGTGGAATTGGAGTACTTAAGTATAGAAAGTTCACATCATGAATGGGTGATGAGATGTTGAGAGGTAACGAGTCCGAGGATGAAGAGTTCAAGTTTAATGAAGCAACAAGATCGAATGCTAATCCTAGTGGTTTATTTGAGGTTGAGGATTTAGTCATTTTGACTTTGCTTTAAGAAATGCTAAGCTTAAGGAAAAGTAACAGTGTAGGTGTGAAAATGACCATCCTGAATGTGTTGATTTATGGAGCTAAGGATTCACGGAGAGATGTGTTTTATTTGAAGTTAATCCATACAAAGATGGTAGTTTCTAATGAGATGGAAGTGTCTAAGATCATGTCAAACATCCTAAGTTAATCCATTGAGGATGTGTTGAGTGAGATATGAAAGATATGCATTAACAAGTATCCTAGAAACAAGATTTGGTAAATTAGATTAGGGATTTAGTAAAATTCAACAACTTACCAGTAGGATCCACGACACCATTTTTACACAAGCGAACCCTTAAATTGGTGCCTGGTCCCCTGCATGTATGGCGTACCAAAATGCATAACATACGTACCAACATTTTGGTGCTGATCCTGGACACGAAAAGTTCACGCACCCATTTTTAGGTGTCGGGAGTTTTACGAAACCCAAATTTTGCTTAAAACATGTGACATTAATTACTTTTAGTTAGGAAAAGTCGATAACACATATACAAACATAGTGGAGCATAGACTTTGACCAAGGGCTAACGATTTTCACATAAAAGTGAAAATGGGTAAAATTTGATAACACACTTGTGCTATCCACCTGCATAAACCGGTTAGCATACAACATTGTTTTAAGTCATACTATCATCCTACAAAGTAAAAACAAATAAATTACATCATACAACATTGTTTTTGTCCTTGTACCAAACACTCTCTTAAAACCTCTATTTTTCAAAGTACTTGACTAATTTACTTAGTACTCATTGCTAAGCGAGTCATGACATTTCATAAGTTATGCGAGATGTTAGTATAACCTATGCAAAGGAAGTGATCTAAGTCTATAAGTGATGGTAAAACAATTTTCCAACTAAGTGCACAAAATCTAGCAAATGTCCTATTGTGCATAAACAAGAAATTGTCAAGCAAGCGAATAAATGGCAAGATTGACATTATATTATGCAAACAAATAAGTGTAAACAACAATTTGAAAATAAGCAAGCAACATATATGCAAACAACATAAACAAGTGGTCATTTAGCATAGCATAACAAAAAAACACTTTTCGTCATTTTGCGTTTAAGAATGACGATGTATACCAAGCTTAATTAGTTTCCTTTAAACATATTACCAAATTATTTAGTTTCAAAAGAAATTGTATCCAAGTTTCAAGAATACCAACTTAAATTACTTGATTCAAAAAATTTGAGTTTTTATGTTAAAGCGAAACTTAATATCTTAGATATATGGTAGTATTTGGTCTATTTCACCTATTTAAAATTTGACTCAGGCCATGAGAGTATTTTTAAATGAAATTAGACTCAATTCCCTTTAAAATGATAGGTGTCTGACTCCTACGGACTTACGGTTAATAAGTTATGAATTTTTTAGTTGGCCAAAATCTGTGACCGTAAGTGCGGCCAGGAACCAAAAGTTTACAAGCAAGGAGCCATTTTTTGGTTCCGCACAGTCCGTGGTCTTCACAGAAAGTTGAAAAATGCACTTACTCCCTGGTAAAAAGTGTAGGACTTACTAGATTTATATAGAAAAATATAATACACATATTTTGTTTATTATTTTTACTAATGTGACTTATCTAAACATTTAACAACAAAATTTCTAAGTATAATTAGCAAAACATTTTTCATATTATATTTCGCTTCAATGGCAATTTGATACATGGATCGCGTCTATTTTTTAAAAACCATTTGAAAAAGAGCTACAGGCTCTGGTACCAATTGTGAAAACGTGAGGGGTGAATACGCTACCGCTTAAAATCGTTAGATCTTTTGTATCAAATCACTTATGAAGCTTGTTATTATATGAAAGTATCAATTATTGTTTATGACTAATATAAAGCATAGTAAACCAAGTTGTCACAGAAGCATAAACATCAAACCACATCACAAGAAATTATTAAAGTTAAGAGATAAAGAAAGGAAAATGCAAACCGAACACGAGGATTTATAGTGGTTCTACACGATCTCCTCTCCGCCTACTCCACTCGAAAGTACCCAACTCGAGTTACTTCACTAAATCAACAAGCTCCCTTCTCGGGAGAAAACCTTACAATCGCCGCTACACTTTTTCCGGTACAAAGCTAAATACCCGGTTCTAGTTCGAGGTAGAACCAACCTAACATCGCCTATACAATATTTCCGACACTAAGCTAGATGTCGAGTTCTTTTCAAGGGTACAATCACTCCCACTATGTTTTATGACCCAACATAACAAACCTTGTGTTTTATGGTACAAACACATAAACCATCTAATCTAGTTTGGTGAAAGTGTTGTGATGATGCAATGATGTTTACAATGATGATCCATGACATAAATGTCTAATGGATATGAATGACTAATCTAAATGATCTTCTTAAATAAGAAGTCTTCAATCAATGAGGATATCAAGAGATCTTGAATCTTCATATGTTGATATGCTTTGGTGAATGAGGATGGCTAGATCTCCAAGCTTTCCTTGGTTGATCAAAATGTAAAGTATGCTTACAACAAAGATGAATGTTAGAAGCATTATGATCATGTGATAATGAGGGTGATTAATGTATGTTACTACATGGTTATCTATAGATCTAAAAGATGAAAGAAAGATAGAAAGAATGTGTTTTGAAAGGGATGATTGAAATGAGAAGACAATGGGCTCTATTTATAGCCAAAAATGTAATCTAAAAAATAATACTTTATTAGATTTGATATCTTATAATATCTTTCAAGATCTTGCAAATCTAACCAAATATTGACCAAATCTTCTAAAGATATGATGATGCATGAAGTGATGTGATTTTCTCGGGAAACCAATAATAAGAGAAGTGTGTAGTATGTTGGGTAACTCAAACGTGTTAGGTTTGAGCACCGAGATCGTTCCAACGAAGGAATTGAATTTCCAACCTCGCGATTATCGGATTTGAATAAGAGAAGGGGATAAAATGATGTTTTCTAAACTACGGGATAAGGAAAGTAAATGGGAATAAAATCTATGGGGAAAACCTAAGAACATTGGCAACCACGAATTCTACACTAAAACGCAAATACGGATTAAGTAAACGCTATAAAAAGCAACTACGTCTATTTTAAATCATAAAAATAACCTAAAATTACTTTTACTCTAAAAATGATATTTGAAAACTATTTACGAATTAAAATTATTTTTTAAGATTTTTCTGGATTTTTTTAGAATTAAAAACTAATGTTTAACTTTAAAAATAAAACTAATTATCTAAAAATTATGAAAAAGAGAGGGAAAATTATGGAATTACTTTTCAAAAATCTAAAATAACACAAAAGACTTTTCAAAACTATTTTTTTATTTTTCTGATTATTTTTCTATTTTCTATGAATTTAAAACTATTTAAATCTAATTTAAATTGTGAAAAATACCAAATAAAAGGGGAAAAATAGGGAAATATATTTTTTATGCTTTTCATATTTTTCTTAAACTGGGAAAATTGAAAAATTATTTTTTGGAACTTTTTCTGATTATTTGCAATAAAAGCTATTTAAAAGTGAATAAAACTGTTTTAAATTGAGAAAATAGCAAACAATGACCAAAAATTATGAAAACTCAGAAAATTATAAAATATAAATCTAAATCTATGAAAAATAAGAGATCATAAGCTAATGTGGAAGAAAATAGAGTCAGTAGTGTAAATGGGGCTATGAATAAGCTATTGAAAATAAGCAAATGAATGCAATAAGCTACCAAACAAGAATGTAAGATTACATAAGCTGAAATAAACTAACTCCAACTTAAATCTGCTAATCCTAAACTATATAAAGCAAACTACCACTGAATTGATGCTAACTGTTACTTACTTAAAACAGTTCTACACCCCTAAGTTTAAGCTAAAGCACAAGCTTATAAAATAAGCTAAAGTGAAAACCAATACTTGGGAACTAAAGACTACCAGGTAGAGAACATTTGTACCAAGTTTCAGCCAATAACAAGCTAATATGAAAAGATATGGTCGCAAAACACCGTGCACAACTCAAGCATGCTGAGTGTGCAAGTGGGATATTAAGTCTGTATGGAGCACTATTTGAAGCTTTTAAAGATTTCTAAACATTTTACAAAATTAAGATATCAAAAGTTGACCAACTGAACTTGGAAAACCCAAAGTTTCAAACACTTATACATGAAAATGAATCAATGAGAGATCATCAAAATTTGGTGAAAACTGATTATCAACCTTTGACTTTTGACGTGAAATTGATTTTGACTAAACTGAACTTGAAGTGCTTCTTAATGATTCTAACTGAGGTTATAAGGTAAAATGAGATCTAATTAGGCTAAGTTAAACTACTTTGCACTTATGTTGAATCAGTTGCACACTAAAAAATAACCACCTAACTGATATTAGATTTAAAACTGAAATTGACTTTTTGTGAATTAAGATGCAATGTAAGGACTGAAATAAGAGTAATATAACTAAATAAGACTAATGCAATATCAACTAATCACTAAACCTTTCTCTAACTCACATCTATCTACTGATCCAAACAGCACTATAACCAACTGAAATGCAAATAAACTCAACTAAACAGAAATCTAAACTACAATAATTCTCAACTCAGATTCACTATTAAATTATGATCAAATGTATGAATAAATCAGCAGCTTAAACTCTCGAAACAGATTTGATCAAATTATGCATATAGAATCAGAACAATGCAAACAAGAACAGTAACATGCAAAAATGTTATTAAGCTACTCATGACAAATACAATGATAAACTAAGATTATAACAACTAAATGAACTAAGATTAACACAATCTAAACAAACTTAATTACTGATTAAGGAATCAAACAGAAATGTGACTTACATCAGCCCTTGTACAATGACATGCTAAAAGGGGATCAAAAACACTATTCTAAACCTGAGTATCAACCCATATCAGATACAAATCAACCCCCATCCATCTCTATATCAGCAAAACAGCAACATTCAATTATCATAATTCTGAAATTAACTTTCCTTGACCAAGTGTAAATGAGTTTAAATCTTGAGTAAACAAACTAAAACAGAATTAATAAAGGTTCAAACAACCACTTGAAACATTAATAAGTCTGAATGAAAATAATAAAACAGTGATTTAAACTTTTATGAGAATATAAGCTGAAATGAAAACTTGTATTAATTCAATTTGAGTATAAATACTGGAATTAAACTATTTGATTGAAAACAAGTAAAGATTGCTTAAAACTACACTCTATACTACTCCTACTCTACTTCTACTCTCTAAAAACTACTTTCTCTCACTACACTACTTGAGATTACAATGAAGAAATGCAAGGGTATTTATAGCAACTGCTTGAGCTAGAGAAGAGTCCTGAAGTGAGCTTGGTGTGCTTTCTCTGGAGCATTTCAGTCCCTTGGATCATCTCTACATGTCATCCAATCATTGATAGCCCTTGGATCATTTTTGCCACATCTCATGCACCAATCAGAGGAGGAAAGAAGGAATGACACGGATTGCTGACATAGCACCCGTGTGTCAGTAGGTGTCAGAGAAAGGACAATTATACCCTTAATTAGAGTCAATTTGCTTAATTGGGATAAAGGGCATTTTAGGGTTCTTGGCTGGGTTAGTTTTGGGGCAAATATTTACGCTTTGATTGTTTATAATATTTTGATTCAGTTGACTAGGTTGACCGGGCACATGGGTTGGGTATACGGGTTAAATGCAAACTGGGTAAAGGTTAGGGTTGGACCGGTAATAATATTTGGATTGGATTTGGGCCATGAGTGTATTAGGCTTAAGACTAGTAGTGAACAAAAATATATTTCAAGGACCAAATGAGTATAAACCAAACTTCGTGGACCAATTCAAATCAAAATGTTCATCAAGGATCATTCTTGTCATTCTTCAATAAACCAAGGGCTGATTTGCAACTTTTGAAACTTGAAGGTCAATTCTGCCAAAAGCTCAAAGTTCAGGGACTGATCTTGACATTTCTTCAAACTTGATTGTAACTTCTAAAAATCATCTTTAGAGAATAAAATCTTCCAAAATGCACAATCCCGACCTTCCGGCTCAGCTCAAACTCTCATGATCTCTCGTGCTCGGATTTACGTCTGATTTGGCTCCTTTTGTGTGTTTTTACATATCCATACCTGCACAAGCACAAACTCAAGAAAACCACAAATATTAGCAATAAACGGCTCTTTCTTGGTTATTTTGGGTCATTTTGATAATGAAAAAGTATGTGTTTTAGCACATACCAAAATACCCCAGACGAGACCATTGTCGTGTCCTCACGCAATGCAATCAACTCACGCTTGTAAAACCAAGTATTTCAATCTCTTTCTACTAAACCTATGAAGAAGTAGCAAAGATTCCTCAAAAGAGATTAAGAAATCCTTATTTCTAAAAACGCCCCGTTTACCTTTTAAATTCTCATGTATAGATATTACGGTTAAGCACATTCCAATTATGAATGACGGTTTATTGAACTTTCATGTCGATCAATAACTCCAACATTTTTCAACCGACAAGTTAGGATCACGGAGTAGGAAGCACAACACAGCGTGAAGTGACCATACGGATAGAATACATCGTCCCTGATTTTTCACAAGTCCCAAACTAAGCATAAAATCGAAATCATTGTTAAGTATGATTCTAGATGCTAACACTACCCATGGAAGTTACTTATGTAAATACCTTTTGTTCCCATTTTCCTATTTTCCTCTAGAATTTTTTATTTTTTGTGAGAAATGAATTTCTCCAAATTCTCGTTTCGATAAGAATTATTCCGATAAAGATATAAAGCTGAGTCGATAATTAGTTATCCACCTTCTCTCAAGAACCATTGTCCCAAAAATGAGGTCCACATCAAGGAATTTTTATTCACTTACATTTTTGACTTTTTCATTTTTTTTCTCATCATTCTTTCATCAATTTTTTTTTTTTTTTTTTTGAACTTTTACTTGTATGAGCTATGAACTACGGAGCTTCACGGGATAATTCCAAGACTATAGGCTTCATGAAATGAGGATCCCGGCTGGCTAGGCTAAGACCTCACTCAATCCCGGCTAAAGATCCAAAGGTCCGATCTCGACACCGCAGCTCACAACTTTACTTATTACTTTCCACTTATCACTGATTGTTCATTTATTTATTACGGATCCTTGATGTGTACCCAATTTTTAAAACAAAGATTCTTTTAAGAAGACAAAGAACTAACTATCGCCAAAAACTCGACATCTCTAATTATTATTAACAGATATGGGGTGAAACAATTTTGTGGGAACAAAAAGCCATAAGTACCTTCGATGGGCTCTAAAGAGAACCAACTACTCCACGTTTAGCATCTAAACTCATAAGTAACTCTATCATTTCTCGATCTCTGCAAATTTAAAATCCCAAATAATGAGATCCGCAGATGCTTAGCCGATAATAATTTTTTAAGATTACCTATGGTTAAGGGAACAAGCTAGGGCTCAACACGCCCGGTCAAGTCAGAATTCTATTCCTACTCTCACCAGCGGAAAGTCAACAAGGTGTCAAAACATATATTAACTTAGCAAATGCTTCGTCTATTGAAATCAAGTTATGCATATTTAAAGTCACTCAGGGAAACTTGCAAAATCTTGGCCTTGTGAGCTAGAATTCGCATTTTATAGCTTCTTGTCTAAGAGACTAGCAAACTTTTCAATCAAAAAGACTTAACAAAAGCTTCAAAAATTTTAAAATTTTGCTCATTTTTGCACAATTTTTCATTTTCTAAGGAAAAACGGGTTGCGAGTACACGGCAAAAAAAAACAAGCAAGCGGTCAAATCAAATCGAAGATTACCCTACCCAGACTAGAACGAAACATTGTCCTCAATGTTTAAAGCAAGGGTATCACGAAAATCTAAAAGGCGTTTATTAAGTATGCTCAAAGATAAACGTTAGTCGATAAGATTAGGATATCGGATTTCCATTAGCATCGATCATGAAACTCGAGTGGAGAAAAGACAAACTTCGAGCACGCGAGTCTTCATATCGGGAACATCCTAAACACAACATCACAAACAACCAAACACGCGAAATCGAAGAGGCTAACCCCTTCACGTCACTTATTAGAAAATAGAAAGAAGAGAGATAAGCATGGGGTGCCTCCCACGAAGCGCTACTGTTTTTGATCACCGAGTCGCTAGCCTGACTCGTCCCCGAATTCAGTTGTCCTTGGGGAAGAAAGTGGTAGAGATACCAGGGTCAAAAACGGTGTCCTCATTCTCGCATGAGTGAAGAAGAGGAGAAATCACATTATATGAGAGAAATTGAATAAAGATTTGGATAACAATCAAGATCCATTCTTCATCCTCAAAAGCAAATTCCTTAATTGGATTTTGAACATTTAAGCTCATTGGGTGATTTTCAACAAAAACATCGGGAGGAAGAGGTGGGATGATGTGATCGATAACAAAACTCTTTTGAGAGAGTTGCTCTTCCCCCAAACAAAAATCTTCCTCAAGATCAAAATAGACACGATCATATTCTGGAGGAGAAATGAAATGAGAGAGTTTGTCACAATTCTCAATTTCCGGTCATTTCTCAAACTCCATATTCATCATTTCATAACGGTTCATTCATGATTTTTGCATTTCACATTAAACGCGTGAGTTATTATTTTGAATATTTAATCCGTTACTTTCAAAAAAATGATCCCGACATATTTTTATACTTACATTTAGTTGTAAAAACTATATTTTGAGTTTAACTAGTGTTTTGAATTTATTTGGTATATAAATCGTTAAAGTTATATTATTACGACACTTTTCTTAAAAATTACTCGATAATTATTATATCATTCAATTTTTACAAGGAATGTAATTTTACAATTATTATGATCTCATTATACTCTACTTTGATCTATTAAAAATTTTTTAGTCCATACTACTCTAAATTCACAACTATGTACAAGTTACAACAATTTTTATTAACTACACATTTCACTTACACTTTTTAACAATTACATACTTTTGCTAAATGAGAAAAATAATTCAAACTCATCTTTTCTTGTCATGTATTCCACGCCACCACCACAAGTACTTCCATGAAATATGGATCTTGTCTAGTCAATGTGTATAATATCTACCTATTATCCTAATATACATACATAATATCTACACACACTTGCTCATATCTTAAGGTGTGCAAGTTGGTTTTCTCCTCTCTTCTTTTTCCTTGAAGAAACCGGCCATGGAAGCTTTTACAAAGGGATCACAAATTTTTTTATCAAGTTCAAGTTAATAACAATCTAGATAACACTCTCATTAAGGTTTTGAAATAAAAACCTAGGGTGTTTAGGTTAATCCTTGGTTCTAATCACCTCATCATATCACTAGTAAGCATCTAATATTTATTTTTCATCTTACATATTCATTTCATACTCATCTCATCATCTTTGAGCAAGAGCATGCATGACTTGTGTATATTTATACCATTTTTACATTGATTTTAGAGTTTATATATATAAAGTCATCCTATAATTATTCCCTTGGTATATATTGGTCTTGATGATGTCTAGGAACCCATGACACCCTAAGAAGGTGTATGGTAGGATTAGATTAGCTTTGGAGTTGATTTGAAGAGATTGGAATAGGTTTGTAACTATTTTCGACAAGTATTAAAAGTGGTCTGTCCTTGTTTTGTTTTTCTGGAAAATCCGACAGTAGGCACGAAATTTTGGCCTTAATATTTAGAAAATATACTTTAAAACGAATCCGTGGCCGCTTGAACGGATTAAAACGGAGTTATAACGAGAAAGTTATGGATTTTTAAAGTTTGACGACGAAAATTATACTGAAATTTCAGCATCGTTTTTACATTGTTCGGGTCAAAAACGAGCCTTAAGCTTCACAAATTATTTCGACTTGTTAAAAATATATTATTATACTTTGATACGAAGCTAAGGACGTATAAAACGTAGAAAACGGATTTGAAACGACAAAGATATGCACTTTTTCATAAACTTGCCGTAACTAATTTTCTGCACACAATTAGCCAAAACCACCATCTTTAACCCTTATTATCTATATGTTCGAGACCTTTGGACAAAACTTCTGAACTGAAACTTTTAGATATCGATACAAACTTTCCAAACTGAGTTCGTTTTCTAACGATCGACGCATTTTACGACTAGTTTTTCGAAGCCATTTTTGTTACTTTTATAAATATTCGAACGACATTGTTTTGCGAAGAAAAGAAAATTTCACCATAAATCATTATAAAACCATTGTAGGATGACATTTTGACGTAAAAACTTGTAAAGTCATTTTTGAAGGGTCAAGACGTCAAACGAGTATTTTTCGACGACAAGTAATATTTTTCAACACTCGCAAATGGTATAAATAACATACGAAATGCATGCATAACATTACATTGCAACTCATTACATATCATATCATTCATAATAGGTCATTTTCGAGATTCACGCTATATTTTAGTGTATCCACTTTTGTCATCGTAATCATTGCAACAGTGAGTTTTCATAGCCCCTACTTTTACTTGTTTTCATAACTGTTTTGGGGGAGATACATGCTCAATTATTTTCATTTACTTTCATAAGTAATCTAACTTTTTAAGGATTACCGTGAGTTCCATAGCCCCACTTTTCTTGTTTTAATGCTTTCATAACTGTTTTGGGGGAGATACATGCTCGACTATTTTTATTACATTCATGACTATTTGCAAATTATATGTTTATCCGAACTAAATGCTAGTCATGCGAATTAACATTATTGCCATACTTAGAATTTCTATTTCATATATTCATTGGTCTAACGGTCTTGGTATATTCATTGAGCTAACGGACTTGGTATATTCATTGAGCTAACGGACTTGGTATATTCATTGGTCTAACGGTCTTGGTATATTCATTGGTCTAACGGTCTTGGTATATTCATTGGTCTAACGGTCTTGGTATATTCATGGACTAACGGTCTTGGAACGATTTGAACAACACTCATATTCATTTGAACATAAACTATATATATACGTTTCGGCAATGGGTTGTGAACACACAGGTTGCAAGTTTTGTATGGGCCGGACTTGGAACTGAGTGGATTTACAATGCCTTTGCTGCATAAACGATTTCGATACATTGAGTCATGCACTATATTGTGAATTCATTTGAGATTTCATTTGAACATAAACTTGCATATGGCAGTGGGTTGTGAACACACAGGTTGCAAGTTTTGTATGGGCGGACTTGGAACTGAGGATTTACAATGCCTTTGCTACATAAACGATTTTGAAAGTCTTTACATTTCAACGATTTACGATGCCTTTGCTGCATAAACGATTTAGAAAGGCTTTACATTTCAACTCAAACTCTATGAACTCACTCAACCTTTGTGTTGACACTTTAAGCATGTTTTATCTCAGGTATCTAAGGCATTCAATTCATGGCATGCATTTGGACATCATGGAGTCGCGATGACAACGCGTCTCACTTGGGTTTTATGAACTTTAAAAACATCGTTTGTCTTGTACTAAACATATTTTCCTTGCATAGTAACTTTCATGTGGGACCTATCTTTGTAAACTCTGATTGTTTTATTTAATCAAACGATGTTCTTTTCAAACGACACTTTAGGTCGTTCAATATATCTGTAACTACGATGCTATGACAGTCAATCCCCAGGAATTCCATTCCGCTGCAAAACAGGTAATTTGGGGGTGTGACAGAGTTCACCAGAGAACTCCTCGAGAAGTAAATCAAGAGACGAATCCTTGAGCTCGGGCTCCGGAGGATTTTCTTTAGACGGCTCTACTTCTTTGAATTCTTCAATTGAGATAAACGGAGGTGGGATTTGTGCGGTACTTTGTGAGCTATGAACTTGCACCTTTTCCATTATGGTCTCCGTGTCGGACTCATCACTTTCCTCGTCAAAGATTTGATTATCAAAATTGAGAGTATATTCTGAATCGAATTTAAACAAAGGATTTGTGAAGGTCATTTTGAAAGTTTCTGAAATCGAATCGAAAGGTGTCTCAGATACCCTTGGGATTGGAACAAGGTCATCAATTTTCTCAAGAGGAGTGCATTCGACTTCCTTATCCCCCATTGACAAGGTATCCGAATGTTCGTTAATGAGCGGATTAATCTTTATGTTTTCTTCTTCAAACGGTTCATCGTCATCACTATCTTCAGAGTCGGAATAGTAAAAAGTGGATGGATGAATCGGTCTTTGTGGATAATGGTGACTGATATATCTTTCTTGCTTGCCAAAGACGTCAATTTGAGCACTCATAACGGAAATTTTCTCGGAATAATGATCACTTAACATAGTGGTAGAATCGTAAGGAACGTCAGCATCCCACTGATAATGATGTTGCGTCATATTCTCGATCAAATCATAAGCTTCTTGAGGTGTCTTCCGCATGAAATTTCCACCAGCTGTCAACATGATTTTGTCTCGATCAATCGTTTTGATACCATGATAAAAGGTTAGGATTTGATCAAGAAGCAAAATTCGATGATCGGAACATTTCTGTAATAATGATTTGAATCTTTCCCAAGCTTCAAATACGGATTCCTTAGATAATTGCTGAAAATTGAGAATTTCTTTCCTCAGCTGCATCGTTTTCGAATATGGAAAGTATTTTGAAAGAAACTTGTGGAACATCTCTTCCCAAGTATGAATTGAATGTTTTTCAAGGGTATAAAACCAAGATTCGGCTTCGTGGGTTAAAGAGAAGGGGAAGAGATTCAATCGGATATCATCTTGAGAAACGTCACGTTGCTTCATGGATTGAGTGATAGATAAAAACTTGTTCAAATGCTCATTAGCATCTTCGTCGTTAAATCCATAAAATTGACAATGCTGTCGAAGAAGACGAACCATACGATTTTTCAATCTAAACTTGGTTCCCGGAATGATCGGTCCTCCTCGACCGATAAGTGAAGGACGATAGAAATCCTCCATGGTCCGAAGATCATGGGGATCAAAGGGTGCGAAATCGAGCATTGTGGAGAATTAAACAATTTATAGGGTGAAGAGATAAGAATTAAACATATAGAGGAAAACGAAGATTATTTTTGGGTTTTTATATTTAAGAAAGCACAATATTTTTGTAACCTTCACGTCAACCGGTGCTCGGTAGCTCTCAAAAGTACGCGCAGCGGAGCGGGAACGAAGAGTGGATCGTTCTTCAGTCTGCAATTTAATGTCAAGACTTTCCTTATACCCCATGTATAGGTTGTACCTTCAAGGTGAGCCGACGTAACAACTGACGTTTCAGTTTCTTTTGTTGGTTTTTTAATTTTTATGGTTTTGTAAACACTCTAGGAAGAATGTTTTGGTATTTTTAGATTTTTTTGGGTTTTTCAAAAATATATATATATACAAAAATGACGGTAACTTCACTCGGGGAAGGATCTTCAAATGCACGCGATTCGAGACGGAATACGAAAACTCGCTACAAGCCCTCCCCGGCAGCGGCGCCAAAAATTGATTTTCTCGGGAAACCAATAATAAGAGAAGTGTGTAGTATGTTGGGTAACTCAAACGTGTTAGGTTTGAGCACCGAGATCGTTCCGAACGAGGGTTGAATGGAATTTCCAACTCACGTCGCGATTATCGGGATTTGAATAAGAGAAGGGGATAAAATGATGTTTTCTAAACTACGGGATAAGGAAAGTAAATGGGAATAAAATCTATGGGGAAAACCTAAGAACATTGGCAAACTACGCAATTCTACACTAAAACGCAAATACGGGATTAAGACGAAACGCGAATAAAAAGCAACTACGTCTATTTTAAATCATAAAAATAACCTAAAATTACTTTTACTCTAAAAATGATATTTGAAAACTATTTACGAATTAAAATTATTTTTTAAGATTTTTCTGGATTTTTTTAGAATTAAAAACTAATGTTTAACTTTAAAAATAAAACTAATTATCTAAAAATTATGAAAAAGAGAGGGAAAATTATGGAATTACTTTTTAAAAATCTAAAATAACACAAAAGACTTTTCAAAACTATTTTTTTATTTTTCTGATTATTTTTCTATTTTCTATGAATTTAAAACTATTTAAATCTAATTTAAATTGTGAAAAATACCAAATAAAAGGGGAAAAATAGGGAAATATATTTTTTATGCTTTTTATATTTTTCTTAAACTGGGAAAATTGAAAAATTATTTTTTGGAACTTTTTCTTAATTATTTGCAATAAAAGCTATTTAAAAGTGAATAAAAACTGTTTTAAATTGAGAAAAATAGCAAACAATTACCAAAAATTATGAAAAACTCAGAAAAATTCTAAAATATAAATCTAAATCTATGAAAAATAAGAGATCATAAGCTAATGTGGAAGAAAATAGAGCTGTAGTGTAAATGGGGCTATGAATAAGCTATTGAAAATAAGCAAATGAATGCAATAAGCTACCAAACAGTAACAGAAGATTACATAAGCTGAAATAAACTAACTCCAACTTAAATCTGCTAATCCTAAACTATATAAAGCAAACTACCACTGAATTGATGCTAACTGTTACTTACTTAAAACAGTTCTACACCCCTAAGTTTAAGCTAAAGCACAAGCTTATAAAATAAGCTAAAGTGAAAACCAATACTTGGGAACTAAAGACTACCAGGTAGAGAACATTTGTACCAAGTTTCAGCCAATAACAAGCTAATATGAAAAAGATATGGCTGCTGCAAAACACCTGTGCACAACTCAGTTAATGCTGAGTGTGCACAGGGGATATTAAGCTGTATTGAGCAGCTTATTTGAAGCTTTTAAAGATTTATAAACATTTTACAAAATTAAGATATCAAAAGTTGACCAACTGAACTTGGAAAACCCAAAGTTTCAAACACTTATACATGAAAATGAATCAATGAGAGATCATCAAAATTTGGTGAAAACTGATTATCAACCTTTGACTTTCTTTGACAGAAATTGATTTTGACTAAACTGAACTTGAAGTGCTTCTTAATGATTCTAACTGAGGTTATAAGGTAAAATGAGATCTAATTAGGCTAAGTTAAACTACTTTGCACTTATGTTGAATCAGTTGCACACTAAAAATAACTACAGCTAACTGATATTAGATTTAAAACTGAAATTGACTTTTTGTGAATTAAGATGCAATGTAAGGACTGAAATAAGAGTAATATAACTAAATAAGACTAATGCAATATCAACTAATCACTAAACCTTTCTCTAACTCACATCTATCTACTGATCCAAACAGCACTATAACCAACTGAAATGCAAATAAACTCAACTAAACAGAAATCTAAACTACAATAATTCTCAACTCAGATTCAGCTTATTAAATTATGATCAAACAGAAGTGAATAAATCAGCAGTTAAACTCAGAAACAGATTTGATCAAATTATGCAGATATAGAATCAGGAACAATGCAAACAAGAACAGAACATATGCAAAAATGTTATTAAGCTACTCATGACAAATACAATGATAAACTAAGATTATAACAACTAAATGAACTAAGATTAACACAATCTAAACAAACTTAATTACTGATTAAGGAATCAAACAGAAATGGGACTTACATCAGTCCTTGTCACAATGACATGCTAAAAGGGGATCAAAAAACACTATTCTAAACCTGAGTATCAACCCATATCAGATACAAATCAACCCCCATCCATCTCTATATCAGCAAAACAGCAACATTCAATTATCATAATTCTGAAATTAACTTTCCTTGACCAAGTGTAAATGAGTTTAAATCTTGAGTAAACAAACTAAAACAGAATTAATAAAGGTTCAAACAACCACTTGAAACATTAATAAGCTGTAATGAAAATAATAAAACAGTGATTTAAACTTTTATGAGAATATAAGCTGAAATGAAAACTTGTATTAATTCAATTTGAGTACAAATACTGGAATTAAACTATTTGATTGAAAACAAGTAAAGATTGCTTAAAACTACACTCTATACTACTCCTACTCTACTTCTACTCTCTAAAAACTACTTTCTCTCACTACACTACTTGAGATTACAATGAAGAAATGCAAGGGTATTTATAGCAACTGCTTGAGCTAGAGAAGAGTCTGGAAGTGAGCTTGGTGTGCTTTCTCTGGAGCATTTCAGTCCCTTGGATCATCTCTACATGTCATCCAATCATTGATAGCCCTTGGATCATTTTTGCCACATCTCATGCACCAATCAGAGGACAGGAAAGAAGGGAATGACACACGGATTGCCAAGCTGGCATCCGTGTGTCAGAGGGTGTCAGGAGAAAGGACAATTATACCCTTAATTAGAGTCAATTTGCTTAATTGGGATAAAGGGCATTTTAGGGTTCTTGGCTGGGTTAGTTTTGGGGCAAATATTTGGGCGCGTTTGATTGTTTATAATATTTTGATTCAGTTGACTAGGTTGACCGGGCACATGGGTTGGGTATATGGGTTAAATGCAAACTGGGTAAAGGTTAGGGGGTTGGACCGGGTAATAATATTTGGATTGGATTTGGGCCATGAGTGTATTAGGCTTAAGACTAGTAGTGAACAAAAATATATTTCAAGGACCAAATGAGTATAAACTGAAACTTCAGGGACCAATTCTGTAAATCTGAAAATGTTCATCAAGGATCATTCTTGTCATTCTTCAATAAACCAAGGGCTGATTTGCAACTTTTGAAACTTGAAGGGTCAATTCTGCCAAAAGCTCAAAGTTCAGGGACTGATCTTGACATTTCTTCAAACTTGATTGTAACTTCTAAAAATCATCTTTAGAGAATAAAATCTTCCAAAATGCACAATCCCGACCTTCCGGCTCAGCTCAAACTCTCTAGATCTCTCGTGCTCGGATTTACGTCTGATTTGGCTCCTTTTTGTGTGTTTTTACATATCCATACCTGCACAAGCACAAACTCAAGAAAACCACAAATATTAGCAATAAACGGCTCTTTCTTGGTTATTTTGGGTCAGTTTTGATAATGAAAAAGTATGTGTTTTAACACATACCATGATGTAAAATTGTATTTTCATTTAGATTAAAATGTTCATGAAAATAAACTTGTAAAATGTATTATGTAACTAGTTTAGAAAAAGTCTAGTTGCCATTTATAAAATAAAATATCTAGTTAGGTGCTTGTCAAAATAATATATATTTTGTCAAGTGTAAGTAAACTTTAGTACTTGTATGAATATTATAGTTAGTTTACTTGTACAAATAAAAGTATATATTTGTTAGACATTTTACAAAAGATGTATTTGTATAAAATACTTGTGAATGCAAAATGTAAAAAAGAGGTTCGAAATAGAATGGTTAACCTATTAAAATACTTAGTGACTCTAAACGTATTTTAAACATTCTAAATTATTTGTTAATGGGTTTGATCATAATGCCACATAACAAACATGTACGAACCTGTGTTGTAACATATGAGGACTTGAGACATCGAGAGGTGTTGAATGTATGTTGAGACAAAGTGTGATTACAAGTAACTTGTACATTTTACGTTATGTATTACAAGTTACATGTTTGTCATCAATCAAAACAAACGAGACTGTATAGATTAAATATCGTAATATTTGCACTAACAGAAACGTTTTGTGCAAGATTTAAAATCCGAGTTGTTTTGAAAGTTTTTTTACAGAATATTAATGGATTTCCTTGATTAACTTCCACACTTACCTCTTTTATTGTCTTGCCTAAACGATATAGTTGCATTTATTATATAAATGAGAAATGCTAGAATCACATAATAAAATAAAGAGTAAAATACACGGTTGGACCTTAATCTTGTACCTAAACATCACGTTGGGACAAAACTTGCTCTTTTTATCGTGGGGAGTCCAAAACAAGGTTTTTATAGTCTAAATCAGTCCCTTGACCATTTTCGTTAGTCAACGTCTGTTATCTTCTCCCATGTGCCTTGCATATGAGGGCAAAATGGTCATTTTATCGTTTTGGTTGATTATTTTGGTGGTACAACCTTAGAGACGAACGATGCACTTAATAAAATAGTTATACCATCACTACCACCACCCTCATGTTATCTCTTTTTCTGCTTCTCTCTCTGAATTTTTGCTTTTCTCTCTAAAATTAACACCAAAACCATTCTTAAATCCCATCCATATAATCATTTAGCATTGTCTCATCATTATGGGAATAGTTATTGGAAGAGGATCCTCTCAAGTTGGTGGGACAGCTTGACTCAAGTCAGGGGATCCTCAACTATTGGATTATAATCAAAGGTCAAGATTAAAAGTGACACTTTTAATCTTGACCTTTGATTGTTATCCAATAATTGGGGATTCTTCTAACTTGAGTCAAGTTACTTGAGAGGATCCTCTCCCATAGTTATTAGTATTTTTATGTTTTTCGTTCTTTTTAATCTTTTTTGTACTAAGTACTAACTATTAGTTAATTTGTTGTAATTTGTGAAAACTAGTTTTGTCATTTCTTCATCTCATATTCAAGGTTGTAAAAATCGCTAGGCGCTAGTGAGGCGGTTGGGTAGGGCCTAGCGATTAATCGGTTAGGCGGGGATTTATCGGGGATTAACCGGATTGGAATTTTTATGCACAAAAATGTAATTTTAGATATTATATTATTTTATATGTATGGGATAAATGTATTGCATCAAAGTTCAAATATTTCAAGTGTTCAAATATAGACATAATACATAATTCTTCAAAGTTCAAAGTCAAACATAAATATTACTCAGTTTGTTGACCATTTTTAAGCGACCTTTGACCGATTTTGTCTGATAAATCTGTTTGTTGACCGATTTTTAAGTGATTTTTTCCGATTTTTAAGCGATTTTGTTGATCAATTTTTAAGCGCTTTTGTCCGATTAATCCAATTAGACCGATTTTGTGTGATTAATCGGTTTGTTGAGCGATTTTTAAGCGATCTTTGACCAAACCGATTAAATAGGCCGATTATGATAAATCAAGGCGCTTAGTGAGCGATCAGCGATTATGCGAGGATTAATCGACCGCCTGGGCCGATTTTTACAACATAGCTCATATTACAGATAGGTTAAAGTGTTGAGAACAAGGTATAATGTGTTTGCAAAGAGTGTTGCTTTGGTGAAGATTAGACTTATTATATATGCTACCAAAACTTTTGGTGAAGATTAGACTTCTTATATATGCTACCAAAACCAAAGTTTGAAAATAAAAACTCTTTTAACAGATTTTTAACGGGTTTGTAAATTATTTAGAGCTTATAAGATTTTGCTAATAGCCAAACACCCCTTTAAGCTTGCCAGAGTAATTTCATTTCACAAAAGCAAGCAAGTAAACAAGTTTGAAACTGCTTCTTTCTTCATAGCAACACATACAATAAGACACCCACATAATTAAAACAGTATGTCTCAAAGATACTAATAAAATCTGAGCAAACAAAGGTAGTTCCATAAAATCCTGCCTAAAAACAACTTATTAGCCGGATACAATATGATCGAAAAACAAAAATGGATATAAAATATCAGGTAAGACAAGTGACAAGTAACCACACAATGAAGGTTACTGAAAAGATGTCTATGCTCCAATTTGTTGGGATTTGTTGAGAATAACTCCTTCATATTTGACCTGGAACCACTTCATGGCATCCTCCTTTGTAACTCTGTGCTGGATACCAACACGGGCCTTGCACCTACGGCGACGACCAACACGGTAACCTCGGGTTCTAGAACAGCAAAAAAGTTCATACCATAAATACCGGTAGATGGGTCATACCTGCAATTAGAAAATGATTAGAATTTGTATTGTTTGAACTATAGGCATTAATCCAACTGATAACAAAACAAAAATGAATCAAACGCACACAATTTAGACAACTTTTATCAAGAATCAGATATGTTCTAGCTATCACTTATGCCAGAATGTGCATACTGGTCTAGTAATTTTAAAACAATTTGGCTTACAATAACATTTTAGCTAACATTCTAGTCTCGAATTTTAGTTTTGAATGTTTAACTTGTGTTCAGTACTTCTTGAAACATAAGCACTCATATTCCTAAGCTATCATTTCATTTAACAACAAAAGTGGCTATAAAATACAGACTAAATCAATATACAACTAAAACTAACAGCAACTTACTTGATACCAAGATCGATGTGCTCCTGAATACCAAAACCAAAGCAGCCAGTGTCATTGAAGTTGCGTCTCAAAAGCTTGTAGTGCTTAACCTTCAAACCACTTTCCAAAAGCTGCATTGCCGTAGCACGCAAGGTTGTCACGGTCAACTCATTAGCCTTGTAGAAAGAAGCATTATCATAAAGCAAGCCTTGTAGAAATAAGCACTATCATAAAGCAAACCATGTTTCTTACATAAGTTTATTCACCTATCCAGCAAATCTACTAATCAAAATTTCAATTGCTGGCTATATTCTCCGAGATAACAAAACTGAACTTAATAATACTTGGATTATACATATCCAGATTAATCAAAGAACAATTTTATGGATTAAAGTGTTTGGATAGCATAAGTTTATTCACCTATCTTTGGTGCATAGATCTACTACCGACAGATCAGAACAATCAGCAGATTCCACAAGATCAAGCCAAAAAAACATTGCAATAAGTAACATTAATTCAACTGCCATATTAAATCTTTTGGCAGCATCCGTTTCCTCTATGTATGCTATGCAATTCAACATTTCAATAAATAAAAACCAACTTTGAACACGACGGTTAAAAAGTTTAAACTTATCCAATTATCTATTTAAACTAATCCACACACATTCTTGATGTAGGCGGCGGCTGTAGTGACCAATGGTGGCGGTCGGCGAGGGTGGTGATGGCGGCTGGAAGTGGAAGAGAGGTGGGGTGAGTGAAAGTGTGTGTATGATAGCTAGGGTAAAATGATGGAGAAGCATATTATATATGGGGCAAAACAATCATTTAACGGATTTGGCAAAAGATAACAGACGTTGACTAACGAAAATTGGGTCAAATGACTCATTTAGACTATAAAAACCTTGTTTTGGACTTCTCACAATGAAAAAGACAAGTTTTGTCCCAACGTGATGTTTATGTACAAGATTAGGGACCAACCGTGTTTTTTACTCTAAAATAAAATTCACAAAATGATTGTGTACAACCAAAAGTTCACTACAAAGTAAAATGACTAACAATTTCGAAAATTTAGGGATTAAACCTACAATTTATCCAAACTACGAGGACGATTTTTGCAATTGACGTTTACAATTCGAAAGTTTAGGATTAAACTTACAATTTAACAACAAATTTTTCATGTTTCTTTTCTAAACCTTTTCAAAAACCTCTGACGCCTAAGTTTTGATCTGTAGTTTTTTTTTCTTCACATTCTTAAGGTATAATGCATCTTTTTGTTTTGTTTAGTTGTTCTTTAAGGTTTCTAGGGTTTATTTTTTTGTTTCTTTCTTTCTAAAGTTTTTCAAGGGTTTATGATTTGTTTGTTTAAGGGGTGTTTGGATAAGGTTAGGTAGTGATCAAAATTGTTAAGCTTATATAGCGGGCTTATGGTTTATTTGGTTTCGGCTCATGTTTCATAAGCTCACTTTGTGTGTCTTATTATTTTTAAACTTTTCGGCTTATATAAGGTGTTTTTTCAAGAAGCCACAAAAAGTAAACTTATGAATCATAAGCCGAAAACCAAATAAGTCATAAGCCCGTTATATAAGCTTAAACAAACACCCCTTGTTTATGTTTCATAAGCTCACTTTTGTGGCTTATTTTAAAACTTTTCGTCTTATATAAACCTTATTATGTCATAATGAGCTTATAGAAGGTGTTTTTTTTAAGAAGCCACAAAAAGTAAACTTATGAAACATAAGCCGGAGACCAAATAAGTCATAAGCCCGTTATATAAGCTTAAACAAACACCCCCTTGGGTTTATGTTTCATAAGCTCACTTTTGTGGCTTATTTTAAAACTTTTCGTCTTATATAAACCTTATTATGTCATAATGAGCTTATAGAAGGTGTTTTTTTTAAGAAGCCACAAAAAGTAAACTTATGAAACATAAGCCGGAAACCAAATAAGTCATAAGCCCGTTATATAAGCTTAAACAAACACCCCCTTGGGTTTATGTTTCATAAGCTCACTTTTGTGGCTTATTTTAAAACTTTTCGTCTTATATAAACCTTATTATGTCATAATGAGCTTATAGAAGGTGTTTTTTTTAAGAAGCCACAAAAAGTAAACTTATGAAACATAAGCCGGAAACCAAATAAGTCATAAGTCCGTTATATAAGCTTAAACAAACACCCCCTTGGGTTTATGTTTCATAAGCTCACTTTTTGTGGCTTATTTTAAAACTTTTCGTCTTATATAAACCTTATTATGTCATAATGAGCTTATAGAAGGTGTTTTTTGAAGCCACAAAAGTAAACTTATGAAACATAAGCCGGAAACCAAATAAGTCATAAGCCCGTTATATAAGCTTAAACAAACACCCCCTTGGGTTTATGTTTCATAAGCTCACTTTTGTGGCTTATTTTAAAACTTTTCGTCTTATATAAACCTTATTATGTCATAATGAGCTTATAGAAGGTGTTTTTTTAAGCCACAAAAGTAAACTTATGAAACATAAGCCGGAAACCAAATAAGTCATAAGCCCGTTATATAAGCTTAAACAAACACCCCCTTGGGTTTATGTTTCATAAGCTCACTTTTGTGGCTTATTTTAAAACTTTTCGTCTTATATAAACCTTATTATGTCATAATGAGCTTATAGAAGGCTCACTTTTGTTTTTTTAAGAAGCCACAAAAAGTAAACTTATGAAACATAAGCCGGAAACCAAATAAGTCATAAGCCCGTTATATAAGCTTAAACAAACACCCCCTTGGGTTTATGTTTCATAAGCTCACTTTTTGTGGCTTATTTTAAAACTTTTCGTCTTATATAAACCTTATTATGTCATAATGAGCTTATAGAAGGTGTTTTTTTTAAGAAGCCACAAAAAGTAAACTTATGAAACATAAGCCGGAAACCAAATAAGTCATAAGCCCGTTATATAAGCTTAAACAAACACCCCCTTGGGTTTATGTTTCATAAGCTCACTTTTGTGGCTTATTTTAAAACTTTTCGTCTTATATAAACCTTATTATGTCATAATGAGCTTATAGAAGGTGTTTTTTTTAAGAAGCCACAAAAAGTAAACTTATGAAACATAAGCCGGAAACCAAATAAGTCATAAGCCCGTTATATAAGCTTAAACAAACACCCCCTTGGGTTTATGTTTCATAAGCTCACTTTTTGTGGCTTATTTTAAAACTTTTCGTCTTATATTCTATAAGCCCAAAAAAAGTGAGCTTATGAAACATAAGCCCAAAACCAAATAAGCCATAAGGCGGCTATATAAGCTGGAACATATTTTTGTTCAACTATATGCTTGCAAATGCTAGTGAAAACTTATTCGTTGAAATAATATGCATGTCAGAATGTTTAGAATAATATATCCTTGAAAAAGTCATATTAATGATTATTTTATTCTTGTTAGATGTCGGGCTCAAACTCACATAAAGCTGCTCGAGAAAAAATGGTGAAAACTAAAAGTAAGGAGAACAAGAGGAAGAGGCAGATGAAACACCGAATAGCAAAACGGCCAAGATTAGGAACAGGTAATGGATAGTCAATAGATTTTGATGAGCTAAAGCTATTAGAAGTGCAAACCATACATAGATGAACTACGTGCAGGTCAAACTCAAATTACGTTTGAACATGATGATGTTAACAAAATGATGCAAAATTTGACCAAAAATAGAGTAAGAAAGCTTTAGCACAAATGATTATAGTCGATGAGTAGTTTTGTTGAGGTGGAGGAACATTAAACAAAGGTTGGTTAATTAAGTTATAAATGTTTTTGTTTTTGGAATTGGTGAATGACGTCTGCGAGTTACGGCTCAGTTTGTGTGTTATAGGTTTAAATCGTTAGTCTGTTATCCCATCTGCGTAAGCTAGGTATCAAGAGGCTGATATGAAATGATTTGTTGCTGTTGTAATGAAGTTGGCTTATTTACTTGTGGTTTGTATCTTCAATGTCGATGATTATGTTATGCAGTTAGGGTTCAATTTGACGCATTTTAGATTTGGATGGTTAGGGTTAAGGTTTTGTGATCCAATATTCATTTGTTAAGAAATGATTTGTTGTGAGTGAGGTAAAAATTCTGAGGTTTATAATAAAGGTTCTTTGAAGTTGCTACTAGTGAAATGATCATTTACCTGACTTATAGATCGTAGCTTTTAGTTATGCAGTTGTGGTCACGTACTTCTAATCACTAGATCTATTATGCGTGCGATATTGCATCTTAGGAGATTGTTCTGTTTTATGTTTGTTTCTGAGTTATTAGTTTTTAGCGGCATTTTTTGTAATAAGTGATCAAACTACACAAAAGAATTTGCTCACAGCTATGTGCACTTTGATGCGATTTGTTTGGTTAAGCGGACTAATTCTTGAGTTCCTACTGATCTTAACGTTGTAGCCTAAGTTTGGTTTTTTTAGCTTTCAATGGTTTATACGCCTAGAGTGTGTCTATACAGCTATAAAAATATTTATGGTAAACAAGTGTAGTTTTACCAATGTAGGCTGTTTATATTTGGTCAAAATGTCAAATGGTAGATCGAGATCTTTTTTTAACAGCTTCAGTGATGACGCGTCACTAAGTTGTCTCGTCGTGTTAATGTGTTATATTTTGATATATAGGAGATCTACGAGTTGATGTTTTTCTTTGAATCCATCACATGATTGTTGTTGAGTCATCATTTTGCCTGTTTTGCCGATTTTAGGATCAAATAGTTTATAGTTACAATCTGCAGTTGTTATATTGTATTTGTTTCTTTAAAATCTATAAACTTCCATTAACGGTTGACTTTGTCTCTAGATTTCATCATCAGAAATGAGACGGTGTTTACCGAACCTTTCAGACGGCTTTCGACCGAGAAAGATATGTTTATTTTGATGTTGGGTCTCAGTGCAGCTGGCAAATCCACCATTTTAAGAAAGCTCGGTGATAACATATCGAAAGTTTTTTCTGAGGGTACTCCATTCTCTCTTTTTGTTATTCGTATATACTAAAAAATGTATTTAGTAACGAATATGGAAGTCAAAGGTTATATTATTTCTGTGAATATATATCTATATTGCCACTAGTTGACTTCTGTTAAGGAAGATGAAATCCTCTTTATGGTGTGTGATTCAGCCTCAAAAAATTACTTCATCACAGTAACTTATGATATACAGTATATTTTTATAATCTCAGTAAGGTAGAGGGTCGCTTATCAATAACAGTGGTGACTGCTGCTTTAGTTTCGATTGACTAATAAAACGCAATTACCAAGATGTGTATTTAGAATTTATTCGACTTTTTTTATTTGTGCAGATAAAAAACTTTTTGTGGAAACTTTTGATTACGATAACATCAGTACCGTTGCATGGGATGTTGGGGGTCAAGTCGAGGTAGAAATTTTCTTTTGTTTTACATCTCTTTGAGTACGTATACAGTTCACTTTGCATCTATGCCAAGGGAAACTTGTAGTGGGATGGATGTAATGTGAAGACACACACTTGGTGCTAATGAAATAACTGGTGTACGTCAATGTATTATATGTGCAGACTCGTCAACAGTGGAGTCATTATTTCAAGAACACAAAGGGTCTCATCTTTGTGGTTGACAGCAGTGATAGGAGTAGAATTGTTGAGGCAAAAGATCAGCTGCATCTGTTGTTGAACGAGGTGAATATTAATGCTGAACGCATATTCTAACACCATCAGTTTAAATGAGTTGATGCATAATATATTTAGTAGAATACTAAATTTTACATGTGTGTATTTATATGCTACTCCGTATCACTTATGGTGATGCTAATATGCTTACCAAGCTATAAGCTATTTGTTTGTTAATGTACAAAACGTCCAAACTACCTATCTTCACTGTAGAGGTGGCAAAATGGTGGGCAAAACGGGTCATTTTTAGTATGATTCGAAGTGGGTTGTGCTGGGTTGACCTGCTGACTGGAAATAATACAGTCCTTTAAAAGTTTATTATGTGTCAAATATAATAACATAATAATCTATTGATTATTTTTGAGTAAACTGATTTAAAGAGATTTTAGGCATTAATTACAGATTCACTTTGGGTAATCTTTGAACCTTTTTCCTCTTAAACTATCTAATAATCAACATGATAATTGATACATACTACTTGCATATGTCCCCCTTTTAGAGCATGTGACCCGTGCTTCAGTTATATGCTAATGCTCTTATCAATTTTCTTCTTTTTCTTAAATCAGTTGTGTCAGTATTCTTGAACACCTTTTGAATCAGAAGTTATAGATTGCTTCAATATTTTCACCCAAAGTGCTGTTTTCCCTGCACCACTGCATATCACATCTCTTGCTCTCTTATGCTGTATTGATTGTAAATGTCAACAACATGATTCAGCTTCATAAACATTCCCTTATAAGTCTTCACATTTTTTTACAAAATGTTTTATGGTAAAGATTATTCAAAGCTTGGCCTCATTAGCTATGGTTTGTTCTGAGAAATGTGTTGATAAATCAGAATTTGAAAAAAAAAAAAAATCAATAATGCTGTTTGCAGATCTGTTGCAATATTTTATTTCATTGTAGTACCTGCACAATTTGTTTCTTAATGAGAGCAATGTATGTACTACTTTACTGTAGGAATTACTTAAGGATGTGTTTCTTCTTGTATTTGCTAACAAAAAAGATCTGAATGGTGGAATGGATGAAGCTGAGGTTACTGAAAGTCTCGGTCTTTCCTCTATCGAACGAATCCGCCGGTAATGTTTCTCTTACAGTTTTATTTATTTTTTCAATGTAAGATATTTTGAATATTGCCGGGTATAACCAGTGAACCCATGACCGGTAGTAGAATTCGTTAGTGAATGGGGAGACCAATGTTGGGGAAGAGGAAGAAGGAATAGATTATAGAAGAACAAAGAAGATGAAAATAGTAAATACTGGAGACAGATTTAATTGTTCCTGAGATGTGCAACGCTTGCTTTTCTTATCTTTTATATTTTTAATCATCGATAAAGTATTTCGGGATTTGATAATGGGTTATCAGGAGGGGACAAGTATCATTTTGGCTTAAAACTAAAAAAGAATTCAACTTTAGTATATTAGTTAGCAACTTATAAAGATTGAGCATATAAACCCAAGTATAAAAATGATTAATATATGTTTGTAAATTTTGAATTTGTTATTATTTATTTATGACTTCACCTGGTTTTTAATTTTGAGACTGGTACAACCGGTTTAGTCAGTAACCCATCACTCTCATCAGATTGATGTCTACTCCACTTTTAAAACATTGGATATGTGGTCACATTGTAATTTTCATGGAACCAAAACAGTTAGCTTAAGTCCTCGGATTGGGGGCTGATCAGGACAAATTCGTATGGACGATACTTATACAAGAGCTGGCTAGGCATCGCCAAGGATGGGATGGAAATCTTGATCAAGGACTAGGTACCCTTTTAGGGAAAAAGACGGTTACACGTAGGCTAAGGACCTTAGTCGATCAATAACTGTCTTTCTTTTCTCTAAAAGGGAGTTTAGTGTTTACTCGCAGTCGTATCTGATCCTTAGTGGCGCCTAACCAGTTTCAGTTCGAATCCTTATCCAGACCGGTTTTGTCCCGATCTTCTCCGATTTCAGGACTTCAAACAATTGTGAATTTTGGGTTAGGAGCATTGCCTGCTACAGATAGAGTTGGCAAAATGGGTCATTTCGTTGGCAAACTATTTTATTGAGTTTTGAAATAGTTATTATATCACAATAATTATAATAATCTTTTATTAGTAAAGTGATTTAGGAAATTTTACGCATTTTGATGACCTTTTACTTCATTTAGACTTATATTACATTTTTTTCAAAAACATTTTGCGAACCAAACAGACCCTTAGTTCTTTGGTTTTTAACATTCAAATTTTATTTTACACTTCATATTTTGATCAAGTTAAACCAATTTGTTTTATAGATTGTGTTTTCTTTCTAACTAATAATTGTTGCAGACTACTTATATATAATTTTAAGTTATTATAGTTTGACTTGATTTTGATAACATTGTAAGCGGGTTGATTTTGTTTTACAGTCGCGTCCAGTTCACATGTGCCACCAAGGGTGAAGGACTTTGCGAGGGGCTGGACTGGCTTTCCAAAAAAATCCAGCGCACCTGTGCTACTTCTGGTGAAGGAGTTAACAAGGGGCTGGACTTGTTCCGAAACATGAGAGATACAAAGGCAAGTGCTCTACATCTTTTATCGAAACTTATATTAAAAACGGTGCATAATATTGCATCAGTTTGTTCAGAATTGCTCATTTTTTGTTGACCTTATGCTTATTAGGGTTTTCTTGTGTTGTTAGCATGTTACAAAAAAGCCAAGTGTGTTTTCCTAATGCTGATCACTTGTTAAAAGGATTTTGATTTGATTTTATCTAACAAGCCAAACGGGTAAAACAAAAAATTAACAATTCTTATATAGGAAAAATGTTGAAAGTTGATTAATGGTGAATTAACTTGACCAGATCTGTTTCATTGTGTATATAAAAGTGTCTGTGTTAAGCTGCTATTTATGGAGTAACATGTTTGTTTTACGACATCTGCTCTTATTTACAATCTCGTGTTTGTGTTTTTCTCTTTTATCAGGAGTATTTTTATCGGAAGTATAACGATCTTCCCATTGGTCGTTTTTTCAACCCGAGCGATGAAGAATTAATCGATTTTCTTGTTCGATTAAATAATGGAAATGATATTTCTCCTGACAGAGTGAACCGAGTAAATCTCTTCTGCAATCATCCGGCTATAATAATCAGTAAGTATCAATTATTAATTAAATTAAATTGTATATATACCATAAGTAAGTTGTTGAATACTATTTTTATTTCTAATAATATCATCAGAAAGTCACTATCTCCATCAGTACATACTTGACACACGCAAGTACTACTTGTTTTACTGCAAAGTACCTGCTGATGCAAAATATAGTCTAAAGGGGTATCACCATTTCCGAGATCGAGCGAAGGGTGTCTGGCAAACAACCAGGAAATCTTTCATCTTCCATTGCAACCTTTTGGACAAAACAACACGATATGGAGAACGACAAAGATTCCGCTACAAACCCGTGAATGAAACTACCAGTTCTTGGAGGATGGTTATGTATGGCCTTCCAGACTTCCCGCACCAGCAAGGCCTTCCAAACGTTCCGCGCCCACTGGTAATTGTAATTTCATTACTTAGTAATTGTATTACTTAGGATAATTAGCAAAGAGTTACAAAAATTGGGGTTGGGGGATTGTATTAACAAAAGGGTAAGATTGTAAGGCCACCGACCACTTGTGATATATCGATGGAGATGTCACCTACTACACATCTTGTTTTCCCTGTACCACAAGTAGCAAGTGAACATGGTATTGTGTGCAGTGGTGGAACTTGAGTGATTTTTATAGGGCAGCCGAAATCGTTAAATGTTAAAAATTTTGTTCCTGCATAAAAATCTTTCTGACTTTTGCATTGTCACATATAAAATAGAGATGAACGGTCACGATAAAGTAAAATCAGGAGCTGTATTGATAATCTTATACATGAAAATCAGGAGCTGTATATGCCGAACAAAATTACTAAGCATATTTCATGAATAAAAATAAGCATGTTTCAAACCTCATAAAATGCTGTTTAAAAAAGGTCATGTAAAAGCTCACGTAACTTATTGGCTGTATATAGAGTATATCACGCACACAAAAGTTGTTATGATTCAGTTTTGATAAGCAAAGTACCCTTAAAAGTTAAACTATTTACACTTCTAGCCCCAACTTTTTTTTTGTGGGAGGGGTATATGGCAAAGTGTGAGAATTACTACTAAAAGTTAAGTTAGAGCAAATTGGTGAGTATGTTGTATGGTGGAGATCCTGATGATAGTGGATACTTATTATTACTGTCATGTTTCAGGTACTTTAGTTATTATAACATCAATAAGTGATATAAGATTGTATGCTATAAAACTATGTTATCTTAACCCGATTGTTGTGTTTTATATATCAGGTAATTAGGATGTATTTAGTTAAAATTAAAATGGGGCTCATTATCTTAGTTAGATAATTTAAAATTTGGTTCACCTTCCTTTTGTTGGTGCTGAACGTTATTGCTTCAGCTTATGTGAATCTTCTGATTACAACTGTAATGCTACTTATATAGCTATTCCTTTTGTTAGCCCCTGTATTTAGCTATTCTGCATTTGATGATTCCGCCCTAGCTGTTGCTGCTTTGCAGATGCTGAAATCTCTCTGCTTAGACCTGTTTTTACCATATATACATAGGTCCAAAATATTAGTGTTACTACCCCTTTAATGGTCATACTCATGGCAGAACAGTTGTGAGTGCATATCTTGAGTCAACCCTTTTAATTCACTAGTCTGTCATTCATAAGTCGGCCCATGCTGCTGTAGTTAACAAGCCACACATGTCCTGAATAACAGGCCCAATAACCCTTGTTACCATGTGTTTCCCTTCCTTATGTTGTAATCAGCCAACATCAATCTAAGCTACTACTTCTCGAATTAGAGTATCCTTTTATGTGAATTTTTCTATTAGTAATAATAGTTTTTGTGGTGCAGTCAAAGAAGGTGATTTTGAAGGTTTATGAGAGTGCAAAATCAAAGAACGCTATGGCAGTTAAAAGCCTAGCCAACTTGGAGAAAGATGTACTCGAAACATCTAACATGTTTTCTGCAAACGTTGCAAAAATTGAGCTGTTGGAGACGGCTTTACGTGAAGAGAAGATGAAGCGTGATACCAATTGGCTTGGCTTGGGAGCCAAAACACACCGTCTTATAAGAAGGGTGAAAAGGTATAGCCGTGAAGAGCATAAGGAGGCTGATGAGATTATGAGAAGAACAAGCAGAATATGTATTGCTAAAGCCATACTAAAAACTCGAAGTAAGCACACAAGAGATTGACTTTCTTTGGGGTTTGATCATTGTAAAAGTAATATAACTGAAATTCTGTTTTTGTAGCTGGAATTTTAAATGGTTATCATTGCAAGTATTTATATTGGGGCACTTTTTTAACATTGAGAGTCATATTGTCTTAAGTGATAAATCTTCAAAGTCTCCCAAAGGATTCGAAGCTATTATATTCAAAAAATTCTGATTATTATCAACATAAACGTAATCTACTTTTTCTTACTCATATCGAACACAAGAATTACACACCAGCGTGGCCCGTGTGATGCACGGGCTTTGATCACCATGAAGTAGCATCAATCTAGTAACGGTTAAGGTCATTGATATTGCAAGGGTTATGCAAATTCAGTTATTATGCTTAGTTTCGATTCGAGGGTGCTCGACTGAATAAACGAAGTTTGTTCAAGTAAGTTTTTGTAAATAGACTTGTTTCAAGAAAAAAATATCAAATACATGAGTGACTTTCATCATCGTTACGCAAAACATGTTATTTCAAACACATAGTTTATACTACACAGAACTAAGGTATTTTTCTTTTGTCTCTTACACCAAAACTGATGTACCATCTTCGAGTCTTGTCTTTCATCTGTAACGATTGTTTCTCAGTCGATTTTCTTTTGAATACTTGGGTCATATACGTATGTATTAGAATATTTATAAAACGTGTTTGGTAAAAACAACTGAACATGCTAATTTAACTATGTAAATTTGTTAGCTCAAAATGTGAAATTTGTTACCAGGAAAGAGAATTTATTCATATATATAAAGTTTCAAAATTGTCCAAATGGATGCCTAGTTTTTTTAAATGTTCTTTATTCAATTTTTATCCTTTTGTATGGTCTCAAACATACAAAGCCTTTTTTCCAAATTTATTAATACATGAGCTTGTAGACTAAAATTAAAAGTGAGATATTACAAAGCTATAATAAATGAATCCATTGGTAATATATTTGCGTTGATGCTTAGAAATTTCACATCAATTAGTCCTTGTAGCTATTACATTTCCGTGCATCTTATTTGTCCAATTTGTTACACAACATATATACATTGTTTGACATAACAAAGTAACAAAGTACATACACTTTTCTTATCTGATATATCAAGCTTTAGATCACAAAGCTTTCCTGGAGGTTTCGAAGACTTCCCTTTCCAAAAGAGCCCGCTTAAGTGCTTTTCTTGATGGTCGGTCTTGCATCAATGTCACCTCCAGCAACTCATCTAAAATGGTCAAATGACGCGAAACATGCATGTAATATACTAATATCTAAAACATATTATTTTATTTAATTTGAATAATTTTTTCTTTCAATATCATAGCATGTTTGTTTCAGTCATATTCATTACATTTAAAGCATATTCAAAATTCAAATAAATGGTAAAAAAATTATTGGCTGATAGACCGAACTCGAACGACCCATTTTGACCACACTTAAAAGGGAAATATTTTGACCCATTTTGAACTCCATTACTCTTAAGCCTCGTGCAAATATGCAACCCTGCAAATTGCAAGTAACTGTGTCATGCATTTACTTCATCCGTCTGGTACTAAAATCCCAGCCTGTTTGTGCAGTCGAAGCCAGTTCATAATAAAACTGCTCTTTCTCACAATCATTCGCAAGTTTATGCAGTTTCTTTGTTTTTTGAAACAAAAAGAATAATGTAAAAACACAATTTGTTCTATTGATTGGTTGAAACTTTAAAAATACAATCTTTGAATTATCTTGGGGTATCTTTGAATTCCGAAAGTTGTGTTCTTTGATCAAGGCCGGGAGCGCTTTCTTGACCAAGTCCATGTCATTAGTCCGCTTATATACTTCAACCACCATTGAACTTAGTATAGGAGGCTGACTGCAAATAGTTTCACCAACCATTTAAATTTTGGGGTCTATAAATGCTTGATCAACTATAAATTTTGACAAATGAGATTTTTGGTACTGTTATGTTGGCATACATTAAAAAATATGATAATTTAAAGCACATGATATATTTGACAGGGAATTCTTTCCTTCTATTCGTGTAGTATGCCCAGAAGCTAGTAGGGTGGAAAGAGGCTCTTAGAGTGCTCCTAGATGAGATAAAGCATATCAGTAAGCGGGCGCCATTTAGAACATATCCATATGTGTCGATCAAGTCAACTAGATTCAGAACTATCCCTTTTGCTGTCTTATTTTACTTGCCAATAGTCCCCTAATAATTAACTTGATGTCAATATTACATCATAAACCAAATAAAACTAAATACTCCTCTTGCATTTTGCATCCCACAGTCAAGATGTTATCTTTTTCATATCTAGAAAAGATTCTAAGCAATCTTTATGGCATCCTAAAATGAAAAAACACGCTAACTATAATATAAACTTACATTATAACCCAATAAGAATCCCAATAACAAACCTCTTGAAACCTTGATCCAGGTATAATCACAGGATATTTCAAAGGAAGCAAAGTATGCAACTCCGGATGCTCCAAAACTCACTTCGACATTTTCCTACTCAAATTCTTCCAAAGTGAATGCACTTCCAAACCCCAATCTCTCACACCTTTATGCACTACTTTGCATACCAAAAGTTAGAGGTTACCCTTTTTTTCTTACAAACTAAAGATCATGTACTGGAAGACTCATGTTTTAGTTATAAACGAATCTTCGGGTTCTTATAAATTAAAAAGACTCTCCAACTTTTCAAGAAAACTCAACTTAAATCTTCAATTTAAGATCTTTAATGTCATTAATCGACCCAAAACTCAAATAATGAGCATGTACACGGTTCGCATGATTGAGTTTGAGGTCAATTGAGTTTATAACATTAATGCTCACATTCACGAAACTTTAAAAGCTATTAAAAGTTTATAACATTATGCTCCAAAAGCTTTCATCGGTGTAAGTGTTGAGATATACACTGAGAGGCAAAGATATACCTGAAAAGAAAAACCAAAATGGTAAAAAAAAAAAAAAAAAAAACTTCTAAGCCAGAAATGGTAACTTTTGAACGATAAAAAAGGTGTAAGCAAATTCGTACGTTGCATGCCCTCGAATTTTTGGCGTTCATTGAAGCCAACAAGTCGACGCAAGTGGCGGGTTAATGGGACTTCCTTTTTAGGTTCATTCCTTAATTATCCCATATATAATGTTACTTTCATTTTATGAAACAAAAGATATATTCAGGTTTAATGTGAAATTGAGGTTGACATGCATGCAAGCAGGGACGGGACCAACATGGTAGCCGGGTGTCACACCCAATTTTAGGTCACGAAGTGTAAATTTTTTTTTATAAAATATGTCTTTTCTGTGCTTGAGCAACACCCAATTTTACCTAATAAATTATTTATCGGGCATCTTTAATACTCATGGTCATTAAAAAAATTTGTGCAACACCCTCTAAAAAATCTTGGGTCCGTCCATGATCTCAACCATGGAAAACAGGAAAAGTCCATTATGGTGATTATATTAGAATACAAAGTTTTTGACATAAGTTTAGACTTTATTAAAATCATGTATGTAATTTAAACACTTTGAGGAAAAGTATTAGCGTGTCATTTATTTCTATGGATTTGACTTTTATTAAAATCGAATAAATTATATACATAGAAAACAAAGATGTTAATTAACTTAATCAAGTATTAAATCAAAGAATCCCACTTATGAAGTCTCTAACTCTATTTAAACTTTTATTTTTCTCTCTATATTAAAAACCAGACAATACACATATGATCAAAGAAAGACCATTAAGATGCTAAGGCACGTACAAAATAGTATATTCCAATCACGTACAAATTAAGCTGAAACCATTCTATATTTATGTTAATTTGTATTATGTTATGTTCTTTCAACTCATGGACATGAATGTTGTTTTCGTGTTATTAAAATGTCTGTTGCCATTGTCATATTTAAAATTTGTTATTGTCATTGTATAAGCAAAATTATCCGTTCGTTTTAATTGCTTAAAATAATATTGGTTAACTCAAGTTTAGTACATAGATAGTTTTCTTTTTACACTTGGTCGTGTTTAAACATGTACCAAATGGTTGTCTCTAAATGATCTTTTTTTATTGCGTATAATTGAAGAGTAGGTCAATATAATATGAATTTATTGGATCATGAAAGAATGAATAATTCATTACTATTACGTATAACTGTAAGAACATTTGGTATGCCTATGGTATAAACAGGGTTGTCTCGTTGATTTAGGTGGCCCTGTGCCACAACTCTAAAATAGGCCCCGCCGAGGACGAAAAACCTAATTATACCCTAACAAATTATTAGTAACATGAAAGATATTAGTACAAGTATCACACTAACGACCTCAGGTTGATCAAACGTTAATAAATGTTTAACTATGTGGTAATAAATATTAATATTGACTATTTACGATTCATGATTGACACTCTCTAATCAGTCATTCTCAACAACTTATACGGCAACCCATAATCCATTAGAAATTTTATGTGACGTTGCGGATGACAAGTAGGACCTAAACAATTTCAATTATTACTAAAACATATCAAAAGGATATGTTCAAACATGGATATTTGATAACTAGACATTGTTTGGTTAATTTGCAAAAAACACTACTCCATGATAAATAGCTTATCGCTTTCATTTCAATGTAAAACATATGTAGATATAAAATAATTTGTTCTAAATAACTATAAATAGGAAATATTATAGGGACCAAAAGGAAAGTAGATTGACTGCATGGTCAGTGAGTTCATATTATTGGTGTTGTCTAACGTTCATTTTGTTGATTTCGAAGAGAATTAATTTTGCTTGATAGAAATTGATGCGTAATAAAAAAAGATAGTAATTGAAAGCCTTCTATGTATATAACACAATTGACAAAATTGTGGCCTCTCTAAAAATGTGGCCCTATGCCATCGCACTTGCCGCACTCCCCCATCACCAGCCTTGGGTATAAAAATATTTATTAAAACGTGTAGATAAAATGCAAATGTTTTTTTTTATCAGTTGGTATGCCTATGGTATAAGGTTTTGCTAATGGCAGCCTTAAAAGTTGTTGCTAAGAGCTTGAATTTATTACATATAAAATAATGAGTGAATTAGTTTCTTACAAATAATTAGCAAAACCCTAATTTATATAATAGTATGTTAAAATTAATGAGTTGTCTTTCCTTCATTTTGTCACCAGAATTCTTCATCTTTATCTTTTCACCATTTTCTTCGTCAACCTTAATCTTTTCGCCACCTGTTGGGTAATCTTGATGGGCCAAGTATGTGGGTCAATGGATCCCTATTTGGACTCTTGTTATGTGAATAAAAGGTGTGGGTTTACTGGTTCCTTGGTATGACCGAGTATTGTGGAAGACCAAGTAATTCTCCACATGATGTTGGCTCCTAGTTAGTAGGAATAAGTGGTGCACATTTCTTTGTTAAGTATTCTAGTATTTTAGTATAAATAGAGTAGGGTATCTCTATTGTAAAGTTGTATTAGTTTCCTTCATGTTAATATACAAAGCATTGAAAACCAATATTGCCGTTTTGATTGGTGTTTTGTGGGTGTGAGTTCGGGGTAAGAAGGGACTGCTACTCAACACCACCTTCTTCATTCTCACACACTGCTACAAAAGCTTGTCCCTTTTCAACCCCTGGTTTTACGATCTCGTACTTTTCACCTTCTTCCATTTCAATGGGTACTTGGTTTATGGACTCTAAGTAGGTTAAGTGATAAGTAACAACAGTGAAGTAGTTTGCGCAGTATTTACACGGGTTCCTACCAATCAATGCAAAAACAGCAAGAGTGATGGCCAGGTAGACCAGTTTCTTGCCACCCTAAGCAAGTACAACTTCAGTCACCCATATTCACAACATTGGTCAATTCCTCGCGAACCTCAAATAGGGTAATTATGTGTGGCTTTTAACTGTGGCATGACATCTCCTAGTTCCTCATAGGGAGTTCCTTCTGGTGCGCCTGCAACGCGAACTGGTAAATCAGCCCAAAAAAAATCCTGGCTCAAACCATGAAATGAACAAACTCAGCTCCTCGGGTGGGATGCTGCTGGTCAAATGTTTATTTATACTACTATCCAAAGGCTGCATATTTCCTGTCCAGTATTGCTCAAAAGATGGTTTGGAAAAGAGAGAGTTCGGATAGTTAGGAAGTTCGGCATTTGTGTCAAAGGCAGAAGACGGTCGGAGATCATCAAATAGTTGATTCTTGACATAAGCTGAATCCGTAACTTTGAGATTAGATGCATTATCATTGTTGCTGCCTATAATTCCACTTTCATGACGGTTGTTATTCCCTGGTAGGATTCCATTCCTGAAATCATTTTAGGAACTATTTGCCCTGAAACAAAGTACCAAGTTACTTTATAATGAAGTTCTAACAAATGATATGTTTATATGCAAATCGCTAACTCACCACCAGTCAAGTTGGTTTTAGGACCATTTAGCAGTAGCGCACTCTCAGGGTCTGTTTGATCAGTCCATCTGTTAGGATCCACAACTTCCTTAACCAATTTAAGATTACCATCTTTTCCAGTGGTGGGTCCAAAATTTTTAGCATCTGAATAGAACAAATCTAACTTACTATTAGATATACAAAGTCAATAAGATAGATACTAAAAGTCTTTCCATTCAGATAACCTACAATTACCTGTAATATTCTCAGCCGAACCAAACTTTGCAGATGAATTGTATACCTCACTATTGGTGACTTCTCCCTTCCATATATCATCAAGAATAGCCTGTGATTAATTAATGAAAATTTCAAATCTCGTCAACAATAAAGTTAGGGAGAAAAACTGTTAATACACAGTTCCACAAATTAATTGAAACTTGACTATCTAAGAATACTTTAACATACCTCCACGGAAAAGATCGTTGTAGTGACCAAAGAAAACATGTAGTCCAATTTCAATATGGTTTCCACCTTTATCAACAAATGAATCCACTTTTCCACCAATGAATGTCCTTGGCTCGTATATATCCACCTGTAGAATAAGAAAAGTTTAAGTTGGGTGAGAACTTGCTGTAAACTCAAGCGTGCAAAATTTATTAGTACAGTGTTACACAATTTTACTCTACTTTTGCCATAAGTAACTTAAGCTTTATTCACTTAATTAACAAATCCTCTAATCAAAATACTATCATCTTTCTTTCCGATGCGCAATGCAAAAAAAACGTTAAAAAATCGTACAAACCTCATGTCCTTGATCCAAAAGCTCCACAGTAGTTGACATACGAGCAAGGCCAGCACCTATGATGGCCAATTTCAACTTGGGTCCACGATAATGTTCAGGCTCGGGTGGAAATAATCCTTAGAGCGAAACAAACAAACCTTAAAACCACACATGGATCCGACCAGATCCAGTTAAATCTATCAAGTACAACTAAAACAGCAGCGGAACCACCCATATAAATGGATGGGCCACAAAATAGCTCGAAAATACCACAAAAGCCACACACATGGCTTATTTATACAACCGGTCTTACTTCAAAGATATCTACAAACATTTAATCTTTGAGAAGATAAAAGGATTTTGGGATGGGAAGCTAAGAAGCTGGAACTGTGTTTTTTAAAGCTTGTCTTAAAGTGCTTGCCTCATCAATGAGGCTTTATGCATTCGTGTAGTTTTTTTAATCGTGATTTTTATTGTTGTTTATAATTTGTAAAAGCTCTCAAAAGCTTTAAAAGAAGCTCCACAGTAGCGTACTTGGTTAGCTTAATCATCATAATAGAGTTGCTTACCTTATACCATTAATGCTCACATACAATGACATGCAACTCGTTTTTTTATGTATAGTTAAGAGATCTTAGAAGCTTTGAAAGAAGCTTAATTGGTTATCTTATTCATCATAATAGAGTTGCCTAGCTTAAACCATACATTCGCATGTTCAGTTAATGCTCAACTTGCAACCAATGTTTTATGTATAGATAGATGTTTTTTGTATCATTTACATTTTATCAAGGTGGATCTATGGTCATCTTAAATACATACTTTCAGCAAAGAGACATTGATATTGATTACAATTGTTTGTCCTATGTGTAAGTTATACACTTTTAAGTAACATTTCTTATTTCAAAATTTCAAAATTGCTAGGCTTCAAGTTTCCAAAATGTACGAGGATTCATATTGATGAAGTGTTGTAATGAGGTGTCTCATGGTCGTCGAGTACTAATATGATTTTATCTCTCTTTAGTTTCTAAGCATTTGTGAAAATTCCTATTCTAATTTTGTTAAGAGATTGATACGAACTTCTTTGAGTTCATTTAGATGGTATGATCATTTGGTTTCAATATCACCTATTTAAGCCAAACTGAGAAAAAGATATTGCAAGTATGGTTATTTAGATTATTATTGCATAAATTGGGTTCTTATTTTCCTGTTAGGTTGAAAATATAGTTGTAGGTGAGATGTTGAGAGGTGATGCAACAAGAATAAAGAAAAGTTCTGGAAACTTTAAAAGTATTAAAAGTATCATTTAGTTCTAGAAGTCGAGTGGTTTGTGTCTTTAAACTTAGTAGTCTAAAAGTCATTTCGAATAAATGTGGTTCTATCAGTTTTTGGGTCTATTGGTCTATATATTGTCCTGCTATTGTCATCTAAGGGTAGACAATCAATTTTCTTTCTCGTAATAAGCTTTAAGCTTAATCATCTATATAATAAGAATCATCCTACTACCCCTGTCATTATTTCTTCTCTAGTTGCAGGGTACTGCACGAATTGGCATCAGAGCAAGTTGTGGTTTGTGTTTAATCTGCTTAATCATGCCTCCTAAACGTAGGCAACCAACAGGGGCACCTACCAATCTACATGGCGATCCAAGAGAAGAGGTGAATGAACTAAGGAGGCAAGTTGAGATTCTGACCCAACGGTTGGCCAGCTCGAGCCTTCTCAAGTGGAAGATGAGTTTAAGTCGGAAGATGCCATCCAAAACCCATTTCATAGGCATGCTCATCAACGTGAACCACCTATGCGTAATGATCGTAGGTGGGAGGCTAGCATCAAGGTCGAAATTCTAGATTTTTCTGGAACTTTGAAGGCCGAGGAGTTCATTGACTGGTTAAACACCGTTGAGCGGGTGTTTGAATTTAAGGATGCACCTGAAAACAGGAAGGTAAAATGGGTAGCCATCAAGTTGAAAGGCCGAGCATCTTCCTGGTGGGAACAACTCCAGTTGATGTGAGAAAGAAGAGGAAAACATAAAACAGTAATTTGGGATAAGATGAAAAAGAAACTCCAAGAGAATTTCCTTCCGTTCAATTATAAACAAACAATAGTTCCAGCGATTGTAAAATCTAAGGCAAGGAATCAGGTTTGTAGAGGAGTACACCTAAGAATTCTATGAGTTGGTGTCACGTAATGATTTATCAAATAGCGAATAACAATTTGTTTCAAGGTATTTGGGTGGTTTGTGCCAAAGCATTCAGGATGTGCTTTGTCTCTACACCTTCTGGTCAGTTTCTGAGGTATATCGAGGCGTTAGCGATAGAGAAACAACAAACAAGATCATGAAATCATCGTACAAGGGGATCAAACTTGGACCAAAGCAAGCCGAAGATGATGTCAAAACTCTAGAATCTAGTGTTGGTATATCAAAGAGACCAATTGTTGTGCATGGAAATGGAGTTGGAAACACTACTAGTTCATCAAACAAAACTTTTAAATGCTTTAAGTGTGGAGAACCAGGGACACGATCTTCGATTGTCGAAAGAGAGAGGTAAGCAACTAATGATCGAAAATGGGAAGCTTGAGAGCTATGATTATGAAGATGACGTAGAGTATATTGGTGAACTAAGTTATGATGAGTATGAAGAAGACAACGAAGATAGTTTTCTTTATGGTGATGTTGGTCAAATGTTAGTTATTAGAAAAACATTGTTGCTGCCAAAAGAGGATGAGTCTAGTGATTGGATTAGAAACAATATCTTCCACACAACTTGTACCATCAAAGATAAGGTTTGCAAGCTCATCATCGATAGTAGAAGTTGTAAAAATTTTGTTTCACAGGATGCGGTAGAAAAGCTGAATTTAAAGCAAGAAAAGCACCCACAACTGCATGAATTGAGTTGGTTCAAGAAATGAAATGAGGCAAGTGTTGATACTCGATGCTTGGTTTCTTTCTCAATATGGCAAAAGTACTTTGATAATGTTTGGTGTGACGTTGTCTCAATGGATGCTTGTCACATCCTTCTTGGAAAGACATTGGCAGTTTGATCATTGTACAAGTCATGATGGTAGATCAAATACTTACAATTCCTATAAAGACAATCTGAAAGTGACTTTTGTTCTATCAAAAGAAGTTGGCTTTACCAAACCATCTAAAAGAATCAGTGAGAACCTTCTTTCAATCTCTAACTTCATGGGAAAATTTGGATGAATCTGGAATTATGTTTGCTTTGGTGGTTCGTGAGGCAGAAACCCCTTTTTCAGCCCACCATTTAGTAAAGTATTCTTGAAAAGTATGCTGATGTGATGCCAACAGAACTTCCTTCAGGGCTGCCACCAATGAGGGACATTCAACATCAAATAGATCTCATTCCTGGTTCCATCTTGCCTAATAAACCATCCTATCGCATGAGCCTAAAAGAGCATGAAGAATTACAACGCTAAGTAGAGGAAGCCATAGAGAAGAGGTTGATAAGAATAAGCATGAGTCCTTGTGCTGTTCCAGCTGTTTTGACTCTTAAGAAAGATGGTTCGTGGCGTTTGTGTATTGATAGTCGGGAAATAAATAAAATCATAGTGAAGTATCGCTATCCAATTCCTCGCTTAGATGACATGTTGGATCATCTTTCTGGTGCAAAGGTGTATTCTAAGATCGATCTTTGAAGCGGGTATCACCAGATTCGTGTACGACCAGGTGATGACTGGAAAATAGCGTTTAAGACTCGTGAAGGTTTATATGAATGGTTAGTGATGCCATTTGGGCTTTCTAACGCTCCAAGTACCTTCATGCGGGTCATGAATCATGTCCTTAAGCCTTTTCTTCAAAAGTGTGTCGTCGTATACTTTGATGATATCCTTATATACTGCCTCATTCAAGAGCACAAACAACACCTAAAGGAGGTACTTGAAACTTTGAGGCGGGAGAAGCTTTATGTGAATCTAAAAAATGCAGCTTTGCGACCTCAATGGTGATGTTTCTTGGGTTTATTATATCAGCAGAAGGGATTAAAGTGGATGAGTCCAAGGTTCAAGCTATCTTTGAATGGCCTACACCACGTTCAATCCATGATTTTCGAAGCTTTCATGTTCTAGCCTCATTTTAAAGACGATTCATTCGAAACTTTAGCACCTTGGTCGCTCCCATTACCGAATGCATGAAAGTTGGTTTGAAGTTTTACTTGAATCCAGAAGCTAATGAAAGTTTCCAACTCATTAAGAGGAAAATATCTTAAGCTCCAGTTCTTGCTTTACCAGATTTTGGGAAGATTTTTGAAGTGGACTGTGATGCATCTAAGGTTGGTATTGGTGTTGTTCAAAGTCTAGAAGGACATTCGGTTGCTTTCTTTAGTGAAAAAAATAAATGGGTCAAGGCTGAAATATACCACGTGCGATGTCGAGTTTTATGCTATAGTTCGAGCCTTGCGACATTGGCAAAACTATTTAGTGCATCGGGATTTTATCCTAAATTTAGACCATGAAGCACTTAAGTACATTAATAACTAGCAAAAGTTGAGCCCGAGACATACAAAATGGGTAAGTTTCTTACAAAACTTTACATTTGCATTAAAATATAAGGCTGGAATTTAGAATAAGGTCGCTGATGCCTTGAGTTGACGAGCTTCTTTCCTATCAGTAGTAAGGGCAGAGGTCCAAGGTTTTGATACCTTCAAGGAAATGTATATGGTGATAGTTATTTTGGACATGTTATGCAAGACGTTCTGAATGTGCAACATTATGAGTATCAACTTCAAGATGGTTTTTCGTTTAAGGGCACGCAATTGTGCATTCCAGAGTGCTCTTTGAGAGAAAAGGTTGTTGCTGAACAACACGCTTTGGGACACTTTTAGTTTTGGCCTAAACTTAAACGGGACGTTACTAGATTTGTAGAGAGGTGCGAAGTATGTCAACGATCAAAGGGTGTTTCAGCTAACGCAGGATTGTACACCCCATTGCCCGTTCCACCTTTTCCTTGGATTGATGTAAGCATTGACTTTGTCCTTGGACTCCCGTGTACTCTGAGGCAAAAGGATTCCATCATGGTAGTAGTGGATAGATTTCCAAAATGGCCTAATTTATATATTGTCGCAAGACAATGGATGCCTCAAACGTGGCAGATTTGTACTTTAAGTAAGTTTTTCGTTTGCATGGGCTCCCTCGAACAATCACTTCAGATCGTGATCCCAAGTTTATGGGGCATTTCTGGAGGACCTTGTGGAAAAAGATGGGTACCTAACTATGTTTTAGCACATCCTACCATCCAGAGACAGATGGCCAGACGGAAGTGGTAAACAAAAGCTTGGGAAATCTGCTCCGTTGTCTTGTTGGAGACAAACCAAAGCAGTGGGATTTGGTGCTTCCGTTTGCTGAGTTTGCATTAAACAACTTAAAGAACCGGACAACTCAACGAAGTCCTTTTGAGATTGTTAATGGACTCGGTCCATACAGTGTTACTGACCTGACCCCAATCCCTAATTTAAAGAAAGGTAATGTGAAAGCTGATGAATTTGCACAGCATATCAAGAATATTCATGAGGAGGTCAAATTGCAGGTTGAAGCCCACAACGCCAAGTATAAAAATGCTGCTGACCGACACCGTAGAAAAGTTGTTTTTGAGGAAGGAGACTATGTATGGGCTGTTTTGACTAAAGATAGGCTGCCATCAGGAGTAAATGTTAAGTTGCATGATCGAAATATCGGTCCTTGTCAGATTCAAAAGAAGATAAATGATAATGCCTACCAGTTGCAGCTACCAAGCCATCTAAATACCTCCGACGTATTTAATGTTAAGCATCTAGTTCCATTTAAGGGAGATCTTACAAAAAGCTATAACTCGAGGGCGAGTTCTTCTTCAACTGGGGCCGACTGATGCAACAAGAATAAAGTAAAGTTCTGGAAACTTTAGAAGTATCATTTAGTTCCAGAAGTCGAGTGGTTTGTGTCTTTAAAGTTAGTAGTCTAAAAGTCATTTCGAATAAATGTGGTTCTATCAGTTTTTGGGTCTATTGGTCTATATATTGTCCTGCTATTGTCATCTAAGGGCAGACAATCAGTTTTCTTTCTCGTAATAAGCTTTAAGCTTAATAATCTATATAATAAGAATCATCCTACTACCCGCTAGTTATTTAATTTATTATTGCATAAATAGGGTTCTTATTTTCCTGGTCGGTTGAAAAATATAGTTGCAGGTGAGATGTTGAGAGGTAACAATAACAGAGCTTTAGTTAGCACCATGTCATGATCATAAGCCAAACTTACTCTGTGAATTTATATTCAAGCATGCTCTTGATTATAGATAGTTTCTTTTCTCAAGGTTTTATACTCGTGATAGAAAAATGATGGATATCATATGTTGTCATTAATGGAATGGAAGGTGATTTGCACACTGCACAATTTGATTGGCACACTCCAATTTAGTGTGTATTGCTCCTCAATCAGTCGTCTCAATGCCAACATCCGTCCTTACAATCTAAGATCCCGATGTACAAATTTATCGGCCAACCGATAATATTCATCGGGTTCGCTGCAGGTGAATAATACCACCGCCGAAATATTTCCTGACATTGTTGCCAAACATAATCGTGTCGTCGCGCTACATCATGCCGCATTGCTGTTCATCATCCAATCGTCGCATTGCATACCGCTTGAATGCCTTGAAACCCTATTTAGTGAATGGAAACCGTATAGCAGATACCTGCAATCAATAATTTTTTTTTTGGTGCAAAGGTGAAATATATTATTATCTCCAAACACATGAACATCAATCTATATATACTCTGTTTTGGACAGAACCCAGAAACAGAGAACAATTCTAAATCACAACTATATCAGACAAACACATATGTCTGATAGTACATCATACTAACTGAAAAAAAACTATACATCCTGCATCTCAGTGAAACAAGATCCTCAATCTCACAAAGCATTCTATCAATATTTTATAAGATTCACCTTTATTGCACCATAACCATCTAGCTACATTTCCAAACTCTCTCCACCTTGATCATTCAACTTGCCACCACAATAACCAAGGCAGAAAGAGAGCTTGGCATCACTAGGCACCCATAACCTCTCCACCAGTAAGGGCTATACCAACTATGCTACATTTTCATTTACTACAATGGCTTCACATAGATGGGAACACACACCTTACAGTGAGTACCACCATTACCTCCTATGGCATTGTATAGATAGGACCAAGTAGGTTCATCTTTCACTCCTCACTATTCCTATCTACATACACTGCCCACCAAACCTGCAATCAATATTTTGAAGAGTTTTTGCCGATAAAAAAACTAAAGAGAAAATTGGTTGTACACTTCATATAAAAAGAACTGAAGTTTAGCTTTAGGAGGTGTTTCTTTAAGCTTATATAACAGGCTTATGACTTATTTGGTTTTCCGCTTATGTTTCATTAGCTTATTTTTGTTTACGTATTTTTTTAGAATAAAATCAGCTTATAACTTATTATGACATGATAAGCTTTATATAATCAGAAAAGTTTCAAAACAGGTAAAAAAAGTAAGCTTATGAAACATGCGCTGAAACAAAATAAGCCACAAGTCCACTATATAAGCTTAAACAAACACCATATTAATACAAACATTGATTACCTTGGGTAAGGCACCAACCGCATCATCACAAGGCGAGTCACATAAAGAAGAGTATCATCCTTTAATGTGCACAAGGATTTGCATTGTGGGCACTATTAAGAGAAAATGAGAAAGATTTTTTTTTTTTTTTTTTTTTTGTACATATGTTAAAATTACTATTGTTAATAAGTACTGTACCTTGCTACAATTTTTACTTTGTTGAAGCCATTGGTTTATACACGACCTTCCATATATGTGCTCACAAGGAAGAAAACTGCAAAACAAAAAGAAACAGGCAATCAAATGTGTAAATAAATAACCTAGTATTCAATCACCATATATCATAAGAGCTAGGATGCATGAACCAAGAATTTGTAAAGCCTTGATTCTTAAGGAAACTAAGAATCAACTTAGGGCATAAAAAGGTTAATGAATTTACTAATGAATAGAAGGAAACATGCATGATTTTACACATAAATAGGAATATTGTTAAAAATGGTATCACATTATATTATAAATAAAAGTCCCATATCAAAAGGTTTCTCTTGTTGACATGATGTCTATGTGTGTTATTAAAAGGTGTTTGTAGTGGTTTTTGGTGTTTATGGTGGTGAAACTTGAAGATTGATATATGCAAATGTGAAAGTGTAGACAGTATGAAGATTTGAAGAGGGCACTCCACTCGCCACCAATGCGGAATGGAAGGCCTTTTCATGGATGGATGAAGATGAATGAACACATGAACAATTGAAAATAATACAATCAAACCCGTAACTCATACATTTTATAAGGCTTAAACTTTTAATTCAGAAGCGAAGATAACATTCGAATCATTATGATAATCACGCAATACAGTGGTTGGTACGATAACATTACATGTTTCATCTGTTGAAGAATATAAGAAACACTCGCTAAAAAAATAAAAAAAAAATACATGATTTATACACAACAAAATTTGGATCTTGCACTCAAAGCTTAGACCACTTTCTTCTTTTTCTTTTTCTTTTTCATAAAAGAAAATTTTGTACATGCATTATGATTTGTGATGCAGTGGGTCCTCACTAACAAACAGTAAAAGTGTGGCACCCAAGTTTAGACATAAAATTATGCATGAGTTTAGGCCTTCCAATCATTTCTCTTAATTAAATCCACAATTAAAAGAAAAAATATTTTTGTCATAAAGTTGGATATCGTGCCCAGCCATATAGTCTCGGAAAGGTGTGCAATAGGTGGCACAAGGCATCCATTTAAAACGGACACATTTTTATTAGTTTTACACATGGTTATCAAGATCGCGATCTTTATCGTAGGATTGTACGATCTTATGATCATACATTGAAAACCTTGCAGGATCGAAGTAGGATCAGAGATAGCATAGGATCGAAGTAAGATCTTAAGATAGCCCAGTAAGATCGTAAGATTGCTATCAATCCTGATCGTACTATAAAACTTAATATTTATTATTAAACAAAGTTTATACATAAATGAACCCCACTTTCAAAATTTTGACAAAATTTTACCTTATACATGACCCAACTTTACTCGTGTTGTATTTTTTTTTTACCAAACATGAAATAATTGCATGTATTTCATCGTTTATGTTATGTTGATGTTTAAACTTTGAAAATTTTATCCATGTTCACATAAATTGGTCTTTTATATGTAATTTTATATGGAACTATATAACAGTACAACAATTGGTCTTTTATATGTAATTTTATACGGAACGATATAACAGTACAACCTCTATCTAAAAATTTTACATTTTTGTAGGATTTTACGATCCCGATTTGATCTTACGATCACAATTTTGCGAATACAAAAACTATCCTAAGTAGGATCACGATCTTGATAACCTTTTATATGCAATTTTTAGTTTACAATGTAATAGAGGATCTTTGTTGTTATCGCTTAAGATCACCAAAAACCACGCGAAAGATAGTATAGAGAAAGCGTTATATACCGTACCAAATTTGATGTTTTGCACTTACCAGTCAAGGCTTTGAAGCAAATTGGACAAACATCATTAAACACAGTTATATTCTTGCGTCGTCCAAGAATAGGCCAATCAACCACCACTCCTTCCAAAGTTGTTGTACCATCGGGACCAACCCAAGTTGTAACCTTAGGCTGTGTTATCAAAAACGCTATTTCTTCTAAATCAACATAATTATAATCCAAATAATCATAATCTTCTTCTTCGAATTCCTTACCTTGTTCTTCTTCATCTCTTTCGATGAACTCCTTGTCATGATCCATTATTTACAAAGACTAACATGTTAGTATTTATTGCCTAGCAAGGATTGAAAAAACCAAGACACATATTTTATAGTCGGCTTTTAATAGCATGTAATAAAGTGCGATTTTAAGATTTGTTCACATGGCAGATATGAACCCAAAAAAGTACCACAATACCCATCCAACTTTCAAATTTTGTTTCATTATCATACGTTTTAGAGTTATCTCTTTGCACCGTTAGTCCTTTTGACTAACGACCGTTTGTAATTAACTCAAAAAATGTTTTCTTTTTCTTTTCTAATTATCTTTTAATTTTTCTTTATATTTAAAGTTTTTCGATTTTCTATAAACTATTCGTTTTTATATACTCTCTTATACGTTTTTATATATATTTTTATACGTTATATATGTTTTTATATACGTTTTAATACGTTCTTATATAAAAACGGATACAAATGTATATAAACACATATATACACTTTTATATATATGTTTTTATACACGTTTTTATCCTTGTTTATATACGTGTTTATATACTTTTGTATTTGTTTGTATATAACAACGTATAAAACGTATATAAAAAACATGTGTGTATATATATATATATATATATACTAGTTTCAAAACCCGTTTGATGGACGGGTATGACTTATAATTATCGTTGGAAGGTTATAGTTAACACAAAATAATATATAAAGATGGCGGGCATGACGTATAATTATTGTTAGAATTATGATTATCGTTGAAATATTAAGTTAACGAAAAATAAGATAAAACGTGCCATTTTTTATTGAATGCATTAAAAACGAAAAGAAATAAATGGTTATTGAATATGGGAGAAAAAAAGTTTCAGAGTGGTACGCAAGAGCAAAGTATCAAAGCATAGCCCGTCCGATGGGCGACCAAGCCTTATGAATATTGTTAAAAAAATTGAAGTTAATGAATAATAAGCTATAAACATACCAAATTTTTAATTGCGTGCATTAAGAACGAAAAGAAATAAACGGTTATCGAATATGAGAGTGAAAAAAGTTTTAAAGTGGTACGCAAAAACAAAGTATCCAAGCATAGCCCGCTCAACGCGAGTAAGTCTTATGAATATCGTTAAAAAACTTAAGTTAACGAAAATAAGTTATAAACATACCGAATCCAAGACCATTGATCTGTAAATAATTCTAGAAGGTACAAAAACGAATTTCAATGTTGATGCTAGACATGTACTCACAATAGCGAAAGAAGGGTGGTAAAAAATAGTTGAAAAGTGTAGATGTTGAAAGAAAGGGTCGTAACGTTATAAATATTGTTGACATATTTTACTATAGCGAAAGAAGGCGGGTAATGAAGTGTTCAAGGAATAAATTAAACAACGGTTAATGAAGTAGGAACATCGTAACATATTTATATCGTGAATAAAGAACACTCTGAGAATATTAATTAGTTGCAACTCAAGAAACAACACTTCCTCAATGTAATGAGTTTGAAGAGTTACTTGCCACTGCCAACGGAAAACTATACCCCACTATGATTGGATATATGTTTTTATGTATATATGTTTTTGTTTATTTTACTTCCTGAATTAAAATATGAAATCTTATGTATATATGTTTTTATTTATTTTACTGTTTCTAGATAATGATATTGTGATTTTGTGTGGTGTGGTTTAACTCACTGATGTCTTTATTTTGAATTACATGTCTACGTTAGAATTTTCAAAGACAAATACCACAAAACATGAGGATGAACTATCTCACCAGTCTGATATTTGCGCCATTTTTATCAAGAACGCAAAGAGCTTTTGCAAGCAATGAGATTATTTTAGATTAGTAAAATACTGCTTTGTCTATCTCATAGAAATGGTAGCTACACATTAACGACTGAAGAGATACCATAAATAAAAATGACTTTATACTTGTAATTTGCGCCTCAAAGTGGCTCATTACATAAAGAATGGCATTTCCAACTCCATTCTATTGAAAAAATGATCTTTGTTTGAAACATGAGATTTAAATAAACACAAAAGTTCAAAACACAAGAACATTAAGATAGACACATGGTGAGCAGCAGTCTAAGAGCATGAAACCTTTGGGATTAGAGGATCGATACCTGCTAATTAGACGGAAACTCATACTTCATATTGCAGCTAGTTGATAAGAGGATAACTTAATACCATCAATGGAACTTGTTGAGGTCTTTGAACATTCTTGAGTAAAACTTCTCCTTTCGCTTAGCTCTGCCTGACCCATTCTTAACACCAAAATGAACTAAAGGGAACTTTGAATGTTGAAGATGGTTAGAGTTAGATGAGAGGCAAATCGGTGCTATAAAGTGTGTTTTGATTCCTAATATAGAGATCTGTCAGACCTTTGAACACGCTCGAGTAAAGACTTCATCCGATTTCATACTTCTGTATGTAGAGGTCCAACAAACACCTTGCTGTGAAAGAAAATAAATCCATTGATAGTCGAAATAATTATGAATTTGTACCTTACTTTATATTAAGTAGAATTTGAATAACATGAAGGTTCAAAATATAGTAATTCCCAACTTGTTAAAAAGCATCCATGGAAGATCAAATGCCATGTTACTTAAAAAAATTACACGATTGAGCCAAGCAACATAATCTAGGGCGTCCATAATTTGATTGAAGATCAAGAGCATTGGATGATAATGAATCAAAAAAGTCATCCTTTCTGTAAACAGGCTTTCGATTGCAAGACAATTAATAAAACATATCAGATACAATAATGGTCAATTAGATAAAATAAAATGAAAATTATCAAGAAAAAGAAGTAGAAACTTTTAGATTGCGACTAAATGCAATTTTTCAGTGTTATTCTCACCTTGACATCAGCTTTGGGTAAATTGGAATCATTTTCCTCTTCTGGTTCATCCTCATCAGTAGCATTTTCAGGTTTTTCCGTTGAACTTGACCTGTTACTTTTTCCCAAGGTACCCCATATATACTTATAATTAAAAACACAAACATATCAGTGGCTATACAACCTGCATTTTAACAGCAGCCAAGTAGGCAAAAACAACAGGTTGGCAACAACTAAACACCATGAATTTGCAAAGCGACTTTGCCACTTTGTCGCAGGTTATTATTGGGGAGATACCACTTACAAATTACAGATGTTTTGCTTAGGTGTGCATAGAGAGGAGTTAGAATACAATAATCTTTCACAACTGTTATGCCCAATTGATGAAGTCCTCCTGGTTGCCTACCAGGAAATCAAGTATTAAGGCTCCATATGAATAATGTTATCAATAAGTGATATAAGATTGTATGCTATAAAATTATGTTATCTTAACCCGATTGTTGTGTTTTATATACAGGTAATTAGGATGTATTTAGTTAAAATTAAAATGGGGCTCATTGTCTTAGTTAGATAATTTAAAATTTGGTTCACCTTCCTTTTGTTGGTGGTGAACGTTATTGCTTGAGCTTATGTGAATCTTCTGATTACAACTGTAATGCTACTTATATAGCTATTCCTTTTGTTAGCCCCTGTATTTAGCTATTCTGCATTTGATTATTCCGCCCTAGCTGTTGCTGCTTTGCAGATGCTGAAATCTCTCTGCTTAGACCTGTTTTTACCATATATACATAGGTCCAAAATATTAGTGTTACTACCCCTTTAATGGTCATACTCATGGCAGAACAGTTGTGAGTGCATATCTTGAGTCAACCCTTTTAATTCACTAGTCTGTCATTCATAAGTCGGCCCATGCTGCTGTAGTTAACAAGCCACACATGTCCTGAATAACAGGCCCAATAACCCTTGTTACCATGTGTTTCCCTTCCTTATGTTGTAATCAGCCAACATCAATCTAAGCTACTACTTCTCGAATTAGAGTATCCTTTTATGTGAATTTTTCTATTAGTAATAATAGTTTTTGTGGTGCAGTCAAAGAAGGTGATTTTGAAGGTTTATGAGAGTGCAAAATCAAAGAACGCTATGGCAGTTAAAAGCCTAGCCAACTTGGAGAAAGATGTACTCGAAACATTTAACATGTTTTCTGCAAACGTTGCAAAAATTGAGCTGTTGGAGACGGCTTTACGTGAAGAGAAGATGAAGCGTGATACCAATTGGCTTGGCTTAGGAGTCAAAACACACCGTCTTATAAGAAGGGTGAAAAAGTATAGCCGTGAAGAGCATAAGGAGGCTGATGAGATTATGAGAAGAACAAGCAGAACATGTATTGCTAAAGCCATACTAAAAACTCGAAGTAAGCACACAAGAGATTGACTTTCTTTGGGGTTTGATCATTGTAAAAGTAATATAACTGAAATTCTGTTTTTGTAGCTGGAATTTTAAATGGTTATCATTGCAAGTATTTATATTGGGGCACTTTTTTAACATTGAGAGTCATATTGTCTTAAGTGATAAATCTTCAAAGTCTCCCAAAGGATTCGAAGCTATTATATTCAAAAAATTCTGATTATTATCAACATAAACGTAATCTACTTTTTCTTACTCATATCGAACACAAGAATTTGTTGGAATTATATAACATGACTAATCATAAATATAAACAATAAACATCAAAGTAAGTGCGGAAGCGTATAGGAACATATAATGAATAATTAATTAACTAAAGAATAAAGTATGCGTACCTTTCTTGATTCTAGCCAAACAAGAATCAAATCCACAAACTAGCAATTAGGATGAACCCTAATTAGGGTTTATAGGATTATGTGAATTACCCCTTACCGTTTTGTAATTCAATCCAAGATAATAACAAAAGTATGTTATTACTATGTTCTTGTACACACGTACTAAACCGAATTAAAGTAATGCTAGTTTTTATAAAACAAATAACTTTGCTTGTGGAAAAAGAATGATCGACACCTATGGTGTTTGGCCAATCGGTTTGGACAAAGAAAAACACACACAAAACGTTTTTTAGGGTTTAGCTTATGAGCACAAGAGATGGAAAAATAAAACCCCTAGCCTTGTATATATACACAAGCAAACTTGGTGAACAAGTTGGGTTTTTCTTTCCTTGTTTTGTCCCTTGGCCGATCGGTATAGGAGTCCCCAAAGGGATTCCGGAACCTTCCCAACTTTTGCAATTTAGTCCTTTTCCATAAACATTTAACGACCGTTAATCCATTACATTAATTACTTAACGTCCGTTATTTATTTTGTTTAATAAATAAATAAATACAACATTTATATTTAATTATTAACTTTAAATTCTCATACGTAAAGTGTGCAATCCCATAGTCTCGAGTTCGATCCTAACTCACGTCTACTAATTTATATCCATAAAACTAACAGCTCCCACTTGGATATATCTTAATAGAGTGATCACATTCGGTTAGCGTCTAGCAACACTTCGATGCCTCTAGTACAACTCGAGCAAGGTCTCCTGGAAAAACCTTTTAATGATTTCTCATTATTATTATCCTTTTGTTTCTAATACCATGTTAAATAAAGATATGGAATTAAGTCATTCTTTATTCAACCATTCTGTTTCTCGTTATTAGTGATTGAACAAGATTACCAAATCTTCTAAACATATTTAGGGGAGAACTTTGGGCATGGCCATGCAAACATCTTATCAACCCTACGAGGGCCAAAGCAGTATTAAACTCCAAAATAAATTTGAAGGAACAAATTCTATCTTGACTACGAGAATAACCCACGAACTTTGCAACACTTCAGGAAACAACCCTTATGACTACCAGTTACGTATAGCGTTAAGTTGTTCCACCGAAGTGCACTACATTCATGACACTTATCTGGTATCTCAAGTCTGAGGATAACTATCCATAATTTACTTATAACAATATCCACAAAGTAAATTATGTAGTTAGGATAAGTCCTATATTCAATTCATTGAATATCATCTGAAATTGGTATGCATTCTCATCAATATACTTTCAAGTAAATTCTACCATATCTCTTCATTTGTCTTAGTTTAATGATACTCCCATATCATTAATTGACAACAGACGATTTAGAATAAATAAATTTATTCACGGATTAAACATGCAAATATAGGATACAATATATTATAAAATCAAACATACCAAGTATTTGATTTATTATAACAATTGTTTAACATCCCTTATCCAAATACCAAATAGATCAATGCATGAAAATTCCTATTGATGAATTATGCCTCAAGTAATGACAATCATACTTGTTGACAAGGCATAAATCAACCAACTTGATCTATCATAATTTTGAGAATACTTATTTCAAGAATTCAATTAATGAAGTCCTTGTATGTGTGCATTCAACAATCCACATAATAATTCATAAAGTGTGACATCCTCTATCACCAATTTATGACAATTTAAACTTTCAAACATTTTAAAGTTTAAAGTATTCTTATTCTTTTAATGTATAATGCAACCGTGCTCTTAATAGCACAACTAGTTCATATGGCCATTAACAAGAATGAAATCCCACCATTACTAGTATTGAGTGTCATCTCAATTAAATCAGCATCATTGTATACAAACAACAATATGCTCATTAAAACTCCGTAAACTTTAATATCTTATTGTGTAATGTTTGATGCCTTCCTAACTTTCAAGTTTAAAGCTGATGACAATTTGCACAACATTTGACATATTGTTCATCCATAGAATCTAGGAGCAATTCCAGGTTTTGAGGATGTAATTCTATTAGAATATTCATTACACAAGTTATCTAATAACTTTTAGTTAGATATCAATGTTGTCAAATCATCTATCATTAAGAATGATACAACAATTTTAATACACAACATGATGTACATGATGAATCTACAGGTCAACCTTAGAATTCATTCACGTTCTATCTTGTCAAAAGATATTTATCAATTTCCCAAATGATATATCATGTTTTATTAGAATCATTTATTTTACTGCACATGTTTATTAATAATAAATATATATTCCAAGGTTGTATGTTTTAATTCTTAAATCTTACAAGTGAAGTTTCATTCCAATCTAAGACTTAACATTTAGCTTACAAGGAATGTTACTTCCTATATGTTATACAACATATAAGATTTAAAAACCTTACCATAATACTCCCACTAGCTTTCAGGAATACTTAAAATTTATCTTATTTCAATTATAAATCGAAACTAGGATTTAACAATTAATCATAAGAATAATTTCATAGATGCATGCATTTATCCATTCATGAATTATTGCACTTCGTACACTTCCAAAGATTATATGAATTCAAAAAACCTTTCAATTACTTACCGTCCTCGCTCAAGTAATTTCTCAAGAAAGAGTTTTGATATTCCATTGTCATATTTCATATTAATGAAAACAAGTATGACAATTATCATCTTTATATATTTAATGTGTCTAGAAAAGAATATTCAATCACAATTAATTGCTTAAATATGATTAATAATCTTGTCATAAAACATGCATTAAATATGTGTACAATATTGTCCATATGATTTCTACATAGAAATTCAAACCACTAGGGTTTTTCATCTCTTTGAAGAAACTCATTTCCATTCTCTAGTCTAACTATTAAGATAAACCAAATTTCCAAAATTGATTATCTTTATGGACAGCATCTTTAACATTCATAGTATGAGTAATTTACCCAATTCAATATTCGGTAATCCATCATAATGATTATCAGGTTTATTATAATCCTGTAACTCATATTTCTCCTCAGCATATAAATCAAATATCTAAGATATCCTTGCAGATCTATGAATGAAAATTCCATCATCTTGAGGTCTATCATTTACATGTCTAACCTCATTATGATATTTACTAGTGTGTTTTAGAAGATTATGTATCTTGTAATTTTATCTTTCAAGATAAAAAAAACTCCCACTTGCCTTTTGTAATATATAGACTATCTATATATACTTAGCAATTAGAGCAAAACTACATTGTTCTCTTTTTGGGACATTACAAATACACATTGATAATTCTTGACATTAGTTTGTTAATAACCTATTCATAAGTAGTTTAACAAAATTCAGAATCTTCAATTTTAAAACTTAATGTGATTCATCACATTCCATAATAAAATGGTGTTTTATTAATCTTCTAGGTTGGAGTCATATTGAGTATATTCAATCCATACTCAATTTCTAACCTTGTTACTATTTAAGAAAGAAGTTATGGTTATCTTGAATCAAACAAATCAAATATACTTTGATTCTCCTAACTGAACATACCATCAACTTGTGGTATTCATTAGAATTAATATTGTAAGACAATCTAACAATATATAAGATAAACATATTCCTTTTGGCTTACCTATTTACCAACTAAGTCAACTTAATGGTATAATAGACTTTTCAAGCCAATTACATGCTTTATAACACAAGTACCTTTTAACCAAGTCACTTCATATTCATGTCTCAACAAGAAACATAAACTGTTATAATCCCATTATACGTTATAAATCATTGATCAACTCAATGACTACATGTATATGTCTTAATTAAAAACATGACAAGTTAACGTCTTACTTTATTATAAGTCTTAAAAGACTTTATGTTTATGTCTTTACCATGAATCATAAACATGTTTAACTAAAGTAATTATGAACACAACTCTTGGTTTCAATAGTAATTTCAAGTTAATTTATTTACTTCACAATAATGTAGGACTACATTATTTATTCATTTATTTATGTCATTCCAAAATTCATAAATATACAAATTAAAGTAGTATTAGATTACTTCATTTATTTATGTCATTCTAATAATACATAAATATTTAATTTGAAGTAGTCTTATATCTATCATCTTGACACATATTCTAAATACTTGTCTAATTAAGAAACTGCAAATATGTCCATGCAAGATCTCACTTTACATAGAGATTTACTTTGTTGTTACAATCTCGCCAAGTTCTCACATGACGTAAATTGCAACACCAAGTGTTTCTTGAATTAGATATGTACAAGTTATATTAGAACGTTAGTCTCTTACCTTGCAGTCAAGAGAATCCTTTAAATCATATACCTATATGTTGTACCTTGCACACAATATAGATTTCTCCCACTTGTGCATGGAACAACATCATGTAGCAGATAAACAACACGACGTATGTTTGTTTATGTGACCAATATGATTGTGTCATTGATATTAGCATAACTAGTAGATGTAGAACCACTTCATTGTCTAATAAGGAAACGTACATGACTATCCTTGAAAACATAAGTGTCTACAAGTGGAAAGTAATTATCTTAAGACATTCTAGATATAATCTGAGTTACTACTAAGATGACAAAGCTTGTAACTCCCACTGAATAAGAGATCATTACATTAATTCCTTATTCAGTAATAAGAACAAAATACTCCCACTGGATTTGACAACATTGCAAGTGTTTCATTAACCAATGAAAGAAAATAGTGTTCTATTTACTTCCCTACACCTTTGAAAAAGTCCATACATAACAATTACTTATGTACTTAAAGAGTGTATTCTACTATGTAGATGATGAACTATCCATCAATGCTATTAACTTGAAAAATTGGGCATGCAATTTCTTTCTTAATAGTTCTACTATTCCAACAATTGTAAGTAGTACTTTTAAATGGTCAAAACAAAACAACTAGATAAAATATGCTAGTTTGTCTTTTACCAATTATGCAGTAATTAGTCTAGCTTCTAATTTAATAACTCAGAACATATGCAATTTTCTTAACTATTAAAATTTGCTTACGAGTTATGTATTTAGAATTTAGACAATTCTAATTGTCCTATCATACCTTTCTTCATTCATGAAAAGGAATAGGGTTGGATCTCACTCTTTCTTATGAAAAGAGGACTAGGTTCATTCTTATAGTAACGTTGACTCTACTAAAACCCTTACAGGTGTAGATCAATTTTACCAATACAGGAATAACCTACGTTTACGGTTTAATGTTGCATTAATACATTTAAAGAATTAGCAAAATTCAATTTTAGTATTTTCGATAATTAAACTTTTCAAGAAAATAAAATACCCAAGGTAATATTCATATAACCATAGTATTTTCTCGAAAACTAGGATCCAAATTATCGTAGTTCCATTACATCAGTTGATCTGCTAGTAACGAAAGCACATAATAGGGTAATCTGTCGAACATTAATTGGCAAACAATTTCCAACTCCTAGATCATTATGGGATTTATATTTTCCAACGCTATTGCAAATATAAACATGTTTTATCCCATCTTATGCCATTGAGTCCAAGATCTCACTTCCTACTCAACTTAAGTGTCTAACTTAAAGAACTGCAAATATGTCCATGTAAGGTCTCACTTAACATAGAGATTTACCTCTCCATTACAATCTAGCCAAGTACTCTCATGACTTAAATTGCAACTTCAAGTGTTCCTTTTAATTAGATGGCATATACCTTAATTTAAAAGGGTACTAGTTTTGATTTTATGTGGTCAAATCAAATATGTACAAAGATGTCATGCATTCATCTTGTAGCATAATTTTAATAAAAACTTTTTATTACCAATTCATAAAGATCAAATTATCAAAGTTCTAATTGAGGTATTGGGTTCACCAATCAAGGAATTTAGTGTTAATTATCATCCATTATACCGTACTTTTGCATAAGTGTAAACACTTAGTGTTTCGGATAATTACCACCGAAGTGGCGCATGGAATTAAAACTAATTCGCCCTTAAGATGAGCTTGTACTTTTATGGCTTACTAAGTAGCTCCATTCGAACTTACAGAGGGCAGAGGACCAGTCAGCGAAACGCATAACCTTAGACATCCATTCATTGTGATCATGCGCACTTCTTTATTAACCCCTTTATAGTTCATTCTAAGTGGGTGACCGTTCAGGACCATTTGTACCAAAGTCACCAATCAATTAAACTATTGAAAACTTAACTCTTCAAACAAATCAAATTTCACCATTGTTTAGTTCGTATTATTTTTCTATTCAAAATTACCCTTTGCTTAAAATTGTCGCACATAATAAACAAACAAGTAATACCAATAAAAAATATAAACAACTAAAAACAATGCGCACATAATAAACAATTTATACGTGTAAACAAGTAGCCACATGCAACTTATTCGATAAAACCCTATTAATAATCAATGTCTAGGTTAAATTAATGTATATATTAATTTAGGGCTTTCACTCTCCCAATTGAAAGTGAGCCACATACATCGACGAATCGATTGCGTAAACCCATAATTAATGATATACCAAATTGCACATAATTGATTCATTAATGTATATAATTGGAGTTTTCCCCAATTCAAGATTTATCATAAATATACATGTGTATAAAACTTAACAATTAATATCGCATAACCAATCTTAACAATTAAATATTCAAAGCAACTTATCCATGACTAACATGCATGTATAATCATGGATACATCATAACAATTATACAAATAGTCACAAGATCGCATACAATTCCATGTCACATAACACTTTATTCATGAATTTATCACGTAACAAATATATTAAATCTAGGTTTCGATATAGATAACATAACAATTAATATAAACCCTAAAAAAAATTTAAGGAAATCGATTAAAAAAAATTTAGGGTTTCCACCCATAAAAAATTTTCGATCCATAATAGATTTTTAAAACCAAATTAGGGCAAAAGCCCTAACCCTAAAATTAGGGTTTATATAATCATAACCAAAACCCTAGAATAATCATATCTAACAACATACAATATTTGTTATTTACGCGTTTAGTAATTAATTACTCATTAAAACCAATGACTCGTGATGCCACTGTTGGAATTATATAACATGACTAATCATAAATATAAACAATAAACATCAAAGTAAGTGCGGAAGCGTATAGGAACATATAATGAATAATTAATTAACTAAAGAATAAAGTATGCGTACCTTTCTTGATTCTAGCCGAACAAGAATCAAATCCACAAACTAGCAATTAGGATGAACCCTAATTAGGGTTTATAGGATTATGTGAATTACCCCTTACCGTTTTGTAATTCAATCCAAGATAATAACAAAAGTATGTTATTACTATGTTCTTGTACACACGTACTAAACCGAATTAAAGTAATGCTAGTTTTTATAAAACAAATAACTTTGCTTGTGGAAAAAGAATGATCGACACCTATGGTGTTTGGCCAATCGGTTTGGACAAAGAAAAACACACACAAAACGTTTTTTAGGGTTTAGCTTATGAGCACAAGAGATGGAAAAATAAAACCCCTAGCCTTGTATATATACACAAGCAAACTTGGTGAACAAGTTGGGTTTTTCTTTCCTTGTTTTGTCCCTTGGCCGATCGGTATAGGAGTCCCCAAAGGGATTCCGGAACCTTCCCAACTTTTGCAATTTAGTCCTTTTCCATAAACATTTAACGACCGTTAATCCATTACATTAATTACTTAACGTCCGTTATTTATTTTGTTTAATAAATAAATAAATACAACATTTATATTTAATTATTAACTTTAAATTCTCATACGTAAAGTGTGCAATCCCATAGTCTCGAGTTCGATCCTAACTCACGTCTACTAATTTATATCCATAAAACTAACAGAATTACACACCAGCGTGGCCCGTGTGATGCACGGGCTTTGATCACCATGAAGTAGCATCAATCTAGTAACGGTTAAGGTCATTGATATTGCAAGGGTTATGCAAATTCAGTTATTATGCTTAGTTTCGATTCGAGGGTGCTCGACTGAATAAACGAAGTTTGTTCAAGTAAGTTTTTGTAAATAGACTTGTTTCAAGAAAAAAATATCAAATACATGAGTGACTTTCATCATCGTTACGCAAAACATGTTATTTCAAACACATAGTTTATACTACACAGAACTAAGGTATTTTTCTTTTGTCTCTTACACCAAAACTGATGTACCATCTTCGAGTCTTGTCTTTCATCTGTAACGATTGTTTCTCAGTCGATTTTCTTTTGAATACTTGGGTCATATACGTATGTATTAGAATATTTATAAAACGTGTTTGGTAAAAACAACTGAACATGCTAATTTAACCTCTTTGTTTTTATTCATATACTCCGTATAAAAGTTTCAAAATTGTCCATGCCTATTTTTTTTAAATGTTCTTTATTCAATTTATGTATGGACTTTTTTCCAAATTATTAATACATGAGCTTGTAGACTAAAATTAAAAGTGAGATATTACAAAGCTATAATAAATGAATCCATTGGTAATATATTTGCGTTGATGCTTAGAAATTTCACATCAATTAGTCCTTTCTTATTTGTCCAATTTGTTACACAACATATATACATGGTTTGACATAACAAAGTAACAAAGTACATACACTTTTCTTATCTGATATATCAAGCTTTTGATCACAAAGCTTTCCTGGAGGTTTCGAAGACTTCCCTTTCCAAAAGAGCCCGCTTAAGTGCTTTTCTTGATGGTCGGTCTTGCATCAATGTCACGTCCAACAACTCATCTAAAATGGTCAAATGACGCGAAACATGTATGTAATATACTAATATCTAAAACATATTATTTTATTTAATTTGAATAATTTCTTCTTTCAAGATCATAGCATGTTTGTTTCAGTCATATTCATTACATTTAAATCAAAATTCAAATAAATGGTAAAAAAATTATTGGCTGATAGACCGAACTCGAACGACCCATTTTGACCACACTTAAAAGGGAAATATTTTGACCCATTTTGAACTCCATTACTCTTAAGCCTCGTGCAAATATGCAACCCTGCAAATTGCAAGTAACTGTGTCATGCATTTACTTCATCCGTCTGGTACTAAAATCCCAGCCTGTTTCTGCAGTCGAAGCCAGTTCATAATAAAACTGCTCTTTCTCACAATCATTCGCAAGTTTATGCAGTTTCTTTGTTCTTTGAAACAAAAAGAATAATGTAAAAACACAATTTGTTCTATTGATTGGTTGAAACTTTAAAAATACAATCTTTGAATTACTTGGGGTATCTTTGAATTCCGAAAGTTGTGTTCTTTGATCAAGGCCGGGAGTGCTTTCTTGACCAAGTCCATATCATTAGTCCGCTTATATACTTCAACCACCATTGAACTTAGTATAGGAGGCTGACTGCAAATAGTTTCACCAACCATTTAAATTTTGGGGTCTATAAATGCTTGATCAACTATAAATTTTGACAAATGAGATTTTTGGTACTGTTATGTTGGCATACATTAAAAAATATGATAATTTAAAGCACATGATATATTTGACAGGGAATTCTTTCCTTCTATTCGTGTAGTATGCCCAGAAGCTAGTAGGGTGGAAAGAGGCTCTTAGAGTGCTCCTAGATGAGATAAAGCATATCAGTAAGCGGGCGCCATTTAGAACATATCCATATGTGTCGATCAAGTCAACTAGATTCAGAACTATCCCTTTTGCTGTCTTATTTTACTTGCCAATAGTCTCCTAATAATTAACTTGATGTCAATATTACATCATAAACCAAATAAAACTAAATACCCCTCTTGCATTTTGCATCCCACAGTCAAGATGTTATCTTTTTCATATCTAGAAAAGATTCTAAGCAATCTTTAGGGCATCCTAAAATGAAAAAACACGCTAACTATAATATAAACTTACATTATAACCCAATAAGAATCCCAATAACAAACCTCTTGAAACCTTGATCCAGGTATAATCACAGGATATTTCAAAGGAAGCAAAGTATGCAACTCCGGATGCTCCAAAACTCACTTCGACATTTTCCTACTCAAATTCTTCCAAAGTGAATGCACTTCCAAACCCCAATCTCTCACAACTTTATGCACTACTTTGCATACCAAAAGTTAGAGGCTACTCTTTTTTTCTTACAAACTAAAGATCATGTACCGGAAGACTCATGTTTTAGTTATAAACGAATCTTCGGGTTCTTATAAATTAAAAAGACTCTCCAACTTTTCAGGAAAACTCAACTTAAATCTTCAATTTAAGATCTTTAATGTCATTAATCGACCCAAAACTCAAATAATGAGCATGTACACGGTTCGCATGATTGAGTTTGAGGTCAATTGAGTTTATAACATTAATGCTCACATTCACGAAACTTTAAAAGCTATTAAAAGTTTATAACATTATGCTCCAAGAGCTTTCATCGGTGATAAGTGTTGAGATATACACTGAGAGGCAAAGATATACCTGAAAAGAAAAACCAAAATGGTAAAAAAAAAAAAAAAAAAACTTCTAAGCCAGAAATGGTAACTTTTGAACGATAAAAAAGGTGTAAGCAAATTCGTACATTGCATACCGTCGAATTTTTGGCGTTCATTGAAGCCAACACGTCGACGGAAGTGGTGGGTTAATGGGACTTCCTTTTTAGGTTCATTCCTTAATTATCCCATATATAATGTTACTTTCATTTTATGAAACAAAAGATATATTCAGGTTTAATGTGAAATTGAGGTTGACATGCATGCAAGCGTGTTATGTGTCACCCGATTGAAGTAATGCATGTATCATGTAGGAAAAATACATTACCTTTAGTTGATTATAGTAAATTCAAGTATCTTGAGCAAGTTCTTTGTTACGCCCTTCACCCCTAACATAGCGGAAAATGACATCCAAAAGGGCTGAGGAAGTTATATTTATGGTCACTTCTCTTTATTAAGCTTACCCTGTGCAGTTATACGAAAAAGCTAATTTTTATGGTCAGTTTTACGTATGATAATCAACATCTAATTTAAAAGACTCAATAGTTGAAGGCAAATGAAAAGATCAAAAGATTAAATGATGGAGACAATTAATATTTTGCTCAATAAGATTCAACATTTAATCTTTGTATGCAAATGAAAGGTTCAAAAGATTAAATGATGAGACAATTTAATATTTTGCTCAATAAGATTCAACATTTAATCTGTGTAACTCAAACTCATGCAAATGTCATCCTTCATTATTAAATAATCCTCTTTGTTTTTAGCTGCACTTCAAAATTGTACTCGACCTTGTATTACATTATCCTTCATGATTAACTAATCATCTTATGAAAATGTAAACATCAAGGTTTTTGGCCCTTCAAAAGTATTATAGAGATTGATTCAATCTCAACCATGGAAAACAGGAAAAGTCCATTATGGTGATTATTAGAATACAAAGTTTTTGACATACGTTTAGACTTTATTAAAATCATGTATGTAATTTAAACACTTTGAGGAAAAGTATTAGTGTGTCATTTATTTATATGGATTTGACTTTTATTAAAATCGAATAAATTATATACATAGAAAACAAAGATGTTAATTAACTTAATCAAGTATTAAATCAAAGAATCCCACTTATGAAGTCTCTAACTCTATTTAAACTTCTATTTTTCTCTCTATATTAAAAACCAGACAATACACATATGATCAAAGAAAGACCATTAAGATGCTAAGTGATGACGTATAGTCTATATCCGGGTCACGGACCCGACTAAAGTCCAATACTAACTTGGCCCGGTACGAACGGGGCTAAGCCAACTAGACGTTTGGGCTCATGAAGGCCCAAACCCGAATCTATTGATGGAATAGATATCCGATATCTTCTAAATAGGAAGATAATCATCCCCAACCGATTAAGGCGGGATACGCCGAAGGTTGAGGAACACGGAACCAACAAGGATTCCGTGCGTATATAAAGGGAATTACATCCCTCGTTTAAGGTACGATCTGAAACCCTAATTCTCCTTAAACCCTAAACCGATTACTTACTCTCACGCCGGAGGATAATCGTGGAAGACAATCCCACGGTAAGCCTAACGGTGTCTTTTGTCTCTTAGTGCGCAGGTCTCAAGCAACGATTCTCAATTGGTGTGGGAACCGGAGCTCCAAACAAGGAACGTCCAACTTTTGCATCAACAAGTGGCGCCATCCGTGGGACCATTCACTAAGAACCAAGAACTAGAATGACGAAGCGATCGCAATCAGACTTTACTGGAAAGAAGATGCACAGCGGGTCAACTCCCAAGCAGATCTCTGGGACAACCAGTGCTGCTAAAAATCAGGGATCAAGCCAGGATTCGGCCTTCCCTCTGGTGGAACCACTCTCGGGGACAACCCAGGCAACAACTACCACCACCAGTGCCAGAGATCCGCTGCGCACTCCTTTTACTCCACTCCAATCGGTGCTAGAAGCTAACTTCACAAAAGCACCCGACGCACCCGATAAGAACAAGGGCGTGGTGATAGAAACGGATACCCCTGTCCTAGAGGGGGTCGTTCCGGAATTAGAGCCAAGTAGTTTTGTTTCTCAAAACTACGAAGCCCTAGCTATCCTCATGCAAGAGGAAGCAAAGAAAAGACCAGGTCGGAGTCAGCATGCTCGGCTCGACTTTGGCCCGGAGTTTGAGACATCTCCACCGCGTCGTCAGAAGGAGAAACGCGGGAGGGATAATCGTCGACCCCCAGTGTTCAATAGAATCGGAAGGAGAGTCGAGGAAGATGACACATCTGACTCACAGCCAATGGACGAAAGTGAAGAAGATGAGAGGCGCACCAATGTCCACACTAGACTTGGTAGCCGCAGAGTACAAGATAGACTGGGGGAGCGATATTCCCCAAGTGAGAGTCCCCCAAGCACAAATTCTGGAGACAGTCGGCGCAAACGCCGAAGGAGAGAAGAACTATCCTCTAGTAATTCCTCGGACAACGAGGACAGTGAGACTGGACATTGGAAATCCAGAAGAAAAATCCGTGACCAAGAAGAGGAGGATATGTCTCTCCCATGGCGCCGTCAGAAGGTAGATGCGTTCACTAGACGCATCAGTGATTTCTCAGAGAACAAAAAGAGGCGCATGCCTACTAATGTTAAAACCTATGATGGAGCAGGTGACCCTGACGATCACCTAAAAATTTTCGAATCAGCCGCAACCATTGAAAACTGGCCACAACCTGTATGGTGCCACATGTTCAATTCCACACTGGTGGGAAATGCGCGGAACTGGTTCAACAAGCTTCCACGCAGAAGCATCAATGGCTTTGAAGAGTTGAGGAAGACATTCCGCCTAAACTTTACTCAACGAAAAAAGTGTGCTAAAAACCCCATTGAACTCGCTAGAGTCAAACAGCGCCAAGGGGAATCCACAAGCGCTTTTATGGAGCGCTTCAAGGATGAGTGCATGCAAGTCAAAGCATGTCCCGAAGTACTCAAAATTTCAGGGTTCATGAATGGGATCAGCAACCCAGAACTTATTAAAAGATTGAATGACAGGATTCCCCAATCTTTCGATGAGGTTATAAAGCGCACACGGTCCTTTGTACAAGGAGAAGCTGCTGCGGCGGATAGCAAGAAAAACCATTCAAACTACCGGTCACAGGAACAATCTGGGAGACAATCCACAGACCGGAATAGTAACCGTAACAGGAACTATCGCAACCAAGGGAATGGTCGCGACAATGACAAATACACCCCGCTTACCAAATCGCCGAAAGAAATACTCGCAACAGAGGGTGCTAACTTCCCGAGACCGCCACAAATGCGCACTCCAGAGGATCGGCGTGTAGGGAGTGGATACTGTGATTACCACGCACAAAAGGACCACACTACTAACGAATGTGTCCAATTGCGTCAGCCCATTGACAAAATGGTTAAAGATGGTAGATTAGACCATGTAGTCAAAAATATCAAGGAAGGGAAAGATAGGTCAAAAAGCGGAAACAAGAAGGAGACACCCAAGGAGAAGGCCGACACAATCTACATGATACAATCATGGCAGCGGGTCACCCGACAGAAGGTCAGTCAGGAGTTCTCTCGAGGAAGTGAAATATCATTCCCAGCCTTAACTGCGGACAACGCAGTGATCGAGCCACTCACTATCGAGATTAGTGCGGGGAGTCACGACATCCATCTCATGTATGTTGATGGTGGGGCGTCGGCAGACATCATGTATGAGCACTGCTTCAAGCAACTGCGACCGGAAATACGCAGTCTGCTAACCCCAGTCAGAACGGCACTGACTGGTTTCACGGGGGAAAAAATATGGCCTATGGGGCAAATACGATTACCAGTCAGCATCGGAAACGAAAAGCACTCCGCAACGGCTTGGATGGAGTTCATGGTGATCAAATCTCCCTCGCCATACAACGGCATTATCGGGAGACCCGGGATCTCAGCTATGCGTGCAGTGCCATCAACGGCACACGGAATGCTTAAATTCCCAGTGGAAGGGGGTATAGTTACTCTTTACAATGCCACCGTGCCGCAGAGAGAATGTAACACGATTACATGCGAAACGGAATCAATCCCAGGACAGCATGCAACCAAAGTTCCAAATCTGAAGGTTGCGATTCACCCAGAATACCTAGAACAGGAAATAGCCATCGGAGGGTCACTATCGGACAACGGAAAATCAGCTGTATGTGCGCTCCTGCAAAAGAACTTAGACATTTTTGCATGGGAGCCAAAACACATGACTGGGGTACCGCGCTCAATCACAGAACACAAACTGCGAATCCGACAAGGGTACTCGCCTATCCGCCAGAAGAAGCGCGGCCAAGCCCCAGAGCGCGCGCAAGCGATCCTGGCAGAAGTACACAAGCTGGTCGATGCGGGAATTATGCGTGAAGTCTACTACCACGACTGGCTTTCTAACCCAGTAATGGTCAAAAAAAGCGACGGTAGCTGGCGAATGTGTGATGACTTTACTGATCTTAACAAAGCGTGCCCACAAGATTGCTATCCATTACCAGAGATAGACTGGAAAATAGAGTCTCTGTGCGGGTACCCATTGAAGTGTTTCCTAGATGCGTACAAAGGGTACCATCAAATTCAGATGGCTAAGGAGGATGAAGAAAAGACGGCCTTCCACACAGGCCAAGGCATTTACTGTTACACAAAAATGCTCTTTGGCTTGAAGAACGCGGGTGCCACCTATCAGCGGTTGGTGGATAACGTTTTCGAAAAACAGGTAGGCCGCAACCTAGAAGTCTATGTCGATGATCTAGTCATCAAGAGCCATACTGAAAATGAGCTAATACGCGACATTGAGGAGACGTTTAAAACTCTACGAGAGATCAACATGAAGCTAAATCCCAAAAAGTGCACATTCGGCGCTACTGAAGGCATGTTCCTTAGATACCTGATTGAACCCGACGGTATAAAACCGTGTCCAGAAAAGACAAAAGCGGTCATCAAACTTCCTTCACCGCGCACGTTGAAGGAAGTCCAATCTCTCAACGGAAAGTTGGCCGGCCTAAACAGGTTCCTATCCAAATCAGCAGAAAAATCATTACCACTTTTCAAAACACTCAAGAAGTGTATAAAAAAGGGTGATTTCAAGTGGACTACGGAGGCAGAAGAAGCCTTCACTCAGCTTAAACAGCATCTGGCAACGCTCCCAACGCTCGTCGCACCCCGACCAGGGGAAGAACTGATCATGTACTTGTCCGCAACTGATGGAGCAATCATCGCAGTGCTACTAACAGATAGGGATTCAGTACAAACCCCTATCTACTTTGTCAGCAAAGCGCTAAAGAAGACGGAGATGAACTACACCGCCCTGGAAAAATTAGTTCTTGAATTGGTGTTTGCTGCTAAACGGCTACACAGGTATTTCCAGGCGCACCCCGATGCAGTAATCACCGATCAACCAATTAAGCAGATTATCTCCAAGCCTGATGCATCAGGTCGACTCCAGAAGTGGAGTGTATTGCTGGGCAAACACAACATCTCTTACAGACCACGCACGGCAATCAAAGGACAGATTCTGGCAGACTTCATCATCGAAAAGCCAGACACCGACGAGGTGCCCACACCAACTAAGACGGAACGGCATGATCCATGGATCTTGTTTACAGATGGATCCTCATGCATTGATGGTTTAGGAGCAGGCCTTATCCTTACAAATCCAGAGGGAATGGAATTCACTTACGCACTGCGCTTTGAATTTACAACGACAAACAACGAGGCAGAGTACGAAGCTCTACTTGCTGGACTACGCATTGTAGCTCGAATGGGTGTACATAACCTAGAAGCAAACGTGGATTCCCGGCTCGTGGCCAACCACGTGTTGGGCGAATACGTGGCTAAGGAAGATAATATGATCCGGTATCTCGACAAGACCAAAACACTGATCAAAGGTTTTGACAGGTTCACCATCAAACAGGTTCCTAGAGGGGAAAACCGCAAGGCAGATGCACTAAGCAAGATTGCCTCGACAAGCTTTGCACACCTATCAAAGCAAGTTCTAGTGGAAACACTAAAAAGCAAGTCAATCTCAGAGATGGAAGTCTCCACGATCATAGAGGAGGACGGTCCTACATGGATGACACCAATAACGGACTTCCTAAATAAAGGAATGTTACCCCAGGAGCAGAAGGAAGCTCGCAGGATACGGCGCATAGCGCAGAGATTTGAAATCCGACACAACATACTGTACCGACGCTCCTTCCTGCAACCATGGCTCCGCTGTGTAGGCCCTTTACAGGCGAATTATGTGCTGCGAGAGATCCGTGAAGGTTCATGCAGTATGCACTCAGGACCACGATCCGTTGTGGCACGCGCCATGAGATCAGGATACTACTGGCCTACCATGCACCGTGATGCGCAGGACTTAATAAGGAAGTGTAACGATTGCCAAGTGCATAGGCCCGTCCCGCGCCAACCACAGCATGAGCTAACACCAATAACATCACCATGGCCATTCTACAAGTGGGGTATTGATATCGCAGGCCCTTTTCCTGTCGCAGCTGGGGGATTAAAATTCCTCATAGTCGCCATAGACTACTTCACCAAGTGGATCGAAGCAAAGGCGGTGGTAACAATCACTGGCAACCAGACGAAGCGCTTCGTATGGGATAACATTGTATGCCGTTTTGGTCTTCCTGGGGAAATCATCTCAGATAACGGGAAACAATTCTGTGACAACCCCGTCAAGGACTGGTGCGAGAAGCTAAGCATCACACAGCACTTCGCGTCAGTTAAACACCCACAAACCAACGGCCTAGTGGAACGGGCGAATCGAAGCTTAGGCGAAGGAATTAAAACATGCCTGGACAAGCACAAAGGGAGATGGGTGGAAGAGCTATCACATGTTTTGTGGGCGCATCGCACCTCAATCAAAACCAGCACAGGAGATACTCCCTTTTCTCTAGTCTACGGGACAGAAGCCGTCATACCAGCCGAGATCGGTATGCCAACCATCCGCACTGCTGAAATAAATGTGGCAACTAATGACGACGATCGACGTATTGATCTAGATCTGCTGGAAGAAAGGCGTGAACGCGCAGCTATACGTGAAGAAAAATCGAAGTCAAGAATGAAGGGATACTATGACGCTAAGGTGAGAGGTGTCTCATTCAGACCAGGTGACTTCGTCTATCGCGCTAATGATGCAAGCCACGCAGAAGACACAGGTAAGCTTGGACCGAAGTGGGAGGGACCCTATGAGGTTACTGAAGCACTAGGAACAGGCGCGTACAAGCTACGGGGCTTGGATGGTCGTGAATTGCCACACACATTGAACATCTGCAACCTCAAGAGATGCTACCTATAGGAATGGCTACGGCCAAGCGCACAGACGCTCAGGCATTTTACTAGAGTACTCAATAGACAACTATGTATTTCTTTTTTTTCCTTAGTATTATGTCTTATTTTCTCAAAAACACTTGCAAGTATTAATAAAGCGTTGCGGTTTCTAGCTAACTCCGTGACACATTTCAATTTGTTACTTCCATATACTGTATGTCTTAACAACTTTTTTATTTTTGCCTACATGGCGTGCATGCAATATATAAACCCACGATGGTAAAAGGATAAGTTAACCTAATAAACAACTTGTTGAGTAAGAGGGTTGCAAACCCATCAACGCCGGATCACGTATCCTTGTTAAACACCTTGTTCTCAAGACGTTGGAATAAGCTTTGTGCGCACCCCACGACGGATGCGCAACAACGCACATGTGCACGTTTAACAACTTTGGAACCAAGACACTTGATTCCTTACTTTGGTATTTACAGTACGCTGCATATCATTAACATACACGATTATGATGATACTTGACAATTTTTTTTAGTATCTTAGGATCTTCATACATGATTATGGATCTCTTGTATTATTCACACGTGCATGTACAGGTAACAACGAATACTTCTTTTACGCAAAGATAAACAGATAAGTGTGTACATCACGAATTGAAAAATCTATTCACAAACACTTAACAAAAAGAGATTTATTTCATAACTACGAGTTATTTCTCAAAGATAGTTACAGCACAAGAGACAATCTAAAAACTATGACTACGCTTCAAGGATGAACTACCCACGCGGCTAGTAGCATTCCCAACCCTATACAGCTCCTGCAACAAATCCGCGTCTCGACGAGCCACAGTGGCAACACTCACGGGCACCCCGTCAGACCGAGGGAGGTGCTCCGCGCCGAAACCACACGTAAAAGCCTTGCCCTTAACACCTTTCTTTTGAGCAACCCTCGTCGCATGCGCTTCCAAAACTTGCTTCAAGGGGACCTCCCTTTCCAGGACAAAAGGATTTAGGATATCCATGGGGCGCGCGAATATAGGAACGTGCAGTTGGGATGCATCAGGTCTAAGATAATAGTCTGGCTGCGCAACGGCTTCTCCACCGAGATGACGGGCTAGAGTCAGACCTGCAAAAATTACATTTATCGGATAGTCCTGATCACGCTCCAGTTCAGCAATCTTGGGGAGTTCCAAGTCCCTCATCTTCTTCATGGCAGCGACCAGATTATCATAAGCCTTCGCGTCATAATTAGGTACCTGCTCAACGGGTACCTTTAGAAGCTCGGCCTCATGCAGCTTCTCAATGGCTTCTGCTTTCCCACGCTCCAGCGCGCACTTAACTACATCCCCGAAGGAGTCAACAACCTCTTGCGACTCTAGGGTACTTAACGCAGCAAGACAGAGCCCATGGCTTATGAGCCATCTACGCTCAGCAATGGTCGATAGAAGTTGAGGATATAACTCCTCGTCATATTCCAGGCTTAACTTGCGCAACTTCTCCTCCTGAGTTTCAAGGGCACTTTTCACAGTAGCGCCGAAGTCTTCAAGCTGGGAGGTCAGCGCGTCTTTACCATTCTCCAAATATTTCATGGCCCAATGATAGGAAGACTTATATCCCGCGGCCTCTGCACGTTCTTGATTTATTTGGCACATCAGTGTCATTTTCTCTTCGGCGAGTTTTTTAGCATACGATCCCATAGTCTCTGCTTCACCCCTAGCACTAGCCAATTGCGCCTCCAGCCCGCATTGTTGGTCTTTTTCAAGCACGCAATTCGGTCTTTTCAGCTGCCTGCTGGTCTCTCCCGAATACTTTACCTTTAGCCGCGAAGCAAGTAAGACCAGATCATCGACCAGTTGCCCCATGGGCGCATCCCCAGAGGTCCCAGGCTCAGCGCTTTGGCTCTTCAGCCCATATGATTCAGCACGAATTGGACTTGATTGGGGGGGCGACTCTGCGGATTGTTCAAACCTACAAACATAACGAGAAATTCATAGTTATTCAATAATATCATGAGGCATTTCGGTACATAATCTTGTAAGGATACTTACGCAGGGATAGATGTGTTAGGTGATGGTAGGCGCGACGCCACATCACTAGAGGATGACTCCACACTAAACACCACCGGGCGCTTCTTCCGAGAGGTGGCAGCACCATCGCCACTGCGCTTCCTTTTGCGCTCCAATCCTTGACTTTCTTCTTCCTCTTCCACTTCCTCCATATGCTCCGTCGCTACGGGCGCAGGTTGCACTGGAGATGAAGGGACTGTTGAACTGGGCACACTCTGTAAAGGTGTTGCTTGTAGCGCAACGGATGAACTTTCCCCCGCCTCGCCTAGGTCCAACACTAGGGTACGCCCTGCTGCTGCAACAAGCACGGGCTCTTCTCCCTCTTTCAGTGGCCGGGTTCCCACCTTTACTTCGATTGGCTTCGTCAGTTGCACAACGCTGAACAGGTCCATCTCTGCGCAACAACAAAGAAATACACACAGTTCACGACAAGTACGACGAACAAACAGTGAATAACTTACAGTAATGTAATTCAACGGGGTACGAAAGCATGAGCACCCACCCTGACCATCGGCGCCTAAGAAGATAGGAACTTCTTCTGAGCTGCCAAAATAGTTGCGGCGCAGGCCAATATGCACCAAGAACTCTGGGGTAGAGCTTATAGGGATGCGGTTCGCATTTATTGTTTCCGCATCCTCTGCATTATATGATCCAGGGAGGGGGCGCTCATCCTTTGGCAGTGTCCCCTTAGCGTAAAAATCAAAATGAGACGGAAAGCATGCGTCGTCAATCCAGAAAAAGGTTTCCCTCCAATTTCTGAGCGCGTCTAACTTTTCCGTATAACATTGGAGTGACCCAGGGCGCTTCGCGAAGGAAACCCACCCGTTTGACCACGTGGTGTGGTAAAACGCCCGGAACAGGTGGATTGTGGGGTTAATGGCCAATAAGTGGCAGTTCACCTCGAAATTAATTAGTTTTGCCGCACCTATACAATGCAGCTGGGACAAGTGAATGCGGTAATAATTCAATACATCACTTAAGAATAACGATAGGGGTATGCGCTGATTTGCGAATTCAAAGAATCGCGTGTATACCCCAATCTTCCACATCGGGGAAATCCGCTATCGACGCATTCGCAGCCGGAACTTCCGGATGTACTGCGCTGGGGATATAATAATTAGATGCAAACTGTTGAAGCTCCTCTTCCGTTATGTCTGACGTAAAATCCGATTACTCCTTAACCATGGTATTGTTTATAATAAAAAACAAAGGCGCAGGCGCAGTTACCTAGGGGATATTTCGGTATGAAGGCTTGGAAGTGTTTGAAGCTATGATAATGGCGGATAGCTTTTTTTTTACTATGTGTAGAAACGGTGAAAATGAAGTGAAGGGGTTATATAATCTTCCTCCTCCACGCGATGATCGACACGTGGATCCCACCAACCCTACATATGTGGTGGGGATTGTTTGATGGGACACGGGTGCAGTAACCTTTCCCCCGATTTACGAGGTGCCCGTTTTCTTTATTACGGCTAGATACAATGTATCAAGAGGATATTTCTTTAGCTTCTTTGCTACGCTTTGTTTATTTTTCATGGACTCCGATAATTAGTCTAGCATCCGTAGTTACGCACTGCGCATACTAGACTGGGGGGATATGATGACGTATAGTCTATATCCGGGTCACGGACCCGACTAAAGTCCAATACTAACTTGGCCCGGTACGAACGGGGCTAAGCCAACTAGACGTTTGGGCTCATGAAGGCCCAAACCCGAATCTATTGATGGAATAGATATCCGATATCTTCTAAATAGGAAGATAATCATCCCCAACCGATTAAGGCGGGATACGCCGAAGGTTGAGGAACACGGAAGCAACAAGGATTCCGTGCGTATATAAAGGGAATTACATCCCTCGTTTAAGGTACGATCTGAAACCCTAATTCTCCTTAAACCCTAAACCGATTACTTACTCTCACGCCGGAGGATAATCGTAGGAGACAATCCCACGGTAAGCCTAACGGTGTCTTTTGTCTCTTAGTGCGCAGGTCTCAAGCAGCGATTCTCAATTGGTGCGAGAACCGGAGCTCCAAACAAGGAACGTCCAACTTTTGCATCAACACTAAGGCACGTACAAAATAGTATATTCCAATCACGTACAAATTAAGCTGAAACCATTCTATATTTATGTTAATTTGTATTATGTTATGTTCTTTCAACTCATGGACATGAATGTTGTTTTCGTGTTATTAAAATGTCTGTTGCCATTGTCATATTTAAAATTTGTTATTGTCATTGTATAAGCAAAATTATCCGTTCGTTTTAATTGCTTAAAATAATATTGGTTAACTCAAGTTTAGTACATAGATAGTTTTCTTTTTACAATTGGTCGTGTTTAAACACGTACCAAATGGTTGTCACTAAATGATCTTTTTTTATTGCGTATAATTGAAGAGTAGGTCAATATAATATGAATTTATTGGATCATGAAAGAATGAATAATTCATTACTATTACGTATAACTGTAAGAACATTTGATATGCCTATGGTATAAACAGGGTTGTCTCGTTGATTTAGGTGGCCCTGTGCCACAACTCTAAAAAAGGCCCCGCCGAGGACGAAAAACCTAATTATACCCTAACAATTCATTAGTAACATGAAAGATATTAGTACAAGTATCACACTAACGATCTCAGGTTGATCAAACGTTAATAAATGTTTAACTATGTGGTAATAAATATTAATATTGTCATTCGCCTAGTACTTGTAATCCGACTACTTACGATTCATGATTGACACTCTCTAATCAGTCATTCTCAACAACTTATACGGCAACCCATAATCCATTAGAAATTTTATGTGACGTTGCGGATGGCAAGTAGGACCTAAACAATTTCAATTATTACTAAAACATATCAAAAGATATGTTCAAACATGGATATTTGATAACTAGACATTGTTTGGTTAATTTGCAAAAAACACTACTCCATGATAAATAGCTTATCGCTTTCATTTCAATGTAAAACATATGTAGATATAAAATAATTTGTTCTAAATAACTATAAATAGGAAATATTATAGGGACCAAAAGGAAAGTAGATTGACTGCATGGTCAATGAGTTCATATTATTGGTGTTGTCTAATGTTCATTTTGTTGATTTCGAAGAGAATTAATTTTGCTTGATAGAAATTGATACGTAATAAAAAAAGATAGTAATTGAAAACTTTCTATGTATATAACACAATTGACAAAATTGTGGCCTCTCTAAAAATGTGGCCCTATGCCATCTTACTTGCCGCACTCCCCCATCACCGGCCTTGGGTATAAAAATATTTATTAAAACGTGTAGATAAAATGCAAATGTTTTTTTTTATCAGTTGGTATGCCTATGGTATAAGGTTTTGCTAATGGCAGCCTTAAAATTTGTTGTTAAGAGCTTGAATTTATTACATATAAAATAATGAGTGATTTAGTTTCTTACAAATAATTAGCAAAACCCTAATTTATATAAGAGTATGTTAAAATTAATGAGTTGTCTTTCCTTCATTTCGTCACTAGAATTCTTCATCTCTATCTTTTCACCATTTTCTTCGTCAACCTCAATCTTTTCGCCACCTGTTGGGTAATTTTGATGGGCCAAGTATGTGGGTCAATGGATCCCTATTTGGACTCTTGTTATGTGAATAAAAGGTGTGGGTTTACCATTTCCTTGGTATGACCGAGTATTGTGGAAGACCAAGTAATTCTCCACATGATGTTGGCTCCTAGTTAGTAGGAGTAAGTGGTGCACGTTTTTTTGTTAAGTATTCTAGTATTTTAGTATAAATAGAGTAGGATATCTCTATTGTAAAGTTGTATCAGTTTCCTTCCTGTTAATATACAAAGCATTGAAAACCAATCTTGCCGTTTTGATTGGTGTTTTGTGGGTGTGAGTTCGGGGTAAGAAGGGACTGATACTCAACACCATCTTCTTCATTCTCACCCACTGCTACAAAAGCTTGTCCCTTTTCAACCCCTGGTTTTACGATCTCGTACTTTTCACCTTCTTCCATTTCAATGGGTACTTGGTTTATGGACTCTAAGTAGGTTAAGTGATAAGTAACAACAGTGAAGTAGTTTGTGCAGTATTTACACGGGTTCCTACCAATCAATGCAAAAACAGCAAGAGTGATGGCCAGGTAGACCATTTTCTTGCCACCATGGGCGGACCTTCATAGAGACCCGGGGGGGCCACGGCCCCCCCAAAAATTGCGGCACATGGTGAAAATATTATAGGTTTTAGGGGTAATTTAATTGAGGTTACAAACAAATCTCCGATTCGGCCCTCCCAAAATAAATTCGGCCCCCCTAAAATAAATGTTCAAGTTCCGTCTATGCTTGCCACCCTAAGCAAGTACAACTTCAGTCACCCATATTCACAACATTGGTCAATTCCTCGCGAACCTCAAATAGGGTAATTATGTGTGGCTTTTAACTGTGGCATGACATCTCCTAGTTCCTCATAGGGAGTTCCTTCTGGTGCGCCTGCAACGCGAACTGGTAAATCAGCCCAAAAAAAATCCTGGCTCAAACCACGAAATGAACAAACTCAGCTCCTCGGGTGGGATGCTGCTGGTCAAATGTTTATTTATACTACTATCCAAAGGCTGCATATTTCCTGTCCAGTATTGCTCAAAAGATGGTTTGGAAAAGAGAGAGTTCGGATAGTTAGGAAGTTCGGCATTTGTGTCAAAGGCAGAAGACGGTCGGAGATAATCAAATAGTTGATTCTTGACATAAGCTGAATCCGTAACTTTGAGATTAGATGCATTATCATTGTTGCTGCCTATAATTCCACTTTCATGATGGTTGTTATTCCCTGGTAGGATTCCATTCCTGAAATCATTTTAGGAACTATTTGCCCTGAAACAAAGTACCAAGTTACTTTATAATGAAGTTCTAACAAATGATATGTTTATATGCAAATCGCTAACTCACCACCAGTCAAGTTGGTTTTAGGACCATTTAGCAGTAGCGCACTCTCAGGGTCTGTTTGATAAGTCCATCTGTTAGGATCCACAACTTCCTTAACCAATTTAAGATTACCATCTTTTCCAGTGGTGGGTCCAAAATTTTTAGCATCTGAATAGAACAAATCTAACTTACTATTAGATATACAAAGTCAATAAGATAGATACTAAAAGTTTTTCCATTCGTATAACCTACAATTACCTGTAATATTCTCAGCCGAACCAAACTTTGCAGATGAATTGTATACCTCACTATTGGTGACTTCTCCCTTCCATATATCATCAAGAATAGCCTGTGATTAATTAATGAAAATTTCAAATCTCGTCAACAATAAAGTTAGTGAGAAAAACTGTTAATACACAGTTCCACAAATTAATTGAAACTTGACTATGTAAGAATACTTTAACATACCTCCTCCACGGAAAAGATCGTTGTAGTGACCAAAGAAAACATGTAGTCCAATTTCAATATGGTTTCCACCTTTATCAACAAATGAATCCACTTTTCCACCAATGAATGTCCTTGGCTCGTATATATCCACCTGTAGAATAAGAAAAGTTTAAGTTGGGTGAGAACTTGCTGTAAACTCAAGCGTGCAAAATTTATTAGTACAGTGTTACACAATTTTACTCTACTTTTGCCATAAGTAACTTAAGCTTTATTCACTTAATTAACAAATCCTCTAATCAAAATACTATCATCTTTCTTTCCGATGCGCAATGCAAAAAAAACGTTAAAAAAAAATCGTACAAACCTCATGTCCTTGATCCAAAAGCTCCACCGTAGTTGACACACGAGCAAGGCCAGCACCTATGATGGCCAATTTCAACTTGGGTCCACGATAATGTTCAGGCTCGGGTGGAAATAATCCTTAGAGCGAAACAAACAAACCTTAAAACCACACATGGATCCGACCAGATCCAGTTAAATCTATCAAGTACAACTAAAACAGCAGCGGAACCACCCATGGATGGGCCACAAAATAGCTCGAAAATACCACAAAAGCCACACACATGGCTTATTTATACAACCGGTCTTACTTCAAAGATATCTACAAACATTTAATGCTGAGAAGATAAAAGGATTTTGGGATGGGAAGCTAAGAAGCTGGAACTGTGTTTTTTAAAGCTTGTCTTAAAGTGCTTGCCTCATCAATGAGGCTTTATGCATTCGTGTAGTTTTTTTAATCGTGATTTTTATTGTTGTTTATAATTTGTAAAAGCTCTCAAAAGCTTTAAAAGAAGCTCCACAGTAGCGTACTTGGTTAGCTTAATCATCATAATAGAGTTGCTTACCTTATACCATTAATGCTCCCATACAATGACATGCAACTCGTTTTTTTATGTATAGTTAAGAGCTCTTAGAAGCTTTAAAAGAAGCTTAATTGGTTATCTTATACATCATAATAGAGTTGCCTAGCTTAAACCATACATTCGCATGTTCAGTTAATGCTCAACTTGCAACCAATGTTTTATGTATAGATAGATGTTTTTTGTATCATTTACATTTTATCAAGGTGGATCTATGGTCATCTTAAATACATACTTTCAGCAAAGAGACATTGATATTGATTACAATTGTTTGTCCTATGTGTAAGTTATACACTTTTAAGTAACATTTCTTATTTCAAATTTTCAAAATTGCACTAGGCTTCAAGTTTCCAAAATGTACGAGGATTCATAGTATGTTGTGTTGATGAAGTGTTGTACGAGGATTCATACTAATATGATTTTATCTCTTTAGTTTCTAAGCATTTGTGAAAATTCCTATTCTAATTTTGTTAAGAGGTTGATACGAACTTCGTTGAGTTCATTTAGATGGATGATCATTTGGTTTCAATATCACCTATTTAAGCCAAACTGAGAAAAAGGTATTGCAAGTATGGTTATTTAGATTATTATTGCATAAATTGGGTTCTTATTTTCCTGATAGGTTGAAAATATAGTTGTAGGTGAGATGTTGAGAGGTGATGCAACAAGAATAAAGAAAAGTTCTGGAAACTTTAAAAGTATTAAAAGTATCATTTAGTTCTAGAAGTCGAGTGGTTTGTGTCTTTAAAGTTAGTAGTCTAAAAGTCATTTCGAATAAATATGGTTCTATCAGTTTTTGCGTCTATTGGTCTATATATTGTCCTGCTATTGTCATCTAAGGGCAGACAACCAGTTTTCTTTCTCGTAATAAGCTTTAAGCTTAATCATCTATATAATAAGAATCATCCTACTACCCCTGTCATTATTTCTTCTCTAGTTGCAGGGTACTGCACGAATTGGCATCAGAGCAAGTTGTGGTTTATTTTTGTTCTGCTTAATCATGCCTCCTAAACGTAGGCAACCAACAGGGGCACCAACCAATCTACATGACGATCCAAGAGAAGAGGTGAATGAACTAAGGAGGCAAGTCGAGATTCTGACCCAACGGTTGGCCAGCTCGAGCCTTCTCAAGAGGAAGATGAGTTTAAGTCGGAAGATGCCTTCCAAAACCCATTTCATAGGCATGTTCATCAACGTGAACCACCTATGCGTAATGATCGTAGGTGGGAGGCTAGCATCAAGGTCGAAATTCCAGATTTTTCTGGAACTTTGAAGGCCTAGGAGTTCATTGACTGGTTAAACACCGTTGAGCGGGTGTTTGAATTTAAGGATGCACCTGAAAACAGGAAGGTAAAATGGGTAGCCATCAAGTTGAAAGGCCGAGCATCTTCCTGGTGGGAACAACTCCAGTTGATGCGAGAAAGAAGAGGAAAACATAAAATAGTAATTTGGGATAAGATGAGAAAGAAACTCCAAGAGAATTTCCTTCCGTTCAATTATAAACAAACAATAGTTCCAGCGACTGTAAAATCTAAGGCAAGGAATCAGGTTTGTAGAGGAGTACACCGAAGAATTCTATGAGTTGGTGTCACGTAATGATTTATCAAATAGCGAATAACAATTTGTTTCAAGGTATTTGGGTGGTTTGTGCCAAAGCATTCAGGATGTGCTTTGTCTCTACACCTTCTGGTCAGTTTCTGAGGTATATCAGAGGGCGTTAGCAGTAGAGAAACAACAAACAAGATCAGGAAATCATCGTACAAGGGGATCACAAAACAAGTTTGTTGGACCAAAGCAAGCCGAAGATGATGTCAAAACTCTAGAATCTAGTGTTGGTATATCAAAGAGACCAGCTGTTGTGCATGGAAGTGGAGTTGGAAACACTACTAGTTCATCAAACCAAACTTTTAAATGTTTTAAGTGTGGAGAACAAGGACACAGATCTTCAGATTTTCAGAAAGAGAGAGGTAAGCAACTAATGATCGAAAATGGGAGGCTTGAGAGCTATGATTATGAAGATGACGTAGAGTATATTGGTGAACCAAGTTATGATGAGTATGAAGAAGACAACGAAGATAGTTTTCTTTATGGTGATGTTGGTCAAATGTTAGTTATTAGATAAACATTGTTGCTGCCAAAAGAGAATGAGTCTAGTGATTGGATTAGAAACAATATCTTCCACACAACTTGTACCATCAAAGATAAGGTTTGCAAGCTCATCATCGATAGTAGAGGTTGTGAAAATGTTGTTTCACGGGATGCGGTAGAAAAGCTGAATTTAAAGCAAGAAAAGCACCCACAACTGCATGAATTGAGTTGGTTCAAGAAAGGAAATGAGGCAAGTGTTGATACTCGATGCTTGGTTTCTTTCTCAATAGAGCAAAAGTACTTTGATAATGTTTGGTGTGACATTGTCTCAATGGATGCTTGTCACATCCTTCTTGGAAAGACCTTAGCAGTTTGATCATTGTACAAGTCATGATGGTAGATCAAATACTTACAATTTCTATAAAGACAATCTGAAAGTGACTTTGGTTCCATAAAAAGAAGTTGGCTTCACCAAACCATCTAAAAGAATCAGTGAGAACCTTCTTTCAATCTCTAACTTCATGGGAAATGTGGATGAATCTGGAATTATGTTTGCTTTGGTGGTTCGTGAGGCAGAAACCCCTTTTTCAGCCCACCATTTAGTAAAGTATTCTTGAAAAGTATGCTGATGTGATGCCAACAGAACTTCCTTCAGGGCTGCCACCGATGAGGGACATTCAACATCAAATAGATCTCATTCCTGGTTCCATCTTGCCTAATAAACCATCCTATCGCATGAGCCTAAAAGAGCATGAAGAATTACAACGCCAAGTAGAGGAAGCCATAGAGAAGAGGTTGATAAGAATAAGCATGAGTCCTTGTGCTGTTCCAGCTGTTTTGACTCTTAAGAAAGATGGTTCGTGGCGTTTGTGTATTGATAGTCGGGAAATAAATAAAATCACAGTGAAGTATCGCTATCCAATTCCTCGCTTAGATGACATGTTGGATCATCTTTCTGGTGCAAAGGTGTATTCTAAGATCGATCTTTGAAGCGGGTATCACCAGATTCGTGTACGACCAGGTGATGACTGGAAAATAGCGTTTAAGACTCGTGAAGGTTTATATGAATGGTTAGTGATGCCATTTGGGCTTTCTAACGCTCCAAGTACCTTCATGCGGGTCATGAATCATGTCCTTAAGCCTTTTCTTCAAAAGTGTGTCGTCGTATACTTTGATGATATCCTTATATACTCGCCCTCATTCGAAGAGCACAAACAACACCTAAAGGAGGTACTTGAAACTTTGAGGCGGGAGAAGCTTTATGTGAATCTAAAAAATGCAGCTTTGCGACCTCAATGGTGATGTTTCTTGGGTTTATTATATCAGCAGAAGGGATTAAAGTGGATGAGTCCAAGGTTCAAGCTATCTTTGAATGGCCTACACCACGTTCAATCCATGATTTTCGAAGCTTTCATGTTCTAGCCTCATTTTAAAGACGATTCATTCGAAACTTTAGCACCTTGGTCGCTCCCATTACCGAATGCATAAAAGGTGGTTTGAAGTTTTACTTGAATCCAGAAGCTAATGAAAGTTTCCAACTCATTAAGAGGAAAATATCTTAAGCTCCGGTTCTTGCTTTACCAGATTTTGGGAAGATTTTTGAAGTGGACTGTAAAACCCTAAAATCTCAAACATGTTAAAAGACTGTTTTGCCCTCAAGTTAATAATCATGAAATTCGTAAAATAAAGTCGAGCTCGTTAAATATGTTAACGCTAAACGTACAAATGAATTATGTAATACAATATCATCTAACTTACACTTACATTTACAATATGAATATTTCACAATTTAAGTTATTTGGACTAGTATATGTACAAGTTTTAAACACATTTAATTGAATATAGCTTAAGTAAATATTGTAAATATGGAAAATATTGAATTTGGTCTCACTCCCCATTTTGGTCGGCCCTATTTACACGACACAATCAAATCCCCTTTATTCTCTTTTACTAATCCCATTTAATTCCTATTTAATCTCATAAATACTACCATTTACTTATTCAAAACAAAACCTAAAAACCCTAATCTCCTCCACCATAAAAGTGACGGCATATCACATAATTCTACCATTTTCATTCGACACAAAGAAATTCAAGAGAGATAGGAAGTACTCCAAGGAGGTTTGTGTTCGTGGGTGGTTCGAGAAGGGAGCATAGTCGTGAGTCTTGGTGACTGTCGTGGGTACTCCAAGCCAACAAGAAGCCTCGGTCGTGGGTTTAGTAGGCGTGGTATAGGCTGGCCGTGGGCTTTGTCACTTGTCGAGGGTCTTGCTTGTGTGCTGTCGTGGGGTTTCAAGGCCATCAGGAGGCTTACTCGTGGGTTTTGGGTGGCCTGGTCGTGAGTCTCCTCGCCCTTGGCTTCTTGGTTCTCCATTCATCTTCGCTACTAGGGTAACTTTTTCACCTCGTCTCTATTCTTGTTTCTTTGTGTGTGTCGTGGGATAACTATCTTTGAATATCATGTGTACGTCTAACATATCGTCACATAAAATGATAAGAAACAAATGCATAAAATGATAAGCTTTTTGGCCTCGTAAAATCATAAATTTATCTGGTAGGTTGACGAATGGAAAATGGACATGAAACTCTGTTTTGACCTCCTATTGAAAGATATACTCGTTTCATTTTTTCCCTCCTTACTGTTCCTTTGATTCTGTTGTCATGAGGTCTTGCTCTCCACATGAATGCATGCTTTTCAAAAATTTAACTTACATAAAAGATATGACAACTATGTCACACAATATAATATTTGGTCACATGAAACTCACGTTAATATTGCATGATATCACAAATGAGAAGGCCTTGTTTTCGTCCCATGCACATGTTGTCTTAATGATGTTTTGACCTCTTTACACGACACATACATGGTTGAATTATTTCTGTATCAAACTAAAAGATAAGGGGCATGGGCACACAAAGTGAATCTTATATAAAATGACTACATTCATCACATAAAATCTTAACTGTAACGTATATGTCGACCCAATTGCATGTTTTTCATATCATACTAAAATGGATAATAAAACATATGTATAGCATGACTCAAGTGTTGTAACGTTAACAATCTTTGAAATGGGTCTTGAATTGTTTTGGTGGCGTCGAATGATTTTGAAATGGGTTGAAGCAAATCTCGGCCTAAAATGGGTTTTCATCACGGGTAATATAATCTTGTAATAAACGATTCTAAATATGTTAAAACGTATACGTTAATCATAATATAAAACTAGGATTTTATACATATGCGATTTAATAAAGTTAAAGGAGTGGTTTTGTAAAATTATGAAACTTAAAGGTCTGACTTGTTAAAATGATAACTAAAGGTAGCAAAATGAGTAACCTTGCTATATTTACCCTTTTGACCCTCTACTTTGTAATATTTACACTTTAGACCCTAAACTTGTATAACTTGGCATAAATGATCCTTAAGGTATAATAACACTCACTTTGCATCACTTAACCTAATATGACATTAAATGCTTCATAAATGGCTAAGTTACTAATTATGGAAACCTGCCTAAAATAGAAAGTTACCTAAAATAGAAAGTTACTTAAGATGGAAAGATTACTTAAAGTGGAAACCTGCTAAAAATGGAAAGCCGTCTAAAACGAGTAATCTGATTCTTATGGAACGTTATCTAATTCACATAGGTTCCGAGCGACGGGGTTGATCTCATTTCTTGGTTTTGCTTTCATTGTTGATCTGCTTCGAATAAGGTACAAATATTCTATCCCTTTTCAGTAGGGATTTCTCATGATCTCTTTGCATCTCTGATCTCTTGCCTTTGTTTATTGAACCTTTGCTCTGATATTGAACTATTGCTATTGACCCCTCTGTTATTGAACCTCTGTTACTGAACCTCTGTTTCTGAACCTTTGATACTGGACTATTGCTATGGACCTCTGAATTGTAGACTAATGATATTGGACTCTGATTATGATGACTTACATATTGTATATTGTGGACCTTTTGCTTTGACCTGTCAGTTTGAGACCCGAGCTATCACTAGGCATGGGGGTTCCATGTCCGTGTCATTGATGCACCAATGGCATGACTCTAGTGTGTACGAGTGATGTTACACACCGTCCCTTTATGTTATCTGATTATGAGCTCGATATATATTGTATGGCCACTATCTGTCTGCAGGGGCGTATGGATGCATCCTAGATTTGTTCTGTTATCTGATATGTTATGATTTATCTGGTGAATGATGTCATGTGCAATACGCGTCTTCACAATCTGGGAGCTGATCACTCCATATCTGTTATATCTTTTATGGTTACTATTGGATACTACTGGCTACTATTATTGTTATGATATGATATGATTTGTTCTGTTGGCTCGTGGTGGATTACTGACTTCCCTTTTTCCCTACCCTGTTCCTTTGATATACCAGATTTATTGACTGACTTTCCTTACTTTGTTCTCAGTTCAGTTTTATTATTATTGTATCGTTATATCTGTTCACTGGGCTTTTTAAGCTCAGCCGCATTTCTTTTCCTGCGGCAGGTACATAAGCTAGGAGCTGGGGATTGTTTGGGGTTGAGAGATGAGCTGATATAGAGACCATACCTAGTCATCTTAGACTTCATTTGATTTTGTTATTATATTTTCATTCGGAGTTTTCCTTTGGTATCTATGTATTGATAAGTCTTGTTGACTTAAATTTTTGATTTATTTAATTAAGACTTCCGTTGTGTGATTTATGTTCATTATGTATGTTCTGATATGACACCATACTGTGATACTTCTACCCTTATCGGGTTGGGGTGTTACATGGACTGTGATGCATCTAAGGTTGGTATTGGTGTTGTTCAAAGTCTAGAAGGACATTCGGTTGCTTGCTTTAGTGAAAAAATAAGTGGGTCAAGGCTGAATTATACCACGTGCGATGTCGAGTTTTATGCTATAGTTCGAGCCTTGCGACATTGGCAAAACTATTTAGTGCATCGGGATTTTATCCTAAATTTAGACCATGAAGCACTTAAGTACATTAATAACTAGCAAAAGTTGAGCCCGAGACATACAAAATGGGTAAGTTTCTTACAAAACTTTACATTTGCATTAAAATATAAGGCTGGAATTCAGAATAAGGTCGCTGATGCCTTGCGTTGACGAGCTTCTTTCCTATCAGTAGTAAGGGCAGAGGTCCAAGGTTTTGATACCTTCAAGGAAATGTATATGGATGATAGTTATTTTGGACATGTTATGCAAGACGTTCTGAATGGGCAACATTATGAGTATCAACTTCAAGATGGTTTTTTGTTTAAGGGCACGCAATTGTGCATTCCAGAGTGCTCTTTGAGAGAAAAGGTTGTTGCTGAACAACATGCTTAGGGACACTTTTAGTTTTGGCCTAAACTTAAACGGGACGTTACTAGATTTGTAGAGAGGTGCGAAGTATGTCAACGATCAAAGGGTGTTTCAACTAACGCATGATTGTACACCCCATTGCCCATTCCACCTTTTCCTTGGATTGATGTAAGCATGGACTTTGTCCTAGGACTCCCGTGTACTCTGAGGCAAAAGGATTCCATCATGGTAGTAGTGGATAGATTTCCAAAATGTTCCACTTTATATATTGTCGCAAGACAATGGATGCCTCAAACGTGGCAGATTTGTACTTTAAGTAAGTTTTTCGTTTGCATGGGCTCCCTCGAACAATCACTTAAGATCGTGATCCCAAGTTTATGGGGCATTTCTGGAGGACCTTGTGGAAAAAGATGGGTACCTAACTATGTTTTAGCACATCCTACCATCCAGAGACAGATGGCCAGACGGAATTGGTAAACAGAAGCTTGTGAAATCTGCTCCGTTGTCTTGTTGGAGACAAACCAAAGCAATGGGCTGAGTTTGCATTAAAAAACTTAAAGAACCGGATAACTCAACGAAGTCCTTTTGAGATTGTTAATGGACTCAGTCCATACAGTGTTACTGACCTGACCCCAATCCCTAATTTAAAGAAAGGTAATTTGAAAGCTGATGAATTTGCAGAGCATATCAAGAATATTCATGAGGAGGTCAAATTGCAGGTTGAAGCCCACAACGCCAAGTATAAAAATGCTGCTGACCGACACCGTAGAAAAGTTGTTTTTGAGGAAGGAGACTATGTATGGGCTGTTTTGACTAAAGATAGGCTGCCATCAGGAGTAAATGTTAAGTTGCATGATCGAAAGATCGGTCCTTGTCAGATTCAAAAGAAGATAAATGATAATGCCTACCAGTTGCAGCTACCAAGCCATCTAAATACCTCCGACGTATTTAATGTTAAGCATCTAGTTCCATTTAAGGGAGATCTTACAAAAAGCTATAACTCGAGGGCGAGTTCTTCTTCAACTGGGGCCGACTGATGCAACAAGAATAAAGTAAAGTTCTGGAAACTTTAAAAGTATCATTTAGTTTCAGAAGTCGAGTGGTTTGTGTCTTTAAAGTTAGTAGTCTAAAAGTCATTTCGAATAAATGTGGTTCTATCAGTTTTTGGGTCTATTGGTCTATATATTGTCCTGCTATTGTCATCTAAGGGCAGACAATCCGTTTTCTTTCTCGTAATAAGCTTTAAGCTTAATAATCTATATAATAAGAATCATCCTACTACCCGCTAGTTATTTAGTTTATTATTGCATAAATAGGGTTCTTATTTTCCTGGTCGGTTGAAAAATATAGTTGCAGGTGAGATGTTGAGAGGTAACAATAACAGAGCTTTAGTTAGCACCATGTCATGATCATAAACCAAAGTTACTATGTGAATTTATATTCAAGCATGCTCTTGATTATAGATAGTTTCTTTTCTCAAGGTTTTATACTCGTGATAGAAAAATGATGGATATCATATGTTGTCATTAATGGAATGGAAGGTGATTTGCACACTGCACAATTTGATTGGCACACTCCAATTTAGTTTGTATTGCTCCTCAATCAGTCGTCTCAATGCCGACATCCGTCCTTACAATCTAAGATCCCGATGTACAAATTTATCGGCCAACCGATAATATTCATCGGGTTCGCTGCAGGTGAATAATACCACCGCCGAAATATTTCCTGACATTGTTGCCAAACATAATCGTGTCGTCGCGCTACATCATGCCGCATTGCGGTTCATCATCCAATCGTCTCATTGCATACCGCTTGAATGCCTTGAAACCCTATTTAGTGAATGGAAACCGTATAGTAGATACCTGCAATCAATATTTTGAAGAGTTTTTGCCGATAAAAAAACTAAAGAGAAAATTGGTTGTACACTTCATATAAAAAGAACTGAAGTTTAGCTTTAGGAGGTGTTTCTTTAAGCTTATATAACAGGCTTATGACTTATTTGGTTTTCCGCTTATGTTTCATTAGCTTACTTTTTGTTACGTATTTTTTTAGCATAAAATTAGCTTATAACTTATTATGACAAGATAAGCTTTATATAATCAGAAAAGTTTCAAAACAGGTAAAAAAAGTAAGCTTATGAAACATGAGCCGAAACAAAATAAGCCACAAGTCCACTATATAAGCTTAAACAAACACTATATTAATACAAACATTGATTACCTTGGGTAAGGCACCAACCGCATCATTACAAGGCGAGTCGCATAAAGAAGAGTATCATCCTTTAATGTGCACAAGGATTTGCATTGTGGGCACTATAAAGAGAAAATGAGAAAGATTTTTTTTTTTTTTTTTTTTTATTGTACATATGTTAAAATTACTATTGTTAATAAGTACTGTACCTTGCTACAATTTTTACTTTGTTGAAGCCATTGGTTTATACACGACCTTCCATATATGTGCCCACAAGGAAGAAAACTGCAAAACAAAAAGAAACAGGCAATCAAATGTGTAAATAAATAACCTAGTATTCAATCACCATATATCAGAAGAGCTAGGATGCATGAACCAAGAATTTGTAAAGCCTTGATTCTTAAGGAAACTAAGAATCAACTTAGGGCATAGAAAGGTTAATGAATTTTCTAATGAATAGAAGGAAACATGCATGATTTTACACATAAATAGGAATATTGTTAAAACGGTATCACATTATATTATAAATAAAAGTCCCATATCAAAAGGTTTCTCTTGTTGACATGATGTCTATGTGTGTTATTAAAAGGTGTTTGTAGTGGTTTTTGGTGTTTATGGTGGTGAAACTTGAAGATTGATATATGCAAATGTGAAAGTGTAGACGGTATGAAGATTTGAAGAGGGCACTCCACTCGCCACCAATGCGGAATCGAAGGCCTTTTCATGGATGGATGAAGATGAATGAACACATGAACAATTGAAAATAATACAATCAAACCCGTAACTCATACATTTTATAAGGCTTAAACTTTTAATTCACAATCGAAGATAACATTCGAATCATTATGATAATCAAGCAATACAGTGGTTGGTACGATAACATTGTTGGTTTTATGGACAATAAATTAATAGACGTGTGTTAGGATCGAACTCGAGACCACAGGATTGCACACTTTACGTATGAGAATTTAAAGTTAATAATTAAATATAAATGTTATATTTATTTATTGATTAAACGAAATAACTAACGGACGTTAAGTAATTAGTTGTAATGGACTAACGGTCGTTAAATATAGTTGGAAAGGACTAGAATGCAAATTAATATTTGGAAGGTTCAGGAATACCCCTTGGGATTACATAACCGATCGGCTAGGGGGTTATCCCAACCCAACCCAAACTCAAACTTGTTCTCCAAGTTTAGATGAGTATATATACAAGGCTAGGGGTCTTGTGTTTTGCATCTCTTGTACTCATAAGCTAAAACCTAAAAGTGTTTGTATGTGTTTTTGCTTTAAACCGATCGTACAACCCTTATGGGTGTCGATCCACATCTTTTTCCAACTCTAGTTATTTGTTTTATCAAAACTAGCATTACTTTAATTCGGTTTAGTACGTGTGTACAAGAACGTGGTAATAACATACTTTTGTTATTATTCTTGGATTGAATTACAAAACGGTAAGGGGTAATTCACATAATCCTATAAACCCTAATTAGGGTTCATCCTAATTGCTAGTTTGTGGATTTGATTTTTGTTCGGCTATAATCAAGTAAGGTACGCATACTTTATTCTTTAGTTAATTAATTATTCATTATATGTTCCTATACGCTTCCACACTTACTTTGATGTTTATTGTTTATATTTATGATTTGTCATGTTATATAATTCCAACAGTGGCATCACGAGTCATTGGTTTTAATGAGTAATTAATTACTAAACACGTAAAAACGGATATTGTATTGTGTTTGATATGATTAATTCTAGGGTTTGGTTATTATTATGTAAACCCTAAATTTTATGGTTAGGGCTTTTGCCCTAATTGGTTTTTAAATTTTTTTATGTCGACCTAAAAATTTTTTTTAGTCGAATTTATATATTTTTTTTTAGGGTTTATTAAATTGTTTTGTTAATCGATATCTAAACCTAGAATTGTATATATGTTATGTGAATTAATTCATGAATAATTGTTATGTGATATGAGATTATTATATGCGATCTTGTGACTATTTGTATAATTGTTATGATATATCCATGATGATACATGCATGTTTGTCATGGATAGTTGCTTGAATTATTGTTTAATTGTTAAGATATCTTTATCACATTTTTATTTACGATAAATCTTGAATTGGGGAAGACTCCAATTATATACATTAATGAATCAATTATGTGCAATTTGGTATATTTTAATTATGGGTTTACGCAATCGATTTATCGATGTATGTGGCTCACTTTCAATTGAGAGAGTGAAAGCCCTAATTAATATATACATTAATTTAACCTAGACATTGATTATTAATAGGGTTTTATCGAATAAGTTGCATGTGGCTACTTATTTACACGTATAAATTGTTTATTATGTGCGCATTGTTTTTTACTAGTTTATTTTTTATTGGTATTACTTGTTTGTTTATTATGTGCGACAATTTTAAGCAAAGGGTAATTTTGAATAGAAAAATAATATGGACTAAACAATGGTGAAATTTGATTTGTTTTGGAAGAGTTAAGTTTTCAATAGTTTAATTGATTGATGATTTTGGTACTATGGTTGAACGGCTCACCCATTAGAACGAACTATAAAGGGGTTAATAAAGAAGTGCGCACAGTCACACTGAAAGGATGTCTAAGGTTATGCTTTTGCGCTTACCTGGTCCTCTGCCCCCTGTCAGTTCGAGTGGAGCTACTAAGTAAGCCAAAAATATACAAACTCATCTTAAGGGCGAATTAGTTTTAATTCCATGCGCCACTTCGGTGGTAATTACCCGAAACACTAAGTGTTTACACTTATGCAAAAGTACGGTATAATGGGCGATAATTGACGCTAAATTCCTTGATTGGTGAACCCAATACCTCAGTCAAGACTTTGATAATTTGATCTTTATGAATTGGTAATAAAAAGTTTTTTTATTAAATTTATGCTACAAGATGAATGCATGACATCTTTGTACATATTTGATTTGACCACATAAAATCAAAACTAGTACCCTTTTAAATTAAGTTATATGCCATCCAATTAAAAGGAACACTTGAAGTTGCAATTTACGTCATGACAGTACTTGGCTAGATTGTGATGGAGAGGTAAATCTCTATGTAAAGTCAGACCTTACATGGACATATTTGCAGTTCTTTAAGTTAGACACTTAAGTTGAGTAGGAAGTGCGACCTGGACTCAATGGCATAAGATGGGATGAAACATGTTTATATTTGCAATAGCGTTGGAAAATATAAATCTCATAATGATCTAGGAATTGGAAATTGTTTGCCAATTATTGTTCGATAGATTACCTTATTATGTGCTTTCGTTACTAGCAGATCAACTGATGTAATGGAACTACGATAATTTGGATCCTAGTTTTCGAGAAAATTCTATGGTTATATGAATATTACCTTGGGTATTTTATTTTCTTGAAAAGTTTACTTATCGAAAATACTAAAATTGAATTTTGCTAATTCTTTAAATGTATTAATGCAACATTAAACCGTAAACGTAGGTTATTCCTGTATTGGTAAATTGATCTACACCTGTAAGGGTTTTTTTGGTAGAGTCAATTTTACTAAGAGAATAAACCTAGTCCTCTTTTCTTAAAAAAAAGTGAGATTCAATCATATTCCTTTTCATGAATGAAGAAATGTATGATAGGACAATTAGAATTGTCTAAATTCTAAATACATAACTCGTAAGCAATTTTTAATAGTTAAGAAAATTGCATATTTCTGAGTTATTAAATTAGAAGCTAGACTAATTACTGTATAATTGGTAAAATACAAACTAGCATATTATATCTAGTTGTTTTGTTTTGACCATTTAAAAGTACTACTTACAATTGTTGGAATAGTAGAACTATTAAGAAAGAAATTGCATGCCCAAATTTTCAAGTTAATAGCATTGATGGATAGTTCATCATCTACATAGTAGAATACACTCTTTTAGTACATAAGTAATTGTTATGTATGGACTTTCTCAAAGGTGTAGGAAGTAAATAGTACACTATTTTCTTTCACTGGTTAATAAAACACTTACAATGTTGTCAAATCCAGTGGGAGTGTTGTGTTCTTATTACTAAATAAGGAATTAATGTAATGATCTCTTATTCAGTGGGAGTTACAAGCTTTGTCATATTGGTAGTAACCCAGATTATCTCTAGAATGTCTTAAGATAATTATTTTTCACATGTAGACACTTATGTTTTCAAGGATGGTCATGTACGTTTCCTTATTAGACAATGAAGTGGTTCTACTAGTTATGCTAATATCAATGACACAATCATATTAGTCACATAAACAAACATATGTCGTGTTGTTTATCTGCTACATGATGTTGTTCCATGCACAAGTGGGAGAAATCTATATCGTGTGCAAGGTACAACATATAGGTATATCATTTAAAGGATTCTCTTGACTGCAAGGTAAGAGACCAACATTCTAATATAACTTGTACATATCTAATTCAAGAAACACTTGGTGTTGTAATTTACGTCATGTCAGAACTTGGCGAGATTGCAATAATAAAGTAAATCTCTATGTGAAGTCAGACCTTGCATTGACATATTTGCAGTTTCTAAATTAGACAAGTATTTAGAATATGTGTCAAGATGATAGATATAAGACTACTTCAAATTAAATATTTATGTATTATTAGAATGATATAAATAAATGAAGTAATCTAATACTACTTTAATTTGTATATTTATGAATTTTTGGAATGACATAAATAAATGAATAAATAATGTAGTCCTACATTATTGTGAAGTAAATAAATTAACTTGAAATTACTATTGAAACCAAGAGTTGTGTTCATAATTACTTTAGTTAAACATGTTTATGATTCATTGTAAAGACATAAACATAAAGTCTTTTAAGACTTATAATAAAGTAAGACGTTAAATTGTTATGGTTTTTTAATTAAGACATATACAAGAAGTCATTGAGTTGATCAATGATTTATAACGTATAATGGGATTATAACAGTTTATGTTTTCTTGATGAGACATGGATATGAAGTGACTTGGTTAAAAGTACTTGTGTTATAAAGCATGCAATTGGCTTGAAAAGTCTATTATACCATTAAGTTGACTTAGTTGGTAAATAGGTAAGCCAAAAGGAATATGTTTATCTTATATATTGTTAGATTGTCTTACAATATTAAATTCTAATGAATACCACAAGTTGATGGTATGTTCAGTTAGGAGAATCAAACTTTATTTGATTTATTTGATTCAAGATAACCATAACTTCTTTCTTAAAAAGTAACAAGGTTAGAAAATTGAGTATGGATTGAATATACTCAATATGACTCCAACCTAGAAGATTAATAAAACATCATTTCATTATGGAATGTGATGAATCACATTAAGTTTTAAAATTGAAGATTCTGAATTTGTTAAACTACTTATGAATAGGTTATTAACAAACTTAAGTCAGGAATTATCAATGTGTATTTGTAATGTCCAAAAAGAGAACAATGTAGTTTTGCTCTAATTGCTAAGTATATATAGATAATCTATATATTACAAAAGGCAAGTGGGATGTTTTTTCTTGAAAGATAAAATTACAAGATACATAATCTTCTAAAACACACTAGTAAATATCATGATGAGGTTAGACATGTAAATAATAGACCTCAAGATGATGGAATTTTCATTCATAGATCCGCAAGGATATCTCAGATATTTGATTTATATGCTGAGAAGAACATGAGTTATAGGATTATAGTAAACCTGATAATCATTATGATGGATTACCAAATATTGAATTGGGTAAATTACTCATACTATGAATGTTAAAGATGCTGTCCATAAAGATAATCAATTTTGGAATTTGGTTTATCTTAATAGTTAGACTAGAGAATGGAAATGAATTTCTTCAAAGAGATGAAAAACCCTAGTGGTTTGTATTTCTATGTAGAAATCATATGGACAAAATATTGTACACATATTTAATGCTTGTCTTATGACAAGATTATTAATCATACTTAAGCAATTAATTGTGATTGAATTTTCTTTTCTAGACACATTAAATATATAAAGATAATAATGGTCATACTTGTTTTCATTAATATGAAATATGACAATGAAATATCAAAACTCTTTCTTGAAAAATTACTTGAGCGAGGACGGTAAGTAATTGAAAGGTTTTTTGAATTCATATAATCTTTGGTAGTGGACGAAGTGCAATAATTCATGAATGGATAAATGCATGCATCTATGAAATTATTCTTATGTTTAATTATTAAATCTAGGGGTGGAAACGAGCCGAGCCGAGCCCGAGCCTACCAGAGCTCGAGCTCGGCTCGTTTATATTTTAGAAAGCTCGAGCTCGAGCTCGGCTCGATTCGAGCCTTAAGATTTGAGCTCGAGCTCGGCTCGTGATATATATATTTAAAGCTCGAGCTCGGCTCGCTTGTGATGTTTTCGAGCCCGTTTATGTAGAGCTCGTTTATATGTTTTGAGCTCGTTAATCAGTACACGTACAAATCTAACTAATTTCATCAAATCAATCAACTATATTTAACAAAAGTGCAAGTCCAAATAATCGATCTACTCACTACTTGGTCTTTGTTATTTGTCGGCCTTTCACTACAGATTAGTGGAACTCCATATCACAAAACAAACAAAGACTCGACCAAGACAATCTCAGATCTTTTTTCAACTTATTTAAAATTGTTAAAGATTTTTTAAGTTTGAAACTCAATCATCATCGATCTATGAGAAGCTTTGCTCTTTTATATTCAATTATTTTTTCGTTCAATAAGACACGAAAACCAAGAACAACCTTACCCGAGACCTTAAAAACAAGATCTTGAAGATGAACTGAGATGTACAAGAGTATCTTTGATCTTCGTTTGTGGGTTTTGAGTTCGTAAGTTTCGAGTGGATTCGAGTAGAAATATTGAAGCGTTTGTGATTCCTCTTATGATTGGTATAATAAATGTTCTCGTTGTGTATGCTATTCGACTATCAAAATAAGATTGTAACACTGATTATCTTTTATTTGAGATTTGGTTTGATGAGAGAAGTATTGGGAAGAAGAAAGAGTTTAGATGGTGGCTAAGATTGAAATGGAAAAGAAAAAGTTTGAGAGACTGCTTATTTGGTTAGAGAAATTTTAGGGTAAAGACTATTTAGGGAATCATTTATATGGCAAGCATTATTTATATACTAAAGCTCGTTTAGGCTCGCGATCCTATTCGAGCTTTGTATATAAAGCTTTGGCTCGGGCTCGTTTATCAAACGAGCTTTAATTTAGGCTCGAGCTCGGGCTCGGGCTCGTTTAGGCTCGGCTCGTTCGAGCTTTTTACCGATCCGATCCCGAGCTTTTCACGAGCAGCTCGGCTCGTTTCCACCCCTTATTAAATCCTAGTATCGATTTATAATTAAAATAAGATAAATTTTTAAGTATTCCTGAAAGCTAGTGGGAGTATTATGTTAAGGTTTTTTAAATGTTATATGTTGTATAACATATAGGAAGTAACATTCCGTGTAAGCTAAATGTTAAGTCTTAGATTGGAATGAAACTTCATTTGTAAGATTTAAGAATTAAAACATACAACCTTGGAATATATGTTTATTATTAATAAACATGTGCAGTAAAATAAATGATTCTAATAAAACATGATATATCATTTGGGAAATGGATAAATATCTTTTGACAAGATAGAACATGAATGAAGTTTAAGTTTGACCTGTAGATTCATCATGTATATCATTTTGTGTATAAAATTGCTGTATCATTCTTGAATAAGAAGTGATTTGACAACATTGATATCTAACCAAAAAGTTATTAGATAACTTGTGTAATGAATATTCTAATAGAATTACATCCTCAGCCTGGAATTGCTCCTAGATTCTATGGATGAACAATATGTCAATTGTTGTGCAAATTGTCATCAGCTTCAAACTTGAAAGTTTGAAAGACATCAAACATTACAATAAGATATTAAAGTTTACGGAGTTTTTATAAGCATATTGTTGTTTGTCTACAATGATGCTGGTTTAATTGAGATGACACTCAATACTAGTCGTGGTAGGATTTCATCCTTGTTAATGGCCATGTGAACTAGTTGTGCTATCTAAGAGCACAGTTGCATTATACATTAAAAGAATAAGAATACTTTAAACTTTGAAATGTTTGAAAGTTTAAATTGTCATAAAATTGGTGATAGAGGATGTCACACACTTTATGAATTATTATGTGGATTGGTGAATGCACACATACAAAGACTTCACTAATTGAATTCTTGAAATAAGTATTCTCAAAATTACGATAGATCAAGTTGGTTGATTTATGCCTTGTCAACAAGTATGATTGTCATTACTTGATGCATAATTCATCAACTGAAATTTTCATGCATTGATCTATTTGGTATTTGGATAAGGGATGTTAAACAATTGTTATAATAAATCAAATACTTGGTATGTTTGATTTTATAATATATTGTATCCTATATTTGCATGTTTAATCCGTGAATAAATTTATTTATTCTAAATCGTCCGTTGTCAATTAATGATATGGGAGTATCATTAAATTAAGACAAATCTGAGAGATATGGTAGAATATACTTGAAAGTATATTGATGAGAATGCATACCAATTTCAGATGATATTCAATTAATTGAATATAGGACTTATCCCAACTACATGATTTTACTTTATGGATATTGTTATTAAGTAAATCATGAATAGTTATCCTCAGACTTGAGATACCAGATAAGTGTCATGAATGTAGTGCACTTCTGTGGAACAACTTAACGCTATACGTAACTGGTAGTCATAAGGGTTGTTTCCTGAAGTGTTGCAAAGTTCGTGGGTTATTCTCGTAGTCAAGATAGAATTTGTTCCTTCAAACTTATTTGGAGTTTAATACTGCTGGGCCCCTCGTAGGGTTGACAAGATGTTTGCATGGCCATGCCCAAAGTTCTCCCCTGAATATGTTCAGAAGATTTGGTAATCTTGCTCAATCACTAACAACGAGAAACAAAATGGTTGAATAAAGAATGACTTAATTCCATATCTTTATTTAACATGGTATTAGAAATAAAAGGATAATAATAATGAGAAATCATTAAAAGGTTTTCCAGGAGCCTTGCTCGAGTTGTACTAGAGGCATCGAAGTGTTGCTAGACGCTAACCGATGTGATCACTCTATTAATATATGTCCAAGTGGGAGCTATTGGTTTTATGGACAATAAATTAATAGACGTGTGTTAGGATTGAACTCGAGACCACGGGATTGCACACTTTACGTATGAGAATTTAAAGTTAATAATTAAATATAAATGTTATATTTATTTATTGATTAAACGAAATAACTAACGAACGTTAAGTAATTAGTTGTAATGGACTAACGGTCGTTAAATATAGTTGGAAAGGACTAGAATGCAAATTAATATTTGGAAGGTTCAGGAATACCCCTTGGGATTACATAACCAATCGGCTAGGGGGTTATCCCAACCCAACCCAAACTCAAACTTGTTCTCCAAGTTTAGATGAGTATATATACAAGGCTAGGGGTCTTGTGTTTTGCATCTCTTGTACTCATAAGCTAAAACCTAAAAGTGTTTGTATGTGTTTTTGCTTTAAACCGATCGTACAACCCTTATGGGTGTTGATCCACATCTTTTTCCAACTCAAGTTATTTGTTTTATCAAAACTAGCATTACTTTAATTCGGTTTAGTACGTGTGTACAAGAACGTGGTAATAACATACTTTTGTTATTATTCTTGGATTGAATTACAAAACGGTAAGGGGTAATTCACATAATCCTATAAACCCTAATTAGGGTTCATCCTAATTGCTAGTTTGTGGATTTGATTCTTGTTCGGCTAGAATCAAGTAAGGTACGCATACTTTATTCTTTAGTTAATTAATTATTCATTATATGTTCCTATACGCTTCCGCACTTAATTTGATGTTTATTGTTTATATTTATGATTTGTCATGTTATATAATTCCAACAAACATTACATGTTTCATCTGTGGAAGAATATAAGAAACACTCGCTAAAAAAAATTAAAAAAATACATGATTTATACACAACAAAATTTGGATCTTGCACTCAAAGCTTAGACCACTTTTTTCTTTTTCTTTTTCATAAAAGAACATTTTGTACATGCATTATAATTTGTGATGCAGTGGGTCCTCACTAACAAACAGTAAAAGTGTGGCACCCAAGTTTAGGCATAAAATTATGCATGAGTTTAGGTCTTCCAATCATTTCTCTTAATTAAATCCACAATTAAAAGAAAAAATATTTTTGTCATAAAGTTGGATATCGTGCCTAGCCATATAGTCTCGGAAAGGTGTGCAATATGTGGCACAAGGCATCCATTTAAAACGGACACATTTTTATTAGTTTTACACATGGTTATCAAGATCACGATATTTATCGTTGGATTGTACGATCTTATGATCATACATTGAAAACCTTGTAGGATCGAAGTAGGATCAGAGATAGCATAGGATCGAAGTAAGATCTTAAGATAGCCCAGTAAGATCGTAATATCGCTATCAATCCTGATCGTACTATAAAACCTAATATTTATTATTAAATAAAGTTTATACATAAATGAACCCCACTTTCAAAATTTTGACAAAATTTTACCTTATACATGACCCAACTTTACTCGTGTTGTATTTTTTTTTACCCAAATCGTTTATCAAATGACCAAACATGAAATAATTGCATGTATTGCATTGTTTATGTTATGTTGATGTTTAAACTTTGAAAATTTTATCCATGTTCACATAAATTGGTCTTTTATATGTAATTTTATATGGAACTATATAACAGTACAACCTCTATCTAAAAATTTTACATTTTTGTAGGATTTTACGATCCCGATTTGATCTTACGATCACAATTTTGCGAATACAAAAACTATCCTAAGTAGGATCACGATCTTGATAACCTTTTATATGCAATTTTTTTAGTTTACAAGTGTAATAGAGGCATCTTTGTTGTTATCGCTTAAGATCACCAAAAACCACGCGAAAGATAGTATAGAGAAAGCGTTATATACTGTACCAAATTTGATGTTTTGCACTTACCAGTCAAGGCTTTGAAGCAAATTGGACAAACATCATTAAACACAGTTATATTCTTGCGTCGTCCAAGAATAGGCCAATCAACCACCACTCCTTCCAAAATGGTTGTACCATCGGGAGTTCGGGACCAACCCAAGTTGTAACCTTAGGCTGTGTTATCAAAAACGCTATTTCTTCTAAATCATCATAATTATAATCCAAATAATCATAATCTTCTCACTACAACATTGACCGGCTACCCCAGCGACATTTGGGGACTTTCCCAAGCGACATGTCGCTGGGGAAAAGTTTCCCCAGTGACATGTCGCTGGGGAATGGTCGCTGGGGAAGTCTCGTAAGGGATTGTATCCCCAGCGACAATCCCAGGCGACAACGTGGGTCCCACTCAATTTTCAGTCAAAGAAGCAGTGCCACGGTGGCATATTATCCCCAGCGACATGTCGCTGGGGAATCATCGGATTAAGCTAAATGATTAACACGCCTAATTAACGATAACGATAATATTTAATTATCCCCAGCGACATGTCGCTGGGGATACTATGGTTATTTGTTGACAAGTCAACGAGTGAGCAAACTATCCCCGGCGACATGTCGCTGGGGAAACTGCGTTTTCTCGTTGACTTGTCAACGTTTAGTGTGGGTTATCCTCGGCGACACGTCGCCGGGGAAAGTTCTGCATTTTTTTTTAAATACAGCCTGCACTGCAGGCGAGTTCCAGATTTTTTCCGGAATTTTTCCGGAAAAAATCTACAAAAACCTGTACCAAAACATGTATAGACTCACCACAACTTGTACCAAAACACAAATACAATATAACGGATCAACGCAATACAAATAGATCACAACTTTTACATAAACACGACTTAAAAGTCAATATGTGCATTGATAGATAGGGAAACAAGTGTTTAAATGTCGCCAAGATGAACCTAATAATATATAACACAACTACCTAAAGTACCAATGTAGCATACCAATGTAGCATACTAATAATATATAACACAACTACCTCTCGTCGTCGTTATCCTCATCACCGCCATTCTCCTCGTCATCACCACACCCGCCACTCCCGCTAGAACCACCCAACTCAAACTCCCTAAACATATCCGCGTATCTGTCGTCGCTTCTGAAGAGACTCATCATAAAGTCTACCTTTCTGTTCACGCTCTTGAGCGACTTGTCGGGGGCGGGCATACTTGGCCTGGATGTGGCTCGTGATGGCAATACCCGACACCCCGGGAATATGCCACGAAGCTTACCCCTCTTGCCAACGCATTGATTTGATCCTCCGTGTACGAACCGTAGCCTCAAGCCTTTTCATCTCGTCCTATGTAGTGACAAAACACAAGATAGTAAATATATTAGTCGGGTTGCTACATTATTTCTCGATAATTCATTAAAGTGTGTTTTGAAACAAAAATTACATATATCCGGCGGTCCTCATCGTTAGGGAATACCCCACCAACAGTATGTGTTCGCCAAAAAGTGTCGATGAGTGACGGGTACTCCTGAGTGTCTGAGGCCTGCCTCTGTACATACACACGCATATAAGATGAATAATTTTAAAAACGACAAATCACAACACACCAAAGCGAATAATCGATATATAATATATATATATATATATATATATATATATATATATATATATATATATATATATATATATATATATATATATATATATATATATATATATGTATATATGCATGTAAAATAATTATACTGTTTATTACCATATCATCTCGAAGGCGAGACAGCGACCGGGATCCCTGTCGAGATATGACCTTGCTCTTTTGTTGGTTTAGCCGATTTGTAGCGGCTCGAGCAAGGTTCTTGGGGTCATTCCAAAACTTAATGTACTCATCCCAATCACCCGCTGTAATCTCCTTGGGACGTGCCCGCCTGATCGCCTCCACATCGTAATTCCCGGTGGTGGGGTCTACCTTCCAATGCTTGGCCTTGAAAGAAGCCTTGTTTGTATTGTAGGCTTTTTGCAAGTGCGAGTTTATACCTTCGTAGATCTCGGGCCAGTGGGAGGATTCCATGTGCGGCCTGAGGTCAAACAGGGTCTGCAATCATATACAACAAAACGAAAACAGAGTTAGAGATATAATTTATATATTTATTTAAATTTGTTTATTTATTTATATGATATAAATAAATAAGCGAATTTAGATAAATATACACAATTAAATAAATGAACACGATAATGAAATAAACATAAAAGGATAACTGACCCCAATATCTGAAATGATTCTCGCCTTCTTCTCCTTCGGACCTTCTCCCAAGAAGGGTAGTAAAACGGCACACTCCTAACCGACCTCCCGATGTAGTTAGACCAGTGAGCCGCATGGGGGCCGAGAGGGTTTAGGGTTTGTTTGTCACCCACATCAAAAGTGATCGAGACACGGACCTTTTTCTTCTGCGATTGCCTTCAGCGAAAGGTTCCGGGTCTTGTCGCGGGTATTCATCCTGCCCGCTCCCCTGCCACCCAAATTGGGCTTTCGTTTACCTTTGCCTGCAAAATCAAGTTAGTGATAAAGTCATAAAAATTCAAGGCAAGCAAGTTCAATATATGTATCAAATTTATGCTTGTATTACAATAATCTAGAAATTCTTACCTCGGTTAATGAAGCCTGCCCAGCAACCGGTGGGTACGCGGTCTGGAGGGGGACGATCCTCACCGCCACCGTCACCTCCGTGGGACCGTGCAACATCTGTCGACATCTGTACAAGTACAATTAGCATAAGATATAGAAATTCATGAACAAAATAATATAAGCATGCACACATCCAAATACATACACATCCAAATAAATATACACATTTAAACAATCCACAACAATTTCATTCATTCATTCAAATATATAAGTGTATTTTGCAAGTTACGACTCAAGATCAATCTTCTTCTTCACTAGAATAAACTTTCTCAACACCATCATCATCAACATTGATGAGGGCTTCAACATCAGAATCTGCTAAATCATGAGGAAGGGCGTCTTCATCAGCAATAATATCATCGTCTTCGTCAGGAACATCAATGATATCTGGCGGTGCGTCAACCACCGTTGATTGAACATCTATATGCAAGGTCGCATTATCCAAGTCATTCAAACTAGTAGAAAGTGGGAGATCAGATGAGTTGTCGAAATGTATAATATCAGGATCGTCCTCTACCACGATGACACCCCCGTCGAAAAACTTTTTATGATTAACATGTTCGACGATCTTCCGGTGGGGTTTGGTCTTATCTTCAAGGTAGAAGACTTGTTTGACTTGTGTTACGAGAATGTATTGGTCATCTTTAAATGCCTTAAGCCTGCAGTCGACGATTTGTGTCATGTTGTTTCTAAAGACAAGTTTTTTGACTTTACGTCCTTTGTTGCTAGTGTCGAACCACTTAACTCGGAACAACGCAACTTTGAACAACAAATACTTAAACTCGAGGATTTCTTGAAGCTGACCATAATACATTTCTCCGTCACGGCCAGGCGAACAAATGCCGCTGTTTTGAGTTGTGCGACGTTCATCACGGTTGTGCACGACATACCTCACACCGTTGACTACGCAAGAGTTTACTGAGATTGGAGTCCATGATGGTCCATTAGCCAAAGCGAATAACTCGCTGGTTGTGCTAACCTCTGAGTCTTGGTCATTGTCTATGTGACGTTGACGGATCTATGAAGAAGATAGGATTAGCTAGATAGAGAACACAAAATATGATATTGTTATTTTTACAGTTAAGTAGACAAAATAAGTCTTAAGTTTACCTGCGACCCAAACCAGTCGGGGAATTCTTCTTGCATGTCTTTGTTAGGAAATAAACTGAAAAACGTTCATGGAATTAGAATAAGTCGTCGAAATGATAAGTTAAGAAAAAGAAGTTTCAAAATAAAAAACGCGTACTTGAACTGGGACCGGTACGTGTCGATCTCAGGACTGTTGTGAAGTACATACCATTTCACTTTTTTCAACTCTTGGGCATCAAACCTAATAAATGACCGTAAACCAATCGGTTTACATACCGATCGAAACACGTAAAACTGACACGTTGGGGGAGGGGGGTCCACATTACGGTCGGGACGATTAAATTTCATGGTAACATCCCGAAAATAATGAGAACTGAATGTCAATGCTTCTTCAGCAACATAACCCTCCGCAATCGAACCTTCCGGCTTAGCTTTATTGCGAACATAACCTTTTAGCTTCTTCATGTATCTTTCAAATGGATACATCCACCGGGGGCGAATAGGCCCGCCTTCAAGAGCCTCTATAGGTAAATGGATAACCAAGTGAACCATAATGTCAAAGAAAGCAGGAGGATATATGAGCTCTAGCTCGCACAAAATATCGACCACCTTGATCTGAGCTTTCAACATGTCATCCTCCATCAAAGTTGCAGAGCATATTTGCTTAAAAAAGGAACACAGCTCAATTAATGGTTTTGCAATCTTATCGGGCAAGTAATTTTGAAGTCCGTAAGGAAGTAAACGTTGCATAATTATATGACAGTCATGAGACTTCAGGCCCGTTATATTGGTATCATTATCGGTCACTCTGTGCTTGAAGCATGATCCGAACCCATATGGTAGTTTAACTCCTTTGATGTACTGACAAAACTTTTTTCGGTTCTCTGGTGTGAAAGAATACGCAGCCTGAGGCTTCAAGCACTTCCCGTTTTTGGTTTGGCTGAGCCACAAGCCACTTCGAATGCCCAACATTTGCAAGTCTTGTCTTGCCTTGACGGTGTCTTTAGATTTATCATTCATTAACAAAGTGTTCAAGATGGCCTCCAACACATTTTTCTCGATATGCATGATGTCTAAATTGTGTCTTAGTGAAAGAAAAGACCAATACTCAAGCTCGTAAAAAATAGACCGTTTAGTCCAGTTAAGCTCGACATGAAGATTGCGTTTTATCTTCACACCTCCATAACTCGGATGTTTACCCTTCACACGCGTTGGCAATCTATCAAGTTGAGCCAGGATTACATCCCGGCCAAATTCTTCAGGAGGATCTGCGTTATCGGTTTGGCCATTGAATTCAAGTGAGCGTCTCCATTTATGGGGCTTCGTTAAGAATCTTCTGTGGCCAAAATAAGCTGTTTTGCTTAACACACGAACAGATGGAGTGTCTTTATTACATGTAGGGCATGCCTTGTAACCTTGCCCACTCCACCCAGACAAACTACTTCGAGCAGGAAAATCATTGATGGTCCATAAAACCATCGCTCTCATATTGAACTTCTGGCCTGAGGCAACGTCTATAGTCTCGATACCTTTCTTGTCCCATAAATCCTTCAGGTCCTCAATCAAAGGCCTCAAGTAAACATCAATGTCCTTGCCCGGGGATTTAGGACCAGGAATTAACAACGTTAGCATAAAAGAACTCTCTTTCATACATAACCACGGAGGCAGATTGTATGTTGTCAATATCACCGGCCACATGCTGTAGGCCTGACTAAGGTTCCCAAACGGATTGAAACCATCAGCAGCCAACCCTAGTCGAACATTTCTTGGCTCTTTTGCAAAATCTGGATACTTTGTGTCAAATTTCTTCCATGCTCCACCATCAACCGGGTGTTGCATCTTACCGGGCTCCGTACACTTTCCAGTAGCATGCCAAATCATATCCTTTGCAGTGTGACTAGACTTGTACAAACGTTGTAGTCTAGGAATGATCGGAAAGTAACGCAACACATTCTTAGGAACTTTCTTCCCCGGCGTGTTACTGTCTTTCCATCTACTCGTATTACAAACCGGACAAAAATCCAAATCTTTGTTCTTCTCTCCCCGAAATAAACAGCAATCGTGTTCACAAGCATGTATCGACTCGTACCCTAACCCAATCGTTTTAAATGTCTTCTTTATTGAATAGTATGATGGTGGGAGCTTGAATCCTTTACTGATGGGAAATACATTTTGTAAAAACTCTAACATTTCATTAAATATAGAATCAGTCAATCTACCTTTAGCCTTAAAATAGGTAAACTTTGCCATAAAGTCTAATCGAGTCACATAGTCACAACCGGGGTACAGCTCCTCGTTGGCACTGACATATAACTCTTCAAACTCGTTACGTGTAGCTTGAGTCGGTTTGTTACTTGTCTCACCAATATCTCCTTGAGTTGGTTCATTGTGTTCATTATTCGGAGGAATATAGCTAAGATCATTAATTAACGCTGTAATGTCACTCATCAGAGGTTGTCTTGTGTTATCTATTACTGGCGGTGGCATAGGTGGAGCCGGTTCACCGTGTTCCACCCATATTTTATAACGTGGGTCCCACCCTTCTCTCATAATGTGGTTTGAAAGGTTTTTGATGTGTACCCATAATATATTTCGACAAGACTTGCATGGACATCTTATTCTCCCGGCACTAGTCACTAACGACTTGCAATGATTGACGAATTTTTCAAGACCGAGAATAAATAATGGTTCATGACGCTGTAAAACTGTCCAAGTCTTATCATCGAATACCATAACTGCGTTTTAATGATACATTTAGTTATTATATGCAACTTAATTAAACACATTCAAACGAGGAATACCAGATGTTTTGTTCACCTAGTGCAACTATGGAAGGCAATCCTAACCCACTCTTTGAATGATTTGTCTCATATATGAATGCGTATAACCGATTTACTATTTAAGAAAATTTCGGCAGCATTTCCCCTCAACTCCCCAAATATGTGTTTAAAGACATATTCATAGGAGTAAAGGAAAAACACTGTCGAAATCATCTCAAATAGTAAACCAATTATACGCATTCATATCCTAAATGAGACAAAACATTCAAAAAGCAGTCCCAAACGGGGGACTTTCAATTAATTTCGGACGGGTTTTCTATAGGATGATTAATTTTAGACGGGGATTTTCCAAAATTAATCACTAAAATCCTAAAACATTCCTAAAGGGTTCAAACGGCTCATATCAACAAATAATAACTATAAACTAACAAAATTTAAACAACTAATTATTATAATTATAAACGAGCACATTTCAAGGCAATTCAACTAATAATAACTATAAACTAACAAAATATAAACAATAAACATTCCCCAGCGACATGTCACCCGGGATACCAAAAGGAGAAAAAAAATTATTACATACCTCGGCTCGTGCTCCTTCTTGCTCCTCGTCGCCTACTGCCAAAACCAAAAAAAAAAAAAACTTAACTTTTCTAATTAACAACAACTTACAACAATAATAATCTGCAAAAATCATATTATAATTAACTAATATAGTTGAATAACATTTAAAATTTGTAAAACAAACCGTGTAACGTGTGGTGGTGGTGATGGTGGATGCGGTCGTGTGATGGTGGATGTGCTCGAATTGCTGCAAAAATCGCCAAAGGAGGATAAGTTTTTTTTTTTTTTCGTTTTCTGCAGTGAAGAAGATATCCAGATCTACTTTATGATAAAGTTTTTTCCCCGGCGACATGTCGCTGGGGAAAGATATATTTTTTGTCGTTTAGCGTAATTGGCGCGATAACGAAAATTTTGGTGGGTGGGTATCCCCGGCGACATGTCGCCGGGGAAAATCAATTTAATTTTTTTTTTCGTTAAAATTAATTACATTATGTTGTTACGTTAAAGTCAACGAAGTCAAAAGAATCCCCAGCGACATGTCGCTGGGGAAACCTAGAATATATTTTTTTACTCAACGAAACTTGATGTTTAGCGATAAAAAAAATCAATGCTACAAGAAATATATGTTGCTAAGAAATTGTTTAACGAAACCTTTGCTCCTTTATATTAGGGTTGTCACGTTTCACATTACACACTAGCAGCCACACTCCAGATATCCATCCTCTTCCTCTTTGCACATAACAACTTGCACACTACAAAAACCAGCCACCTGCTTCTATTGTAAGTTTTAATGGTTTCCTTCTTTTTTTCGTACATTTAAACGTTTCAAGGCTACAAGCAAGTGACAAACTAACCAAATACAGTAATATATAGGCTGGGCCTGTTATGGTTACACATTAGACGTTCAACGGATGAGTCGGTATGTTATGGTTACACATTAGATGTTCAACGGATGAGTCGATATGTTATGGTTACACATTAGACGTTCAACGGATGAGTCGGTATGTTATGGTCACACATTAGACGTTCAACGGATGAGTCGGTATGTTATGGTTACACATTAGACGTTCAACGGATGAGTCGGTATGTTATGGTTACACATTAGACGTTCAACGGATGAGTCGGTATGTTATGGTTACACATTAGACGTTCAACGAATGAGTCGGTATGTTATGGTTACACATTAGACGTTCAACGGATGAGTCGGTATGTTATGGTTACACATTAGACGTTCAACGAATGAGTCGGTATGTTATGGTTACACATTAGACGTTCAACGGATGATTCGGTATGTTATGGTTACACATTAAACGTTCAACGGATGAGTCGGTATGTTATGGTTACACATTAGACGTTCAACGGATGAGTCGGTATGTTATGGTTACACATTAGACGTTCAACGAATGAGTCGGTATGTTATGGTTACACATTAGACGTTCAACGGATGAGTCGGTATGTTATGGTTACACATTAGACGTTCAACGAATGAGTCGGTATGTTATAGTTACACATTAGACGTTCAACGGATGAGTCGATATGTTATGGTTACACATTAGACGTTCAACGAATGAGTCGGTATGTTATGGTTAAACATTAGACGTTCAACGGATGAGTCGGTATGTTATGGTTACACATTAGACGTTCAACGGATGAGTAGGTATGTTATGGTTACACATTAGACGTTCAACGGATGAGTCGGCATGTTATGGTTACACATTAGACGTTCAACGAATGAGTCGGTATGTTATGGTTACAACGTCAACAACAACAACTACAAGAACAACTACTACTTTGATCAAAGAACAACAAGAACAAGAACAAGAACAACAACAACAACAACAACAACAACAACAACAACTACTACTACTACTACTACTACTACTACTACTACTACTACTACTACTACTACTACTACTACTACTACTACTACTACATACGAAGATTTTCCATGTCACCTAACAACTCACGAAGTAATGCATCCGACTGACATGCGTGGTCGTCAGGAATCGTTGCCATTTCAAGTTTGGCCTCCAAGAACCTTACTTTTGTCTCTAGCACATGTTTTGTGTTTCACAGCAACCTTATCCTAAGATCTTTTTCATGGCAGCTCGGGCACTCTGTTGGTGCAGAGATTGTTCTTAAGTACTCGTCAAATACATCCTTCCACATAAAATATCCGCATCCATTATCTTTTCTGGGCTGTTACATAATAAGAAAATTATAAGAGCTTACAACCCAATTATTTGTATATTTACACAAATAAGAAATGTATGATTGTTCACCTTTGACAGAGGACATGAATAATATTGTCGTCCAGATGAATATTCTCTATGTGATGTTCTTAATTTTATATTTCCTGCTCCACAAGAACACATAAAAGGATTAAATTGCTCCATCTCAGGTTTTGAAATTTGTGTGAAGATAAGAGGTTGTGAGGTTGAGTGGTTTTGAGGATAAGATATATTAGATTTTGGTGGGATAAGATCTCAAGGTTGAGTGGTTTTGAGGATAAGATCTGGTAGATTTTTGTGATATATAAAACAGATCTGTTAGCTTTTTGGTGGGAAGTTTTGGCGCCATGTTTTTTGTGGGAATTCTTGGCGCCATGTTTTTGTTAAAGTCAACGAAGTCAAAGAGAATCCCCGGCGACATGTCGCTGGGGAAACTATTGTCCACGTCACGTTAAGAGAGATTAACACTAATTACGAATTTTTAAATAAACAAATGAATCCCCGGCGACATGTCGCCGGGGAAACGTAAGCGGGAAAAATTCCCACCACGTTTTACAATGAAATATTCGGTCAAAATATAACCGTTGAATCCCCGGCGACATGTCGCTGGGGAAAAGTAAGCGATAATTTAGCTGACTTTTCTACGAGACTTCGTGCCACGTAGGATATATTTTTGTCGTTTAGTGCGGATTCCCCAGCGACAATTGTCGCCGGAGAAAACGACGATGGGGAAACTGGTAAATGTGGTAGTGTCTTCTTCGAATTCCTTACCTTGTTCTTCTTCATCTCTTTCGATGAACTCCTTGTCATGATCCATTATTTACAAAGACTAACATGTTAGTATTTATTGCCTAGCAAGGATTGAAAAAACCAAGACACATATTTTATAGTCGGCTTTTAATAGCATGTAATAGCAACGCATTTTCCCATTTGTTCACATGGCAGATATGAACCCAAAAAAGTACCACAATACCCATCCAACTTTCAAATTTTGTTTCATTATCATACGTTTTAGAGTTATCTCTTTGCACCGTTAGTCCTTTTGACTAACGACCATTTGTAATTAACTCAAAAAATGTTTTCTTTTTCTTTTCTAATTATCTTTTAAATTTTCTTTATATTTAAAGTTTTTCGATTTTCTATAAACTATTCGTTTTTATATACTCTCTTATACGTTTTTATATATATTTTTATACGTTATATACACGTTTTATATATGTTTTTATATACGTTTTAATACGTTCTTATATAAAAACGGATACAAACGTATATAAACACATATATACACTTTTATATATATGTTTTTATACACGTTTTTATCCGTGTTTATATACGTGTTTATATACGTTTGTATTTGTTTGTATATAACAACGTATAAAACGTATATAAAAAACATGTGTGTATATATATATATATATATATATATATATATATATATATATATATATATATATATATATATATATATATATATATATACTAGTTTCAAAACCCGTTTGATGGACGGGTATGACTTATAATTATCGTTGGAAGGTTATAGTTAACACAAAATAATATATAAAGAAGGCGGGCATGACGTATAATTATTGTTAGAATTATGATTATCGGTGAAAATTAAGTTAACGAAAAATAAGATAAAACGTGCCATTTTTTATTGAATGCATTAAAAACGAAAAGAAATAAATGGTTATTGAATATGAGAGAAAAAAAGTTTCAGAGTGTTACGCAAGAGCAAAGTATCAAAGCATAGCCCGTCCGATGGGCGACCAAGCCTTATGAATATTGTTAAAAAAATTGAAGTTAATGAATAATAAGCTATAAACATACCAAATTTTTAATTGAGTGCATTAAGAATGAAAAGAAATAAACAGTTATCGAATATGAGAGTGGAAAAAGTTTCAAAGTGGTACGCAAGAACAAAGTATCCAAGCATAGCCCGCCCAACGCGAGTAAGTCTTATGAATATCGTTAAAAAACTTAAGTTAACGAAAATAAGTTATAAACATACCGAATCCAAGACCATTGATCTGTAAATAATTCTAGAAGGTACAAAAACGAATTTCAATGTTGATGCTAGACATGTACTCACAATAGCGAAAGAAGGGTGGTAAAAAATAGTTGAAAAGTGTAGATGTTGAAAGAAAGGGTCGTAACGTTATAAATATTGTTGACATATTTTACTATAGCGAAAGAAGGCGGGTAATGAAGTGTTCAAGGAATAAATTAAACAACGGTTAATGAAGTAGGAACATCGTAACATATTTATATCGTGAATAAAGAACACTCTGAGAATATTAATTAGTTGCAACTCAAGAAACAACACTTCCTCAATGTAATGAGTTTGAAGAGTTACTTGCCACTGCCAACGAAAAACTATACCCCACTATGATTGGATATATGTTTTTATGTATATATGTTTTTGTTTATTTTACTTCCTGAATTAAAATATGAAATCTTATGTATATATGTTTTTATCTATTTTACTGTTGCTAGATAATGATATTGTGATTTTGTGTGGTGTGGTTTAACTCACTGATGTCTTTATTTTGAATTACATGTCTACGTTAGAATTTTCAAAGACAAATACCACAAAACATGAGGATGAACTATCTCACCAGTCTGATATTTGCGCCATTTTTATCAAGAACGCAAAGAGCTTTTGCAAGCAATGAGATTATTTTAGATTAGTAAAATACTGCTTTGTCTATCTCCTAGAAATGGTAGCTACACATTAACGACTGAAGAGATACCATAAATAAAAATTACTTTATACTTGTAATTTGCGCCTCAAAGTGGCTCATTACATAAAGAATGGCATTTCTAACTCCATTCTATTGAAAAAATGATATTTGTTTGAAACATGAGATTTAAATAAACACAAAAGTTCAAAACACAAGAACATTAAGATAGACACATGGTGAGCAGCAGTCTAAGAGCATGAAACCTTTGGGATTAGAGGATAACTCGATACCTGCTAATTAGACGGAAACTCATACTTCATATTGCAGCTAGTTGATAAGAGGATAACTTAATACCATCAATGGAACTTGTTGAGGTCTTTGAACATTCTTGAGTAAAACTTCTCCTTTCGCTTAGCTCTGCCTGACCCATTCTTAACACCAAAATGAACTAAAGGGAACTTTGAATGTTGAAGATGGTTAGAGTTAGATGAGAGGCAAATCGGTGCTATAAAGTGTGTTTTGATTCCTAATATAGAGATCTGTCAGACCTTTGAACACGCTCGAGTAAAGACTTCATCCGATTTCATACTTCTATATGTAGAGGTCCAACAAACACCTTGCTGTGAAAGAAAATAAATCCATTGATAGTCTAAATAATGATGAAATTTGTACCTTACTTTATATTAAGTAGAATTTGAATAACACATGAAGGTTCAAAATATAGTAATTCCCAACTTGTTGAAAAGCATCCATGGAAGATCAAATGCCATGTTACTTAAAAAAATTACACGATTGAGCCAAGCAACATAATCTAGTGCGTCCATAATTTGATTGAAGATCAAGAGCATTGGATGATAATGAATCAAAAAAGTCGTCCTTACTGTAAACAGGCTGTTGATTGCAAGACAATTAATAAAACATATCAGATACAATAATGGTCAATTAGATAAAATAAAAATGAAAATTATCAAGAAAAAGAAGTAGAAACTTTTAGATTGCGACTATATGCAACTTTTCATTGTTATTCTTTTTGAGTTTATGATACTAGGCGAGTACCCGCTTGGATATGTCTCTCTCTCTCATTTGACCATTCCACTTTTTCACTTTTCCACTTTGACTGTTTTTCCATTTTATGTAGTATAGATATAAAATACAATAAAACATAAAGACATCAAGAGTACACAGCGGAAGACTTAAAGATCATAACAAATAAATTAATTAACTGAAAGTATGCGTAACGTACCTCTTGCGAATGTCAGATCCTTTGAGCAAAACAAAGAAGTGGTTTGAAGAGTTGTCCCTTACCGTTCTACAACTCAAACCAATATGGTGTAAGAATAGTGTCTTACTACCACGTTCTTGTACACACGAATTAACCAACGAATCAAGCGATTGCTAGATCTAACACAAGTCCTCGTTTAAGAAAAAACGAAACCAAACTCCCTTACAAGGGGTGTTCGGCCGAATAGGGACAAGAGAGAGGAGAGGAGAGATCTAGGTTAATTCAATGCACAAGTGATGAAAAACCCTAGAACCTAGCCTTGTTTATATAGTAGATGGAAAACTTTGGGAACAAGTTAGGGCTTGGGTTGAGGACCCATACCTTGGCCGGCCATGTAGACAAGCCCAAGAGAAACCCATAACTTTTCCTTTCAAGATTTTCCATTACTAGTCCTTCTCTTTTCATTTAACGGTCGTTAGTCATTTTCCGTTAAATACTTAACGATCGTTAACCGGACTTAATGTGCATAATTAATCGTAAACATAAACATTAATTATTAACTTTAATTCTCATTCGCTAATGTGTGCAATCCCGTGGTCACGAGTCGAATCCGACATAATGGTTTATAAATATATACATATTTCAACAGCTCTCACTTGGCTATGTTTACAAAACGTGAAATGACATTGGTTAGCATCTAGCAACACGCCAATGCCCCCAGATAACTCGTGTATGGTTTTCTAGAGAAAAACCAAGTTCGATGATTCATCATCATATTCATCCTTTTGTTTCTAATATCATGTTAAAAAGAATATGGATCTCACTCATTTCTTAATTAACTATTCTGTTTCTCGCTTTATGTGATTGATAAGATTACCAATTCTTCAACATATTCCGAAGACCTTGGGCATGGCAATACAAACATCTTAACAACCCTACGAGGGGCCCAGTAGTATTATATTTCAAAATAAATTTGAAGGAAACAAATCCCATTTTGACTACAAGCAGAATTCATAGATTTCGCAACACTTCTGAAAACAACCCTTATAACTACCCGCATATAGCGTTAGATTGTTTCACAAAAATGCACTACATCCATGACATATCTCTGGTATCTCAAGTCAGAGGATAAATATTCATGATATACTTAATGACAAAGATCCATAAAGTATCATCATGTGGGTGGGATAAATCCTATACTCAATTCATTGAATATCATCTGAAATTAGTCATGCTACGCATCAATATACTTTCAAGTATATTCTAACTAATACTCAGATTTGTCTTAATTCAATATCATTCCCATGTTATTGATCGACAACGGACTATTTAGAATAACTTAAGTTATTCAAGGATTTAAACATGCAAATACAGGACACAATATTATAAATGAAATTAAACGTATACCGTACTTTAATTCATTATAAATAATAATTGTTTAACATCCTTTATCCAAATACTAAATAGATCAATGCATGATAATACTAGTTAATGAATTTTGCCACAAGTCATGAAAATCATACTTGTTGACAAGGCATAATTTCAATTAACTTTGATCTATAGGAATTTTGAGAATACTTATTTCAAGAATTCAATAAGTGAATTTCTTGTATATGTTTACACATATCTTGATATTGTCATATCATTCCATAAGGTGCGTGATAACCTGAACCACCCTTTTATGACAATTATCTTTCAAAACTTTAAAGTTTTAAAGTATTCTTTATTCTTTAATGTATAATGCAACTATGCTCTTAGTTGAGCATAACTAGTCAACATGGTCATCACCAACGATACCATGACTAGAATTGAGTGTCATCTCAATTATACTAGCATCATTGTGTACAACAATATGCTCTTTAAACATCCGTAAACTTTGAACAGTTATAGTGTAATGTTGGTGCCTACCAAAACTCAAGTTTGTTGGCAATGACAATTATGAAACACTTGTCATATTTTCATCCATAGAATCTAGGAGCATCTCCAGACTGTGGAATGTGATTCTAAATCTAAACATATTTCTTTTAAAAATATTTATTACACTAACAACTTTCAATATTGTCAAATCATCTTGTAATCAAGCATGACACAATAATCTTACAACATGATGTACATGATGAATCTTCAAGTTAGACTTTAAGATCTCATTATATATCCATCATGTTTTATTAGACTCATTTATTTACCACATATGTTTATAACAATAAACATATATTCCAAGGTTGTATGTCTTATTTCCAAATCTTACAAACTAAGTTTCATTCCCAGCTAAAACATAATTTAGGTGGAATGTAGTTGCCCATACAACATATAAGATTTAAGAAAATAAAAAAATAATACTCCCACTAGCTTTCAGGAATACTTATGAGCTATCTTATTTTAATTATTAAATCAAACATGGATTTAATATTAAACATAAGAATCATCTCCTAGATGCATGCATATATCCATTCATGGATTCTTGCAGTTTGTACATATTCAAAGATTATTTGAATTCATAAAACTCATTTGCATTACTTATCGTCCTCGCAAAAGTAATTCCAAAACAAAGAGTTTTGATATTCATTGTCAAAATTTCACATCAATGAAACTAAGTATGACAATTATAATCTTTATACTTCTATTTAATGTATCTAGGAAAGAATATTCAATCATGGTTAATTGCTTAAATATGATTAATATTATTATCACTAGACATGCATTAAATATGTGTACAATATTGTCCATATGATTTCTACACAAAGATTTAAACCACTAGGGATTCCATCCTTTGAAGAAACTCATTTTCATTATTAAGATAAACCAAGTATCTAAAGTTGATTATCTTTATGGACAGCATCTCAACATTCATAGTATGATTGATTTACCACAATTCAACATTTGGTAAATTCATCATCATGATTAGTAGGCTTACCATGATCCAGAACTCATAATCCTCAGCATATTAAATATCTGAGATATCCTTACGGATCTATGAATGACAATTCCATCATATTGAGGTCTATCATTTACATGTTTAGCCTCATCATGATATTTGCTAGTGCATTTTTAGAAGATTATGTATTTTGTAACTTTAATCTTTCAAGATCTAAACCAAACTCCCACTTCCTTTAACAATTTAAAGATTACCTTTAAATAGTTTAGCAATTAGAGCAACAATACATTGTTCTCTTTTGGGACTTTACAGAATACATTGACAGTTCCTAACATTAGTTTGTTACAACTCACTCTACAAGTAGTTTAACAAATTCAGAACTTCATTTATAAGACTTAATGTGATTCATCACATTCCATAAACAAATGGTGTCTTATCAATCTTCTAGGTTGGAGTCTTTCTGAGTATATTCAATCTATACTCAATCTTCTAACCTTGATAACATGTGGAAGAAACTATAGTTATCTTGAATCAAACATGCCAATAGATTTTGATTCTTCTAACTGAACATACCATAAAACTATGGTATTTCATTAGAATTAATATTGTAAGATAATCTAACAATATTTTAAGATAACCATCTATTCTTTGGCTTACCTATTTACCAACAAAGTAAAACTTAATGGTACAATAGAATTACCAAGTCAATTGCATGCATTATAACACAAGTATTCTTGACCAAGTCAAAAAACATATCAGTTATAATCCCACTATACGTTATAAGTCATTGATCAACTCATTGACTTCATGCATATGTCTTAAAACACAGCAAGTTAACGTCTTACTTTATATTATAAGTCTTGTATTAACAGACTTCATGTTTGTGACTTTACAATCATAAACATTTATAATTAAAGTAATTATGAACACCACCTCGGGTTTCAATTAAAATTTCAAGTTAATATTTACTACATATATTTAAGTCATTCAACGAATACTTAAATTCAAAGTAGTATTAGATTACTTCATTTAATTATGTCATTCCATGAAAAGTTCAACGTAAGAAACTGCAAAATCATCCATGCTCGTTCTCACGACACATGGGTATTTTACCTTGGGCTACAATCTAGTTCACGTTCTAACGTAACATAAATTGTAACTACAAGTGTTTCTTAAATATTGAATGACATAAATATTTAAAATAAAGTAGTCTTTGTTATCATCTTGACACATGTTCTTAATAGGGCAATCATACATATTTAAATGTATACTTCCTATTAGAACGTTATTCTCTTACTTTACAGTCAAGAGAATCCATTTAAATCATATTAATATGTGTTGTACCTTGCACACAATAAAGATTTCTCCCACTTGTGCATGGAACAACATCATGTAGCAGATAAACAACACGATACACATTCGTTTATTTGATTAATATGATTTGTGTCGTAGATATAACAAGTAGATGTAGGACTATATTGATTAGTAAGGAAACGCACATGACTCTCCTTAAAAAACATAAGTTCCTACAATTGGAAAGTAATTATCTTTGAAGATAATCTGGATTACTACATAGGAAATAAGGCTTGTAGCTCCCACTGAATTAGAAATCAATTAAACAACTTCTTATTCAGTAATGCAACACAAAAGCTCTCACTAAATCTGACAACATTGTAAGTGTTGCATAACCAGTGAAAACAAATTGCTTGCTTTTTACTTTCCTACACCTTTGAAGAACCATCCGTAATCATTACTAAGGTACTAAAAGGTGTATTCTACTCTGTGAATGATGGGTTATCCATCAATGTTATTAACTTGAAAATTTAGGTATGCAATTTCTTCCTTAACAGGTCTACCATCCCCATACTGGTATGTAGCACCTTTAAAGGTTAAAGTAAACCAACTAGATAAATTAAGCTAGTTTTCCTTTTACCAATTTCCGCGGTAATTTGTCTAGCTTCTAATTTTGTAACTCATATACATGTTTTCCAGTTAACCAACATTCATGTTTGTTACAAAAGGATTCATTCACCTAATGAAGGTAATGAAATCTTTATGGAAAATATGACGTGCAATTCATTGCTATGAGTTACATTAGAATTTAGACAATTCAAAACGTTCCTATTATACCTTTCTCATTCATGAAAAGGAATAGGATTGAGTCTAATGCTTCTCCCATGGAAAAGAGACTTCGTTTGTCTTTTTAGTAAATGATTCTCGATCAAACATTTGTTTGAAAGCAGAATGGAGCAATTTACTGATCAAAGACTAAACTTTGTTTACGGTTAAATGTTGCAATTATACATTCAAAAGAATTACAAAATTCAATTTTAGTATTTTCGATAATTAACCTTTTTCAAGAAAATTAATTACCCATGGTTCATAAGCATATAACCATTTAATTTTCACTGAAAAAATAGAATCCAAATTGTCATAATCTCATCACATCAGTTGATCTGCTAGTAATGAACCTTATACAAAGTGGTAGAGCTTTTGCTCAATTGCCAATTTCAATTGCAATTCCTAGATTTATGGGATTTACATATAGCCAATTTCAATTGCCATGTAAACATGTTTTATCCCATCTTATGCCTTGAGTTGCCAGTTCTCACTACAAAACTCAATTAAGTTGTCCAACTTAAGAAACTGCAAAATCGTCCATGCCCGTTCTCACGACACGTGGACATTTTACCCTTTGATTACGATCTAAGTCACGATCTCACGCAAATAAAAGGTAATCTTAGGTGTTTCCGTTTCGTTGGATGGCATATAACTTAAATTAAAGGGTAATAATTTTGATGTCAAATCAAATATGTACAAAGATGTCATGCATTCATCTTCGTAACATAGGTTTTATTAAAACATTTATAACTTGTTTTAATGTATAAGCTTTTCATCATCAAACTTTAATTGAGGTATTGGATTCACCAATCAAGGAATTTAGTGTTAATTATCATCCATTATACCGTACTTTTGCATAAGAGTAAACACTTAGTGTTTCGGATAATTACCACCGAAGTGGCGCATGGAATTAAACTAATTCGCCCTTAAGATGAGCTTGCACATTTAATGGCTTACTAGGTAGCTCCATTCGAACTTACAGGGGGCAGAGGACCAGGTAAGCGCTGAAGCATAACCTTAGACATCCTTTCAGTGTGACTGTGCGCACTTCTTTAATAACCCCTTTATAGTTCATTCTCATGGGTGAGCCGTTCAGTCATTTGTACCAAAGTCATCAATCAATTAAATGATTATGATTACTATTCTTAAAAATACATATTTCACCATTGTTTAGGTCAGTTTATTTTTCTTGTAAAAATACCCTTGTTACACATAACAAACAAGCAAGTATTTGTAAAAATAAACAAATAAACAATGAATGCATAACAAAAAATAAGTCATGCATATCAAATAGCCACATGCAAACGTTTTTGATAAATCCTATTAATAACCAATTCTAGATCTTGTCAATATGCATATATTTAATTAAGACTTTCACCCGTTTTCACCTATGTACAAGGTGAGCCACATGAATCGATTCATCGATTGCATAAGTCAAAATTAAATATATACCACATAGCACATAATTGATTAAATTAATAATGATTGAGGTCTTCCCCAATTTTAGATCTATCATAATTTAGTGTATATCACTTAAACAAGAAAGACATACAATAAAAAAGAGATCCATGATAAAACATGCAGATAATTATCATGGACATAAAATTACACTTAACAATTAATGAAATTAAACAGAGTTACTCATATACACATAAAGTTGCATGCATCTTAGGGTTTCTAATCCAATTAAAACTTTAGTTTACAAAACCCTAATTAGGGCACCAAAAAAATGCCCCCCTTAAAATTAGGGTTTAGGTTTTGCAAACCCTAGATCTACGCATACAAATAATAACACAACATGTTTATTTTATTTATGTGTTTCAGTAATTAATTACTTGTTATACAAGGCTCGTGATGCCACTGTTGAGTTTATGATATATAAAATACAATAAAACATAAAGACATCAAGAGTACACAGCGGAAGACTTAAAGATCATAAAAAATAAATTAATTAACTGAAAGTATGCGTAACGTACCTCTTGCGAATGTCAGATCCTTTGAGCAAAACAAAGAAGTGGTTTGAAGAGTTGTCCCTTACCGTTCTACAACTCAAACCAATATGGTGTAAGAATAGTGTCTTACTACTACGTTCTTGTATACACGAATTAACCAACGAATCAAGCGATTGCTAGATCTAACACAAGTCCTCGTTTAAGAAAAACGAAACCAAACTCCCTTACAAGGGGTGTTCGGCCGAATAGGGACAAGAGAGAGGATAGGAGAGATCTAGGTTAATTCAATGCACAAGTGATGAAAAACCCTAGAACCTAGCCTTGTTTATATAGTAGATGAAAAACTTTGGGAACAAGTTAGGGCTTGGGTTGAGGACCCATACCTTGGCCGGCCATGTAGACAAGCCCAAGAGAAACCCATAACTTTTCCTTTCAAGATTTTCCATTACTAGTCCTTCTCTTTTCATTTAACGGTCGTTAGTCATTTTCCGTTAAATACTTAACGATCGTTAACCGGACTTAATGTGCAATAATTAATCGTAAACATAAAGATTAATTATTAACTTTAATTCTCATTCGCTAATGTGTGCAATCCCGTGGTCACGAGTTCGAATCCGGACATACGCGTTTTATAAATATATACATATTCCAACAATTCTCACCTTCACATCAGCTTTGGGTAAATTGGAATCATTTTCCTCTTCTGGTTCATCCTCATCAGTAGCATTTTCAGGTTTTTCCTTTGAACTTGACCTGCTACTTTTTCCCAAGGTACCCCATATATACTTATAATTAAAAACACAAACATATCAAGCTATACAACCTACATTTTAACAGCAGCCAAGTAGGCAAAAACAACAGGTTGGCAACAACTAAACACCATGAATTTGCAAAGCGACTTTGCCACTTTGTTGCAGGTTATTATTGGGGAGATACCACTTACAAATTACAGATGTTTTGCTTAGGTGTGCATAGAGAGGAGTTAGAATACAATAATCTTTCACAACTGTTATGCCCAATTGATGAAGTCCTCCTGGTTGCCTACCAGGAAATCAAGTATTAAGGCTCCATATGAATAATGTTATGTACCCAAAGCTAAGGCATTCACATTCAGAAATTCCTAATGGTTTATGGGTGCAGGAGGTGATTGCTGCCAAATGATCTACCCACCACTACAATGAGTGCCCCTAGAAGGAAATCATAATTCAGGACTCGACCATGTTTGCAAGTTTGATATATAAGCATGATGTAACAGTTGGACCGAATGAGTACTTAATAAGTTTAGCTTGCTACTACGTCCTACGTCGATCATACTAATAGGTTAAATTATCTAAAGGTTGTGTTATTGGGTTTATGTATTCATTTTTACTTTCGCATGACCCAAAAACCAAGTGCAGCAATCAAGTGGTAATATAATAACCTCTATAATAACACACAGGTTATATGCACCTTATGACCACAACTTAACTTAATTTTCTTTCTTCTTATTTAGTGGCTTATGAGCTTATGTAAATCAGCTCTTATTTCTTATAAAAGTAACCATTACCAAATACCCAACAATACTAACTACAACAGCAATTTAAGCACGTTTCACATAAAAAGTACCTTATTTACTTGTCACAAAGCTATTTGCATTTTGCATATTTCAGCCTAAACAATACAATTAAAGATGACTGTTTAAGACAACAAAGCATGCGCTAAGGGAACTTTTAAGAAACTACCTTACAGTTTCTATACGGAAGATTGCAAATAAAAAGGGAATAAGCTTCAATATTTATCATCAAGTAATAATGTGGTAAAAGGGAATGAATTTTAAGCACAAATTGCTTAAAAAGAATTATAAGTAAAATCAAAATCGATATTAACGGTTTATACCGAACTATAAAACAAAACGTAAATACAAAATTTCTACTTAAAGTTAGTAAAAATCAAATAAATCTAAAAGAAAACTCACAAAAATACCTCAAACGATATTCAGAAATTAATTCCAATAACCAAATCATTAAACATCGTCGACAGACGGCAACCAAAGAAGAACTCAGTTATCGTCTTGGAGAAGGAAGGGCGGTTCCAGAAGTCAGTAGAGAATTAATCACATTTCTGTCGACCATAATAGAAAAGGTAAAAAGAAAAGAAACTGCCTTTCTTTGGCCTGACCAACACGGATAACCTTAGTGGACTACAAAAAAGGTAACAAAATTAATGTCTCATTCATTATCAGAGTACCATCAAGAACAACTCCCAAAACCAAAGTACATACAAAGCAGACTCTAAGCAGCAATGAATGGCTTAGAAGCAGTCGAAAGTCTGGACCTCTTCTTTTCCAAGCTCTCACTTAGCTTTTCTCTTTGTCCCTTCAACCTGCTAGCAAGAAGCTTCTGGTATTCTACTGCCTCTGACTTAGCCTTGGCAATTCTCTTCTTCTTGTCGGCAATTCTAGCCGTCTTCCTTTGCAGGGTCAATGGTGTCACCAAACGCTGGATCTTAGGGGCTTTGTTGACTTCCTTTCCTGTAAACACATTCAAATGATTTCCAATCAGATGTCGCTAAAAGATGTCTCTTAAAAAACTACAATTTCAACAATTTTACTCCAATAGAGATAGAAATTGCCTTATCCCAAATGGACAAATCAATAAGAATAACTAAAGAAGCACCAATTAAATAAATCAAGTTAAAAACCTAAAAACCATTTTATACACAGAACTTTATATACTTTACATAAGAAGCCTGTTACAAGCAAATTAATTATATACAGACCTTGATATACTAAAATCAGATAGTTTTAAAGCCATGATCTAATATCCCATTAAACAAACATATATGATCATGAGGTACTAACCAGCCTTGTTGGTGAAAGTGCGTCTGTAGGTGTTGACGTACTTCCTGACATCATCTTCCTTGGAAAGGTTAAAAAGCTTGCGGATATTGGAAGCTCTCTTGGGACCTCTCATCCTTGGCTTCTCAACATCAGTTAATCCAGGCAAGTCATTATCACTCTTCTTGACAATGACCAAGTTCAAGACTGAGAGGTCTTGACTGACGATGCACCCACGAACAGACTTCCTTCGGCGCTCACCATTACGCCTTCAATAACCCCGGAAGCAAGGGGTACCTGAAAACAGTAAAATAATTAGAGCTCAGGTTACTTAATACAGTAAAACATATCAACAATTATTAGATAATATAAACAAAACATATTAAAGATTTCGGTTCACAAACCTTGGACAAGCAAAAGACGAACACGTCCTGGAGTCAACACTCCCTGCTTCATAAGGAAACCTTGCTTGTCACACCCTCCCATGATCTTGAACACGTAGCCCTTGAACTCCTATTAACCAAAACAAAAAACAAACTTTAGATATCATGTCATCTTTGGCAGTAAGTATCCAACTAATAAATAATAAATAAAAACATAAAACGTGATACAAAGATTCATACATGTTATGAACATAATAAAGCAATAAAAAATCATAATAAAAGTATCGATCATTAGGGAAGATGAAAGAAGAAGAATTAGGGTTTTGTGTGATGAATAAATAAAATACGTGAAACTATATTTAAGGAAAAGATATGTATAAAATTGACAATAATTGGTTCCAGAGGTTTATAGATTTGGATATGCAAGATATAATCAAAAAAATGTGTTGCTATAGTGGTTGAGGTGTTGTTTATTTGTGATTACCATCCCAAGTTCTAATCTTGGCAATTACATTTTTTACAATTATTAATCCGAAATTATCAATTAATTTACTTAGGTGACATATTGAATGATGACATGGCATAAAAATAATTACATGGCAATGAGGTGGACATATGTTGATTAATCTACGTGTCACATGCATATATTTAGGATCATGAGAAGTAAAATAAGAAGTGGTGGTGAGAAGTGACCAAAACCACGCATTTGAGATGCAACGACTTGCATTAGATGCATTTCTATTCATATAGATGCAACATGCAATCTTGACATAGATGGTTGCAAATGGATTTTCATGATTTTAATTAATCTAATATATGGCATCTGATCTCTATTGTGCCATATAAGTTATATATAATGTGTGCAGTTATAGTTCTTCTTATTCTTTTCTTATAGTTCTTCTTATTCTTCTTATTTTATAATATATATATATATATATATATATATATATATATATATAGAGTACGGATCCAGTGAGAAGTAAATTAAAATAAGAAGTTGTGAGAAGTGACCAAAATCACGCATTTGAGATGCAACGACTTGCATTAGATGCATTTCTATTCATATAGATGCAACATCTTGAGTTTCGAAAGTTAATTTGATGTATAGATGGTGCAAATTTATTTTCATGATTTTGGCACGTGTAGAGGAACAAAAAACAAGAGAAATCATGAAATGCATATAATATACGTATATGCATCTGATTAAAAGCCAGAAAACACACTATGGTGCGTTATAATACATCTAAGATTATAGGGATGCATCTAATTTAGGTCGGTGCATCTCGGATTTGCGGTTATAGTTCTTCTTATTCCTTCTTATTTTAAGTAATCTTCTTATTTGATCCTAACTCTATATATATATATATATATATGTGTAAACGGATAAAGTCATTTTTAAAAACGTATGAAAGAGTATATAACAACGAAGTAAAACGTGTATATAAAAAGATTTTTTTAAAAATAATTAGAAATGATAAAGAAAACATATTTTTAAGTTACTTACTAACGGTCGTTAGTCAAAAGGACTAACGGTGCAAAGAGATGAATCTAAAACGTATGATAATAAAACAAAATGGAAAAGTACGTTGCTATTACATGCCATTAACTCTATAAGTTTTTAACAAGTTTCACCAAGACACATATTTTATAGTCGGTTAATTGAGAATTAATTGCATAAATGGTCCTTAGGGGGATTTGATCACTTTTGCAATTTCACACGAGTAGTTTTTAGCAAATTTCTTCTTATAGAATTTCGCAAAAACTATCCCTCATCAACATCAATAGCGCACGATTTTTGTGAAAATTTGAAATTTGGCGCACGATTATGTGTTAGTTAAGTCCACTACTCAAGTGGCAACATTAGTGGTTTGCAACATTAGTCCTTTATACCAAAAAGTTTGCAACGTTTTCCATGCTAGTCCTTTATACCAATGATCATTTGCAACATTAGTCATTTTATATACGTCTTTATTTATGTTTTTATATACGCTTATATACACTTCGCTAGAAACTTTTTTAGACGCACATTTTTATACATGTTTTTATAAATAGTTTTATATACATTTTTATACACGTCTTTATACGCGATTTTATATACATTTTCATTGTGTCATACACGTTTTTACACACATTTTTATATGCATTTTTATACGAGTTTTTATACAAATTTTTATACATGTTCTTACACACATGTTTATACAAGTTTGTACACACATATTTATACATGTTTTTATACATATTTTTGTGCACGTTTATACACACTTTTTTTTACATACATTTTTATACACGTTTTTATATGCGTTTTTACACGCGTTTTTACGCACATTTTTATACACATTTTTACAAACATTCGTGTAACAACTTGTATAAAAATGTGTATGAAAACGTGTATTAAACCGCGTCTAAAAACGTGTATAAAACCGCATATAAAAACGTGTATAAAAACGCGCATAAAAACGTGTGTATAAACGTGTTTAAAAACGTGTATAAAAATGTGTATAAAACCGCGTATAATACCATCTATAAAAATGTGGATAAAAACGTGTATAAAAACGTGTGTAAAAATGTGTGTAAAAACGTGTATAAAAACCCTACTTATAAAAAAAACGTGTATAAAAATGTGTATAGAAAAAGCATATAAAAACGTGTATTAAAATGTGTGTAAAAACGTGTATAAAAACATATGTGCAAATTGCTAGTGATGTGGGCCAAGCCCTCTTAGTTAGCATATGATGTGGTTGATGTAACCTCCGAAAAAAGTTTTACAATCCTCCTAGACAGTGTACCTAACCGTTGTAGTATAGTATTGGTAAGACTTGGGGGATTGATTGTTCTCTAGGGGAATAATGTTGGGAAGGTCGAGATGTATGACGAATAGGTCTAAAGTGAGGGATGATTCTTTTTATCTTTTTATATTTTATAAATGCAAAGTAAAATTTCGGTATTTGGATTGGGGGTTTGATAATCAACTAATTAAACTACCGATTAAACTAATTAAAACTAATGATTAAAACTAAATTGCAAATAAATAAAATGGGATTATTATGATAGGTAAAAGTGTGTTTACTTAGATATCATTACACCCTAGTTATCTCCTATTGACTAGTCGAATTATCACATCCTTGTTTAATTGGCGTGTTGTATTCCATTATTTGTAGAGAGGTGCCAAATGCCCTAACTCTATGAATGTATTGATCTCCTCTAAGAAACCAGGATCGCCAAGTAACCTAAGTTATCTCCCCCAACTTTCCTATTATCAACAATCGTAATTCACGCAATAAACACAACGAAAAGTCTACTAGTGCACTCTAGGACATGAGTTGTTTAAGACGTTCAAGCTCGCAAGACTAAATGAAGAAGTAAGTTTTCCTAACCTAACTTTTAACAACCATTTAAACAAGAGACGAAAATCAATAGTTAACAAATAGGTTTCATTACATCTAAGGAAACACTATGTTAAATTTGCTAGAAATGTTAAAGACAAAGAAACAAGTAATCTTAATGATTCATGAATTAAACATAATGATAGAAGAGATTAAGAGACTTATCTCTTATTGATAGAGGGTGTTAAAACCCTAAAAACACTGTAAAAACTGGACAAAAGTCGTACACCAAAGTTACTCTCCAAGTGTGCACCCTTAATGCAAAAAATTCTAAAACTATATATAGATTAGAAGTTGCGATGACTTCACTTTATAGCTGTGACGCCGTCAAGTCGCCGCCATTAGGGTTTCGTCTCTTCCAAGTCAGCCTTATGACGGGGTCACTTTGTTACTTTTGGGCCGTCACGTTATAATTTTCACAGAAAAATTCAGCTCTCTTAACAAGTGACGGTGTCACTTGTTACTTCTTCATTTTTTCACTGAGTCGTCTCTAGTAAAATCTGGGGTGTTTTGGTATCTTCGTTTGCAACTGAAGGCGTCACCTTATGGGTTGTGACGCCGTCTGGTGCTCTTTTCCAGACTTTTCATGACTTGATCGTTTTCTTTACATTTTCATCCCTTTTCATACAAATATGCATGATTTCCAGCTTTTACTTACAAAGTATCTAAAAAGTGAAATGGAATGAATTTAGGCAATATTTGATTATAAATATATTAGTTTAGGGCTTAAATGACACCCTAAAAATGTATATTTTAAATCCTTATCAAATATCCCTACACTTGGGATTTGCTTGTCCTCAATCAAATGTGCTTTTATATAATCAATTTACAAGTTAGGGGTCATTTAACATTGGTTTAAAATGGTTTACAACAAATACAAGCTCTACAATATTCATAACAAGCACGAAAATTATACACTAGCACCTCACATATAGTGTTTGGATTCTCTTATCTCTCGTGTGTATAATGTATATAACATGTATGAAAATGAAAGATAACACTCTCTACATGTCATAGCACATAGATTACCATAGGCTTGAGACTAGATCAAACCTCCACCGCTTTGGCGTAAGCACCTAAGATAAACTATCAAAGAGGGCTTTTAAAGGGTTGTAATGTTAGGTGTAAGGGTATGGAAAAACACGGGTTTGTTGGATATGGGGGAATTTACTGGTAGCAAGTAAAAAATCTAAGCTAATTACATGTAAAACGAGGCGTTGCTAAGCCAAGACTCGACTCACTAAACTAACTTATAACTTGACTTAAACAAAAATAAACGATAAAAGATAAAGGATAGAGGCGAGATGGTATCCCGTAGGTTTTTTTTTTCTTATCTTTTTATTTTCTTTATTTTTTAATTTTTCCATTTTTTAATTATTTTAATTATTATTTTAAATACACTCTTCAGTACCATTCGCAAAACATAACATCATAGTAAAGGGATTTATAGTAGCCTCCCTACACTTGAATTTTTATTGGACTAAACTAATGACCCGAATTGCGAGGATCAAAACACTCGGAGTAATTAATTACATAGATAAGGGAAATTAAATTTGTCATTCCTTCCTGTTACTCCATAAAATACTACTTAACCCATGAGTCCCAATCATCCCAAAATTGTATTTACACAAGATATGACTCGACTTAGCAACCATGTAATCAACTAGATAATTGAACTAATGGTTAACCATTATACAATAATGCACTAAAGATGAGTGCATACAAGGAAGGATAAGGAAATTTGGGTGTGACATGTGGGGTGGATTGTAAATAATGTTCTTCATTGATATTTCGAAAACCAGTTAATCACGAGAATTGCGAAAAATAGGCTCTGAGGGGTTAACTAGGGGCGTCGTGTACTAAAAATGAGTAGATCGCAAAGGTGTTGGGTAATTACTCAACCGATGTAGCCAATGTAATTATTTAAACAAGTTTAAACAAGGGTTATCCTAATGCCTCTTATCATTTAGTTAATCCTAACTACACGAATGTAGTCTCACTAGCGATCTCGGAATGCTTCACAAAACAAGTTCTAGAATCTATATACTACTAGTACACCCAATAAGCATTAAAGATGAATGCTTTTTATCCTAAAGATCTAAAGGAGAACCTCACATTTTTGGGGTGGAAGTTGGGTGGTAAGGGTTTTTGTGCTAGTCATATAACTCTTATCCATGAGATTCTTTATTAAGACTAAAGTTTTTCTCATAAATGTCATAAAAAATTAAAAATTTGGTACCAAAATTACCCTAACAAGTATTTCTTTTAGTTTATTACACTATTAATAAGGACAAGACAAATATCAAGCGAGCAAATAGTTTCTAAGGTATCCCCTTTTTCTCTCCCTACACTTAAACTGGACATTGTCCCCAACGTTCCCCGAAAGAATCAAAGTCATGATAAAGGGAAGGTAATAAAAGAAAAAGAAACCAGTACTCCCCTGATTAGCTCGGTATGATCGGTGTAGAATCACGGTTAAATCCTCCTCCAAAAAGAATAAACAAATCATAAATCTTGCTTCTATTGTGTACTTGCGTCTTCTTGTCCAATATAACCTGTAAATTCTAAGAAAACGAACAAAAGACCTCGCGTAAAATCGGCTGTAAAACTATATATAATACAAATCTAAACTAGAAAGCGAGTAAGATATAATGCTTGCAAAATAGATGTTTGCAGGTTCCTGAAAAATTAAAAATTCTGGAAATTTGTAGAGATTCAGTTTCGACAGAAAAACAAAAATCTGGAAAACTATTTGCTACAGTGCCTGACGCCGTCATGTTATATATCCTGTCGCCGTCGGGATTGACTGACAGAATTTTAAACTTTGTTTTCTGGAAATATTTACTTCTTAAGAACCTGGAAATTACTGCAAAACAACCATTGTGACTCGATACAAGCATTCAACTCATACAAACACATAAATATATGCTCATCATGTATTGTTAATTTCATGTTTAATTTTATTTTATTAAACATATGTGATATTCCCTACACTTATCATTTTTCAAAATACATTTGTATGTGAATAAGACGAGGTTAAAAACAAAATAAAACATTTTCACAATAGTATTTGAAACATTAAGATTAAACAATAATGAGGAGACATATATGACACACAAACGAATAAAAATAAACAATTAAACAAATAAACATGGGTTGCCTCCCAAGAAGCGTTTTTCTTTATTTACGAGTCTTGTAGCTAGACTCAAGGTCATGGCCTATCTTGTGTCATCCATGCTCACATATCCAAGGGTGAGCCACTTAATCGTTTCCTTATCCTTTTTATATCACCATTCAGCTCTAAACATCCTTTATAATATCTTTTATTCTTCTCATGTGTGTATTTAAGGCCATTCCTTTTATCATTCTTGCTTAAAAGCGGAACCGGAGCCAATCTATTACATGCCTCAATTGTAAAATTCTCAAACCTAGGGTGCGAACAGGGCATTTATTAAACAAAATCCTCGACTCCATTTGAGAATGTGATTAACCCATCCATAAGCCTTTCATCTAATTTAGTTAGCTTCTTAAAGGGTTTTCCAAATATGACTTGGGTCAACTTGTTATCAACGAATTCTCCTAAGTCTTCCATGACCATGAAGTCAACCAAATAAACAAAACTCCCCACAAATACATGAAAGGGTTCAATCCTAGCCACTATATTATCTCCTTGGTATTCTAATTCTTTCGCCATGATTTTATCATTTAGCACGCGAAATTATATTCATTGGCAAAGACGAATTAAGGTTAGCAATTAAGGTAATCATCAAAACCTCTAGATCCAATATCACAAGGAAAGTGCATATTGAAAAGACTATCATTCTCAATCCTAGTTCTAGGGTCAACATATTTAAGAGGATCTACATCATCCTCTTTTATTATCTGATTGATAACATCAAACAGTCCTGAATATTAAGTGTCAATTTCCCCCGATAATGCTTGTAATTTATATCATTAATATGGATTTACGCTTGTTTTCCACTGTTTTCCACTTTCAGGTAAATTACGAGCATTGGAGCTAAAGAGACGCGGAATTGGAGAAATATCAAAGATTTATCATAGTATGCTGACTTTGAAAAAGTTACGGCGTAACTCATCTTTCACATTACGTCGTAACTAAAGCGTGACTCAGAAAGCCAACTCATTGGAAGATTACGGCGTAACTCCCCCAAAGACTACGACGTAACTTATTAGGTCAAAACAAAACCGACTGCAACATTCGAAACCCTTACAATCTATTGGTCCATCATTAAACTAATCTTTTTCAATTGTTCCATCATAAAAGGGTCAATTGTTTAAGTTATTACTTTGTGATTCACAGGTGAAGTTGTAGGATTATTTTATTCATCACTAAGTTTTGTTTCCTGCAATAGCTTTATCCGATTTTGTATTATATTATTCGCATGCAATTGCTATATTATTCCTTCTGCTTTAATTCCTATCATTAAGTGATTTATAGTTCGATTCCTATTTCATTAAATTCATCAATAATCTTTGGGATCGAATGGGTTAACGTATTGAACTGCATCGCTTAAAAACCCTAGTTTTTAACTAGAGTTTACTCGTTTGGATTGAAGACCTGACGTTTTTTCTTCTTGTTTCCTATTTAATTGTGGCTTATCTTGGTTAAGGGTTTGTTTTTGTTTTGATGTCGAATTTGGGAGAGGAGAATAATACTATGCCACACCATGTGGTTAATGTTGATGTTGATGAATTGAATGCTGGAATGCAATGTTTAAAGGGTATTGAATCTGGGAACGTCAGTGTATCTCAGTCAAGTAAAGCTCTTAGGGTTTTGAAAAACCCTAACGTGGAACCTGGTTATGACGTGAATATTAATGAAGCTAATGCATCTGTTGGGACTACTATAGATGATGTTAATGACCCGGTCGTTTTGGAAGCGTGTAAGACCTTTGAAGAGGCTATGCGCGGTGTTGTAGTTAAGAAAGCGGAGAATGCCGACAATGGTACTAATGATGTTTCTAATTCGTCTCCCAAAGTTCATAATCAGCCCCAACCATCGGGTGCCCCGAGTGTGAAGCCGGTTTCATATGCGGGTGCTATGTCAATTGATTCTACGAAGCGCAAGTCTAATTTTCATAGGTTGGAATGTAGTAAAAAGTCTAATGGGTGGATCTCTCCATTCCTATGAAAGTCGTTGAGGAGGTAAACTCTAAATTTAAGAATACCCTTTATGGTTATTTTCTTGGTAAACGTATTGCTTTTCCGGTTGTTGATAATTACGTTCGTAATACGTGGGCCAAGTATGGTATTCAAAAGGTTATGATGAATGCTAAGGGGTTCTTTTTCTTTAAGTTTTCCACTCGTAAAGGTGTTGATGATGTTCTTGAAAACGGACCGTGGATGATTAGGAATGTGCCAATTATTCTTAAAACTTGGACGTTGAATACTAATCTGCTAAAAGAGGATTTGACTAATATTCCGGTATGGGTTAACTTCCATGATGTGCCCCTTGCTATGTTTTCTGATGATGGTCTCAGCCTCTTAGCCACATTGATTGGTACGCCAAAAATGTTAGATTCTTACACTAGTCAAATGTGCTTGGAATCATGGGGTCGAAGTAGTTTTGCTAGGTGCTTGATTGAAGTTAAGGCGGAACAAGTTCTTAGGGAGAGCATCACTGTTGAGATACCATTACTTGATGGGACAGGTTCTACTGTTGAAAAGATTTGGGTTGAATACGAATGGAAACCGCCTCGGTGTGATACGTGTAAGCTTTTTGGTCATACGCTGCTTGATTGTCCTAAATCCGTTCCACCTTCTACTCAGCCTAAACAGAGTGTTAATGATGGTTTTCAAACTGTCAATAACAAGAATAAGGGTAGGAATGGTGGTCAAAGTGTTCCAGGTAAGGGAGGTTTTACTAAACCTGGTGTGGGTCCTAAGTTTAGGTATCAACCTAAAGCACTTCCTCCTGAACCCAAGAAGGTGGATAACACAAAGAAGAAAGCAACTTAAGTGGCTAGTACGAGTGGGACGAAGATTGCTACATCTAATCCTTTTGCTGCACTTAATATGATTGATACTGATGAATGTGGCACTCCTACTGATGTAGTGGATTCTAGTAGTACAATGGAAGCAAATGAGGTTAGGTCTCTTAAGACAGGTAATGTATCACAAGAACCGCTTGTGAGTGATTCAGTGGAAGCTAACGAGGTTGGTCCTACCCCTATTGTTGAGAAAATTGGGGAGTTTGAAGAACTTCTTATTGATGGGAAAGCTACTCTTGTTGATGATGATGGTAATCCTATTAAAAAGGTTGATTATCCAGGTAATAAAAAGGATTTTCTGTCTACTTCTTCTACTAAGAGGGTTAACCCATTCTCCAAGGTGGGTGAGATTGTTGACTTCGATAGTGATGAAGAGGAAGTTGTGAACACTTTTGATGAGTCAATGAACATATTTGGTGGTGGTCATGATCGTGAAGATGATTATGATGACTATGGTTATGATGACTATGCGGATCAGGTCTACGATCTTCCAGGGAATTTGGATGCTTATTATGACATGTATGGTATCAAGCTCCAAGGCTTTGGTAGAAAGTAATGTTGTTTCCATAGGAGTCTAATGTTATCTTTTGAGTAGTGATTTATTTTCTTGTATAGAGAATAGGAAGTATCTTGTTATGTAAGCTTTTCGCATTTGTGAGATATGGGATTCACCCATATCCTTTGTACTTAAACGTTTTTTGGAGTAATATATTTACCGGGTCATTGACCTTTTACCCAAAAAAAAAACTTATTAGGTCAAATGAGGTTCCACGCCGCTGATAACTACGCCGTAACTATTTCATCAACTACGGCGTAACCAAGTAATATTGAAGATACAACGTAACCACTTATAAGGTTACGCCGTAACCAGCAGATCTTGTGCAAATTACGAAGAAATTGAAGATTACGGTGTAACTCTTATATTAGTTACGCCGTAACCCAGATCTGGCCTATAAATACCCCACGATTTCTAGCATTTCAGAGCATCCCATTCCACACACCACAACCAAAGAAGGTGGGAAGAAGCCAAAGGGAGGTCTAGAGGATCATACGGAGCTGTCTCCAAGGGAGAAATCACTCCCCTACGATAAGCATTAGCATTTTATCTTTTCTTTACTTTTGATTCATGTATTTCATAACTTTGAATATTGAATTGATTTGTATGGTTAATATGAGCGACTAATGTTAGGAATTAGAAAATTCCATAGTGAAGTATCGGTCACCCCAAATATAATCTAGCATAAGTTAGCTCGTAGACATTACGTTATTTACTAGCTGTTTAGTTAGTTATTTAGTTTAGTGCAACACCGTGGAGGACTGTGGATCCACAGTCCACAACCAAGGAGGACGCTTATTGTGTAACTATATACCCTCTACTGATAAATATCATTCCCGTTGCAATCTAATAATTCTTTCTTTTGTTAGTTTCTCTCTAGAAAGTCACACTTCTTTCTCTCTCTAAACTCTCTATCATTCATTGATCCATTGTTGTTGCTTATTTAGTGCTTATTTGAAATCCAATATCTAACAGTATTGATATCTATGTATCAAGAGCCAAGGTTTGATCACTCATCTTCATGTTCTTGGATTTCAGTAGTTTCTAGTAGTTTCATAAGGTTTTGGGTTTGTTAATGAGTTTAGAGTATTTTGCCATTTGATCATCTCCACATAAGTGTTTACCTTTTGTGGAATCATCATAAGTAAATTGTTTTGGATGAGTGTGATTTTTTTAATATTGACGGTTAGGTTGTTTTGGATTGAAAAGTGGTGATTTCTAAAGAGAGTTGTAAATTTATGCGAGTTTCCTCAAAGAGAGTTGCTGAAGTTGCTAAGAGAGTTGCCTAAGAGAGTTGCCTATGCGAGTTGTCTGCTTGCTTATTGAAGCGGGTTGCTTTGTTATTGGAAGCTAGTTGGTATATGTGACTTAGCTATTTAGCGAGTTGACTCTTTAAGCGACTTGAGTTCTAAAGCGACTTGGCTATTAAGCGAGTTGTCAGCTTAAGCGAGTTGTCGTTTAAGCGAGTTGCATTGAAAGCGAGTTGACAGGTTATGCGAGTTGAGCCTCTTGCTTTTTGAAGCGAGTTGTATTATGCGACTTGACTATTAAGTGAGTTGTCTTGGAAGCGAGTTGTCCTGGATGCGAGTTGATTGAAGCGGTTTGACCACAAGTTGACTTTTTACGTCAAAACTTCAAACGGCCATAACTTTTGAACCGTAACTCCGTTTTCAGCGAAATACCTGTCAAAACGACCTGAACAGGCTGAATATTGTGAGGTTTCACCATGATGTCGTGAAACGAATTTTTAGAGGCCTAAATCCTCTCCGAAATGAAGTTATTGAGCTTTTAAGTTTTTATACCTAAATTTCACCGTAAAAAACGTGCATTAACAAAACCTAATCACAACCAAATAACACTTCAGCTAATCCTTCAAACAATCATCACTCCTAACACATAATCCTCTATCATTGTGTGGGTCCATCAGTTATCTTAACACGTTCTATTGGTCATTATATCACGGTTTCTTCTTGATTTTGTAAAATCCCGCGAAAGAATCTATTTCTCGGTTTAAATCATAGACTTGTAAAATCCCGTGCATACTACAGCATCATGTCTTTCACTACTGACCCAGTGATTTCGGAAGTACTTAAAGTGTATGATGCTGTGGACAACAATGATAATGTATGCTACACTGAACGGTTAAAGATGTTTGAAATAATCAATGAGGATGTGAGATCTTCATGTTCTGAGTACAATGAGAATGAATTGCACCTGCTAATGGTACATAATGCCATGCAAAAGGAATGCTGCATTATACCCTATCAACAACTTCACTCTCACCTCATGTTACTTCTACCCACAACAACGGAACGAACATGTATTGCCCTTTTCCGTCAAGATTTATCCACATTAACGGGTACATTATTGTTGAACTTAGAACAATTGGAACAACAACTTGATAAAGAAAAGGTTCAAAAGGATAGTTCCAGTGCTGCACTTCAAGTGATCCATAACCAATTTCAGTCATTCATCAGTGGGGAATTTACATCAGATTATGATCAAGAAATGACTGAAGTGTCTTTCAAGAAACACACTGGAATGGAAATTAGCGTGTTTATTGAGACATTTATCCATCTCATGGATAATGTGGAGAAGTATATTGATGAAGTTACTCAGACAGATGAAAAAGTGGATGAGTGTCCGTGCAGTGAGAGATAGTTGTGATAAGTTGGGTATTGTATCTGTTGAAGAATCTGGTGTTGCTGCATGCAGAATGTCAGAGACAACAAATAATGATGAGTCTGGTAAAGCACCAGATGATGGATTAGTTGACACTGAATACAGAGGCTCAGAGATAGATAAGCTGGATAATAAATACGTCCAGTGACTCTTGTTACACATGATGTGGATGCAGATATTAGACCAGAAATTGAGCAGGTGTCATGTGATGAGGTACACTTAACTGTTCAACATTGTGCATCTGCTAATGTACCTAAACATACTGATCTTAATGCTGAACATGATTCTGATTAATGTTCCTTGGTTGAGGCTGAGTCTAATAATTTCAAAACAAATGATATGGTTGATAAAAAGGCTTTTGATGAACTTTCAAACAAATTCTCAAAACTTGAAAAACATTGCATTTCACTTGAAATTGTGATACAGAGTAAAGAAGAAAGTTTTCAACTTAACAAACCATGTAAAAATTTGGAACTTCCTGAATTCCGTGAACTTTTTGAAATTAACACTTTCAAAGCTCAGCTTCAAAACAAAGAGTCAACTATCAACAATTTGAAGAAACATATTTCTGATATGCATGTGAAAAGCAATTTGGTTACAAGTAATTCTGATGTTAATGCTATTGATGATATTCAAATGAGAAATGATGAATTAGCGGTTTGTGTGGCCAAATTACTAAAGAAAAATGAGTCTTTGAGAAAGCATCACATAGAACTAAGTAACTCTGTCAAAGAAGCTAGAACTAGGTCAACAGAACAAACAAACTCTTTGATAGCAAAAATTGATGATCTCAAAGCTCAACTTCAGGAAAAGAGTTTCGCTATTGTTGCCCTAAAAAATGAGCTTAGGAAAACTGTAGGGAAAAGTGTGAACACTAAGTTTACAAAACCATCAACCTTGGGGAAACCAGTTTCTCATCCCATTAGAAACCGGTCCGTTGTTAGGCAGCCTACTACGTTTATATCCGAAAGACCAAAATTTTCAAAAACACGGTTTGCCTCCCAAGTTGATGAGAAACAAGTTTTGTCAAAACCAGTCACTTCACCTGAGTTACCTAAGAATAAGGCTTCTAGCTCCGTTAACCCTCAACATGTAGCCACTTCTACTCCCAACACCTCTAGGATTAGTTCGAAAAAAGTGTCAAAACCGAGCATTAAAACCCATAATTCATATGATATGAATGACTTGTGGAAGAACTATTATCTAGAAAAATCTAGAAAAAAGGCACAGATTCGAAAAGACGGAATTTTAGGTGCAAGACCTAGGGTGATGCATTCCACGAGATCTCAAGGCACTACTAGTAGTTATATGAAGAAGAATGCTAAGCATGTAGAAAATGAACATAGAATTTCTGAGTCTTTTCCGAATAAGAAACATTTTCCTAATTCACATACTAAGGTACAATCCATTAAGGCTACTAACATGGCTAAGGTTCAACATGTTATGAAGCAAAACAAACCTAAAACTTCACCTAGATGGATCCCAACTGCTAAATCATTGGAAACTAGGAATAAGGATAAGTCTTCCACTATGAATAAGAAGCCTAACAATCCTAGACCTTGCCATAAGTGGATTCCGTCTGGTAAAATGTTTAAGGATGTTGGACTTAGGTGGATGCCTACCGGAAAGCTATTTTCTGATGACAAAATCAAGGTTGACCGTGAAACCCCAAAGGGTTTGGATACTAATGTCACTAACCAATATATATGCAATCAAGCTTGTAATGTTAGTGCATGTAGTCCTTACTCAGTTGCAGATACTTCGATCCTTCAATACATGGACTGGTTTAAAGTATGGATAACACAAGGATTGATATCTCATAACTCACGGGTTCAAGTAACTCAATCTTGATATTCTTTCGGCTATGACGTCTGTTCAAATCAGTTCAGGCCTCGTACTTCATCATAATGGCGTCTACAGATAACACTTCAGGCCCTATACTTCACTGAAAAGAAGAGTGTACGCTTCAGTGCGCTTTATCTTCAAAAGAAGAGAAGTCTTCATGTTTATGACCATTATCATCGACATTCTTCATCAACATGCTTCATGTTTTTTCCATACACTTCAGTCATCAAGTGAACCGGACTACTGATAATTACTCTTATTCCACTTGCTCAATATAATGAAGATGGCAACATCATGTGCTAATTTTGCGGGGGAGAAGTGTGAATAGAATACACTTGGATGATAATCATTTGTTTAATCAAGAATGGCATCTCCGTATGAAATTCTTGAGGGGGAGAAGAAGTGTGAATTTTTTGCATGGTTGATTGATATTTGAGAATATATGGTCAAACGGCTCCTAACTCATGTAAGAACCGAGCTTCTTCTTATAGGATCATCTTCACATGTAGTTTCTTCTAAGAGCCGTTGGTTGACATCTTCACACGGGCTGATATGATTAAATGACAAAGTGCTTCTAGTTGCTGGGCTGATTTCTTTGATGAACATCTTTCTGTTCTTGTTTGATTGGGAGGGATTTTAATTAAGGGATTTGCTATTTACAAGTTAACGGGAATGCCCTTGGTGTGAAGAAGATGTTAACTGTCTATTTCCCCATTCGAACAATCTTGAAGAAGGTCGAGTCTACAGTCTGATCTACATTTTCTGCTACATGTTAGAAGACTAAAGACGAATTGCATTTGATGATCTAAATACTTCTTCTTAATCCGGGCTGAGAAGAACACTTGAAAATATTCGTCAGTTTAGGGGAGAGCACTAATTGGGGGAGATTGAAAATCCAAATTTAATCCCCAATTAGACTTGCTCATATTCTTTAGCAGGGATTCATTGTTTTGATTTTTGATAACTCTCCTCCAACGCCTAATGCTTCACTTACTAAGGATAACTGGGATTCAGTGCTTGGGATTCATTGTTTTTCAAAGATATGTTTGATGAGTACCTCCAACCTTCGATGAATGTTGATCATTCAGCTTCTGAAGCTCATGCTCCGGTTCCTACTGACTCAACTGGTTCACCATCTAAGAAGTACTTCTCAGAATCCTCAAAAAACCTTATCTCCAGTTACTTCACAAGGCTTTGATAAGGACTATCATGATATTGTAGTTGCACTACTGAATAATGATCCGCTCTTTGGTATTCCTTTGCCAAATCTTCACGGATTATTGTTCCTCTCATTGTGCACGCCATAATTCAACCACATGAACATTAAGGAAAATGACTACCTCATCTGCTAGAAGACATTTTTGGTATCTCTTCCAGATCAGGTTCTACATGTATACCTTAAGGAAGAATGCATTGATGTTGAGGAATCATTTGCTCCGTTTCATTCAGTGGGTCAATGTTCATCCGATTGTATGTTTATTCACGTATTGGACATTTGACTCAAGTTGATTACTTCGAAGTTACTCATGTATCACTTATTTGAGGTTGAAGTTGACATTCACAAAGGCGTGTTCTTATTTGATAACTTGCTCGGGCTTAAGAATTTGAGTTGAAGTCTTGGGTTATCTAGTTACCAGCAGTCGAGGTGGATGGTTGAAGACCAGGTTAACTATCACTATTAGGAGTTACTTTGTTTTACTCAGTGTCACACGCATATGACGGTGTGGATAATCGCAAGAGGTGTTAATGTCTCATACTTTGCTTGAGTAGTGAGTACTTAGAAATTTGCTTGAAGCATAAATTCTCGACACTGTTCTTCCATCATTAGGTGCAAGATTAAGATACAAATGTGGGGAAGTTGACTTCAGTTTCAAGTAGGGTATATCAGTTTTTCTTCATCAGTGGTCACTTCAAATTGTCTACATAAGGGTTGATAAAAACAGTCAGAGAGAGTCTTCAGCAGGTTGATTCTCACAAGAGTTCAAGTGTTCTTCTCAAAAAGATTTCAAGTATTTGGGCTTATATTTGTTGCTGATTCTGAAGTATCAAAACCAGAAAGGGGCAAGGAGACACACATCTAAACACAAAGCGAGTAAACTTGATGAACTTAATACTTCTAAGTAACTGAAGATATCCCGGGAAGACAAATGTCATGACCGTAGAGAAACTCAAGGTTATACTCATCAAGGCTTTTGTGTTATATAGTCCAACTACGTGGGGGAAGGATGTATAGAAAGTTTCAAGATAAAGAGGTGAATGACGACGGACCGGAAAATTAAAAAGACAAAAAAAAGGATACAAACAAGGCTATACACAAGTGTGTGATTCATTGGGGAGAGAGATTGTGTACATTGGGGACGTTCAGCTGTTTCACTTGAGTGCTTAATCAGTGATTCAGATATATAATCACTTATTCCGGAGTTGAAATCCGCAGAGATAGTCCTCCGCAGAGATAATCAGTGATTCGGCCTGCTTCTTTTATGTTATCGGTTATTCTCTCTTTGGGCATTCGGGTACTTCGGGTTCTCGAGCTTCATGCACTGTCTTCATGGGGAGAGAAAAGTATACATCGGGGTTATTCTTTGGCTATTGGACTTAATTTGCTACTTCGATGGTATAAGTTTCTTTGTCTTCAGGTATGTGTATTCGGGTTTGTGAGCTCTAGTCTAAGAGACTGACTGCATCAATTCATCTACTTGGGGGAAGTGGTCTCTTGACAACTTGTTGGGGATGCATAGCTTCAAACTTCAGTGGTTATGAAATTGGAGAAGAGTTATTTATGTGTGGGATGATACGTTGCTGTTCTTGTTGATGATATAACCTCGAACGAAGAATCACGGTGATTATTCTTGAAAGGAGCAGCGGGATTTATGATAATGGTGTGCTTCTCTGTGCACCTGGCTAAGGCAAGCTTGAAATAGAGCTTCAAATCTGCTCAGCTAAAGGATTTTCGGTTTGGGGGGAAGCTGCCAAAGTCTCACTTTCAGATGGTTTAATTTCTTTCTTCGTTTCAAGAGCCTCGGAATCTTTGGTGGTGAAAGTTTTAGGGATGATGACTTCTATCTTCTTCAACGGGGCTGCTCGATATCCTTATCTCGGTACTCGTATCATCATCTTCTTAAACTATATCATCTATTCTATCTTTGTATATATATATCCGAAAAACAAAATACAAAAATATAAAACCAACAAAAGAAAATAGAAAAATATAAAACCTTCAAAAACCCATAAAAATCAGAAAATTTCTAAAATACCAAAAATATGTTTTCCAAGACATGTCTTCTGGTATCGATAACATCTACGGTCTTAGAAATGTCATTCAATAATGGCACGAGACTTTAGATGAAGTTCGAGCAGGAGGTGTAAATATTTCTTTCTAAACATGTCTCAAGATATGGCTTACAGTTATTTCAGACTGTAACCCGGGCTTCAAAAAATAGCTTACAATTATTTCAGACTGTAACCCGAGCTTCAAAAAAAATGACTTGCAGTTACTTTAGACTGTGACCCGTGCTTAAACTATGGTTTGCTATTATTTCAGATAGCAACCCGTTCTTCAAGAAAGGAAAGTGCTACGCTAAACTAATTTAAAAATATTTCGTGCACTTATCCTAAAAACATATTGAGGAAAGTATGTCGAAGGACTGCTGTTCCTACACAAATGTTTTTCCGTCTAAAATTCTTCAGAAAAATATTTGTTGTTTTCAAAAATTAGTGGTAAATGAGTTGCTTTAAAAACAATCAGATTCAGAGTTTTTGTAAAATTGAAAACTCAATCAATGACTTCAGCGCTTTTAAACTTTTCATAAAATGAGTCATGGATTGAGGGGGATAATGTTTTTCAAATCTACATCATTTAACGGGCTTTCTTAATTATCCTAATATGCTTAATTAAAAATGATGTTAACCTGTGTTGAAGGACTAGGTGCCTAGGATATGATTGCTAGGATTAGATGATTAGAGTTTGATGATCACAATATTCCCATACATTTATATGATCTGATTGATATGTTGCATTGACTTTTATTAGTCGATTATTGTTTGGGTGATGTCGACCACCATATATTTGTATGTGTGTTCACTAACGTATGCAGATATATTGGTATAAAAGAATGTTCCCGATCCGGATCCTAAAATTGAAGATGATTGGATGCCGAAAGGAAAGGCTAACTATATCTTGGGTTGACAAATGAAGAAACGGAGCTTAATTGGACTTCTATGGAGAGTTGGCATGGAAAAATGCAACGTAAGAGGTCTCACTGCATCAGCATATGGTTTTCTTCATCAGCAAATGAAGAAACAGAGCTTAATTTGACTTCAGTTGGCATTAAAATGCAACGTAAGAAGTCTCGCTGCATTTGCAGACGGTTTTTCTTCCAAGCCCTACAGCAGCAACATCAACAAAAGCAGCTCAACCACCTAACGTATCTTTGTGCAGGATTTCATTTTTAAACAATTTTGAAATAATTTGATTAAATTGTTTTGAAAATGGAAAAATATTGTTTTGAAAATAAATTGGACTAAAATTTGAAAATCACCGGACTTCTTTTTAACAAAACCTAAGTCACTCAATTATTGACTTCTGTCATCGATTGAGGGGGAGAGTGATTTAAAATAAAATATTTCCAAACGATATTTCTTCACAAAAGTTCCGGTTTGTACAACAATAAGTGGTGATCTAAAGATTTAATGTTATGTCATGGTATGATTTTCTTTAAAACTCAAAGATCTTACAAAATGAAATTTTTTCTGTTCTTGTTTGATTGTGAAATTGTTTTATTTTACTTAAAGATTGTTTAAAAACTATCATACCTGACACTAACAATCTTTAATGTCTATAGTTGGTCCATCTCAGTCATTTTTCAAAATTAAATTTTGCCACGTCTTTCCCCAAAATTTTTTAAATGATTTAAATCAGATGGGATCACAAATCTCAAATGGTTTGATATTTTTGATCGTGGGAGAGATCGTGATTTAAATCTCAAATCTGTTTTAATGGAATTGGTTTTAGTCCTTCAAAGGCACTCCTGCCTCCATGTGCCAAACGATTTGAAATACACAATGCACATGTTGAGGAGGAGGATTTATCCAAAAACGAGATGAGTATTTAAACCTGGCCACATTTTCTCCCATGTTTTCTAAACCTTATTAAATCACTTGGGATCCAAAATCTCAAAGGGTTTGATATTTTTGATCGGGGGAGAATTTGTGATTTAATAATGAAATTTGATAAAAGGTGATCGTTTTGATTCAATTGTGCAGTCTGCTCTCTCATATGTCTCATATGTGCTAAACGCTTTCGAATCTTGAAGCACATATTGAGGGGGAGCATTTTAAAGGAAAATAAACTATCGAGGTACAAAAGCTTTTATGTTTTAACATAAAGTACCTTGATTGAGTTTTCAAATGGTTTTCTTAATGGTTTTTGTGTTCGTGGATGTGCTTCAAAAGAACTCTTGCCTCTATGTGTTAAAATGACTTCTCTTATCTTATGCACATATTGAGGGAGAGAATTTTACCAAGAAAATCAAATGGCTTTTTCTATGAAAATAGTGATCAAAGAAAATATTTCAAAGTCCTCTTGCCTCCGCGTGCTAAACAATTTCTAAATCATATGCACATGTTGAGGGGGAGGTTTTCTAAATGATCAAAACTATTAAGGTACAAAATGCTTTGATCTCATATCACAAGTACCTTGATTGTTTTTCCAAATGATTTTTCAATTGGTTTCATGAACGAAAAAACAATACCAAAAGACCTACCAATTTACTTTATGCATGGTGTTATAAGGATGGTTAGGTTAGGTATTCGTTCCCACGATCCCGCCAGAGCCGGAGGGATCTACCCAGGGACAATCCACTAGATAGTGTAGAGTCCTTAGGTATGATGAAAAAAGGAGAAAAATGAGAATATGGGAAGAGTGCGGACTGAGACAGAGCTAGTACTGGAATAAACCCAACAAGGTTCTAGTAATGAAGTCTCGGTAAGCACTGAAGGGGTTGAAGAATGAAAAAGAAATGAATGTGAAAAGGGTGAAAAGAAATAGCCCTCCAATAATTCAACCTTAGGGCAGAAACCGGGTTCAATACATATGCTACTGGTGGTTACTAAGGTAACACCGGTATTGAAGACAAGACGTCATGGACCCAGTGACGCACTGCACTAAACTTCCCAAGCTACTCAAGTTCCTCTTAAAAGGGCTTGTTTCATTCTCACGGGGAACCGACATAATCTATCGACTTTCTCTTAGAGATTGTTGATATTGAAGAAGGAGACCCTCTCCCTTGTCTCCGACACAGGAACCAAATGTGCACTATTGAGTCTAGAGCCAAGAGATCATCCATAATATCTCGTTAGGACACAAAATTCATGAAGACTTGCTGTTTCACACAATGTGGAAAGTAAGTATATATTAAGAGTCCTACGCATTATCCTTGTGGTATTGCCAGAACATCCGAGTGATATGAAAATATTCACGATGAAGATGGAAATCCTTCTAGAGCCAACATCATACAAGCTCTTGGTGGGTGACATGTGTGATCTTCTCGTAAGATCAAGCTTGTGACAACTGGATAGAAACGATGGGGAGATTCAGTCTTGAATTAACCTTGGTCCAGGAATGGAATTGACGAATACTTTTGAAAAAACCGTTCGATGTGCAAACCTTCTTTTCTCTAGCACGTCGAATGTGTACTTATGTTTTCAAACACAAAAAGTATCTCTGATTGAAAAAATACTTTTGGAAAAACCGTTCGATGTGCGAATCTCTTCTTTTATCTAGTACATCGAATGTGTACTCTTTTCAAATACAAAAGGTATTTTTGATTGAAAATTGATCTTTCTTATAAAACCTTCGTCGTATTGCAAAACTCTTTCTTTTAAGCAATACGGGATTGTTTTTCAAATCATTTTTCATCAATCAGTAAATCTCAATTTGCTGGTTCACTCACTCCGTGTTGTCTTCTTTGAGACATTCCGGTTTGAGAACGGCTAGAACAGCTGCGAAACCCTGTCAAGGAGATTCTTAGGAATCCTACCTGATCACAGGCAGTACTTGTACTGATCAACGGGGAACCGTGGGCCGTGTACCTCAATTCAATGAAAGTGATCAAAGACGCTTTCGTGTGTTTTATTGCTAACTGTTGTTTGCAGGTACATTTGGACGGTTGGAGCTGATCAGAATTGAGGAGTCAATCCAAAGCTGCATGCTCACAGCATCCACACTTAATTGAAGAAATCATGACTTGTGCATATTTACAGAACCTGGCTCAGATATTTTTATACTATGCTTCTGCTACGCTGCTGCAAATATCTTGAACCAGTAAAGCTTCCGCTACTCTGATGGAAAGATGTCATGATCCAAAAGTGTGAGCATGCCGGTCCAAAAGTCACAACATCGCATGAAGGCAACACAACTATGGATGATCCATAGAGATTTACTGTGACTGATGATCTCAATGAAAGCTCGAAGATCATCAATGCTGTGGACCAGTTAAAGGCCTCCACTTAAAGTACAAAGTTATCGGACTTTAAAGAATCACTGCTAAAGTACAAAGATGCAGATGCTGAAGAATTACTGTCTACGAGCTCAAGACTGAAGATTAAATAGAATGCCAGGATTCGAAATGTAAAACATGGGTGACCTCCCTTAGGGGGAGATTGTTAGGAATTAGAAAATTCCATAGTGAAGTATCGGTCACCCCAAATATAATCTAGCATAAGTTAGCTCGTAGACATTACGTTATTTACTAGCTGTTTAGTTAGTTATTTAGTTTAGTGCAACACCGTGGAGGAAGGACGGGTCTTTACCCACTGTATGCCTGATCCACAGTCCGAAGGAGGACGTTTATTGTGTAACTATAAATACCATCTACCTCCCAAGGTAGAGGGTTGGACCTTTCAATCTAATATTCTTTCTTTTGTTACTTTCTCTCTCTAGAAAGGCTCCCACACTTCTTTCTCTCTCTAAACTCTATCTCATTCGATCCATTGTTGAGCTTATTTGTATGTTTATGAAATCCAATATCTAACAACTAAGCACCTCTTGGTGTTGGCCTAGTTATGATTCCTTAATTGTTTTGTTTGCGTTTACATTACTTCCGTATAATTATTTCTAAGTGTATGCATGCATAGTTTATTGGTAGCTACCCTTGTTTCGTAGTTTTGAATGGCGGTAGAGGCTAGTTGCTTAGGAGATATGACCAACTGACCCTAAGTGAGTAGACTGAGACGGGAAGGGTAAGATATGACCAACCGACGACCCTTTCTACTTGTGCGATTTGACCAACTGATCACCTACCGTTTGGATGAACTTAAGAATTAAGGGTGAGTGTTTAAGTTGCTAACGCCCGGGCACTCACTATTATAAATCTAGCATGTAGCGATACTTAATGACTTGGCTTAGGGGACCAGGAACAACTGGACTTATGAAGGGACACTTGACTTCTCCAGTGGTGGCATCTTTGCTGATAGGTTAGGGCAAATTGACCAAATGTTGTCCTCTCGAATTTGTCCCCACCTGAAGTAATTGGAAGTAAGTAGACGTAGACATTACTAGCTAGGAGGAATAACTAGGTTAGCACCACTCTCCTCTATTGATTAAACCTTTGCCTTTTATTTGCTTTAGTAGTTAATTAATTAATTCCTTATCGAAATCATATTAAAATCTGTGACACCTAGACTTAGTAATAATACAACACACATAGCTCTGGGACGCACCTCGGTTTTACCAAATACTACACTACACACGACCTGGTACACTGCCCGTTAGTGCATTAGGGTAAACCATAGGTATAACGAGACTATATAAATATTAAAACCTAGTCAGTAAAACCTGCATCAAGTTTTTGGTGCCGCTGCCGGGGAGTTATATTAGGATTGCTATTAAGTCTTTCATTTTCGTTTTGTTTCAAAATTTCTAAAATTCTCACGATCAATATTCAAGTTTTCATGTACCATGGAAGTTGTTAACATTGATGACCTCACTCTTGAGGAATATTTGGCATTGACAAGAGGAGAACAAGGATCGGGTCTCGTAAGACCGGCGGTTGGAGCTGATGTCCATTTTGAAATTAAAGACCAATTTATGAGGGAGCTTCGTGCTAACCCTTTTTCTGGAAACATGGACGAGGATGCATATAAGCACGTTGAAAATTTCCTATAAATCGGGAGCCTTTTCAACATTCCGGGCGTGTCTCATGATGTTGTTATGATAAGGGTATTCCCCATGACTCTTACTGGGGCTGCCAGAAGATGGATTGAAAGATTGCACGTTCGGCTAAATTAATACTTGGGCTCTACTCAAGAAGCACTTCATTCAAAGGTATCGTACGCCGTCAAAGATTTCTAACTAGCTTTTAGAAATCCATAATTTCAAACAAGAAGAAGATGAAATGTTGTATCAGGGCTGGGACAGATACAACGATCTCCTTTACAAATGTCCTACACATGATCTAAACAACCAGCAAAAGGTCAAGATCTTCTACAAAGGAATCAACGTAACTACGAGACAGATGCTGGACTATCAAGGACCTATTCCGAACATGACTCCTACTCTAGCAATTGGAGCCATTCAAAAAATGGCTGATCATTCTCAAAAATGGCACGACGGAGGAAGCAAAAGAAGCCAAAGCGAAAGTTTTGACGGAATTGCAGCAATTGCTAGTAAAATTGAAAATCTAAGTCGAGATATGCTGAAAGTCAGAGAAACCATTCATGCCATCCAAGTGGGTTGTGAAAGCTGTGGGGGAGGACATCTCACGAAGAATTGTCCTCACGTTGACGAAGAAAATATAATTGAAGAAGCCAAATATGAAGAAAATCGACCGTTTTACGGAGATAATCGAAATAATAACGGATACCGTGGAAATTACAACTGTGGGCCTTATGGAGAAAAAAGGCCCAACCTTGAAGAAACCATAAAAAAGTTCCTGGAATGTTCAGCCCAGAAGCAAAAAGAACAAGATAAATGGCTGTGGATTTCCAGGAAAACACAAATAAAAATCTCCAGCACGACAAAACCTGAAAACCTTGAAACCATGATAGAAAATCTCAAAGCGAGATAGAGGTGAGTAACGTTGAGCCGGAGATGACCAAACCTATGGTTGGGTGCAATGCTGTTTTTGTTGATAATAATTCGAAGGAATTGATTAAGGAGTGCTATTCTACAACAGAAAATTCTGAAGGAGCAAATGTCGACAACTAGGAACGGTTACGCCGTAACTATTTCCCCGAGTTACGGTGTAACTATGTCTCAGAAGGTTTAACCAGGTCAGAAAGCAATTCTTTTCCGGTTAAGGATATTAGCGCCAACGGGTTAGTCATTCCATGTTCAGTTGGGAATTATGATATTTTGGGGATTGTCGATATTGGGTCTAGCGTAAATATCATCATGCCTCTCCATATTTTAACACTCAAATTAATTCATCTTTGGAAAACGGATATCGTGATTGAGATGGCAATAAGACCAAGGTCAGTTCGCTAGGAATTACTCTGTGGAACTTGTGTAAAGGTCAATAGATTCTTCTCATTATATTATGGTGATAAAATAGAATTTAAATTGACAAAACCTTATGCCTTGTGGATAAAATTGTTACAACTGAAGATTCACCGAGGATTGAATTAGATGATTCCGATAGGTTTCCGCCTTCATACTTTGGCCATTTACAGGGGACCGAATCAAGTGACAATGAAAGCAATGAGGAAGAGATCCCACCTTCTATACCTAGTTACGTTGTTACGGGAAGACTTCACTGTTATGTTCCTGATACTTGTTTAATTGATGGGACCAAAGTAACATTGCCCACGTGTTCCCCTTTTCAAAACGATGCAACGGAGGAGGACAACATCTCATTCGAATGATTAAAGAGGCTGCGGAAGTTTGGTGGTGCTGGGAAGACGAAAAGCTTATCAGAAAAAGTGGTTACAAGGGCATAATGTTTTTAGCGAATGGTTCACCGAGATTTATTGGACCATTCATTTTTGTGAACCAGCTATCATGTCTGATGACTTCACAGTAGCATTGCCTACATGCAACCCCAAACGCCAGATCTGCGATGGAGGAGAATTCCCTGAACCTAAATGGCTCAAACGCAAGGAATAGGCATGTTTTGACGAAGATAAGAGAAGTGAAGTAGGATACAGGGGAATCTCATTTGAAAATTGGTTACGAGTAAAATTTGGATATGTTAAAATAAAATGGGAAGAAGAGGCTAAATTTTGTTGCGAGTGGGCACAAGCTAATTTTCTGCAGAAAAGATACGCCATGACTCAGTTTATTTCTCCACATGTTTGGGACCAGCCCTCTTCAAATAAAAAAGACATGGAGGAAGTCGGGCAAGTCCAAAGGCCCCCATAAAGCCCCGCGGCTCTGAGTCTAACTTAAAGACTCGTTAATAAAGAAAAGTGCTCTTTCGGGAGACAACCTGAATTATCCCTTTCTTTTATTTTGTTTCCATTTCTGTAGGGTTTTGTGTTTTTAACCATTTTAGCTGGAAACGAAGAAGTGATTGCTGCTGCAGTTTGCTGATCTGACCATAGTTATGATGTAACTCATCTCAGTGATTACGCCGTAACCTACCCCTTGAGCAGAATTTCAGATGCATTATCGATTACGGCGGAACACCATCTCCATGGTTACGCCGTAGCTACACTCTTACAGCGTATGCCAGGTTTTGCCAGTTACGGCGTAACTCCCTCTGCTTTACTTCTTTCATTTTAAAACGCAATAACCTTGTATTAGTATTTTAAATGAACTTTGTGGGTGTGTTCCCTGTAAACCCTCACGAGACTTCACTCGTCCACTTGGGACACTAAGTGGTTTAAAAGGCTTGTTGCATATGCTAAATGCAACTGTGATTCCTACGAAAGTGAGTTAGGTTCGTTTTTTCATTTTTTTTAGAATTATGCTTGTTGGTAGTGTGATTTCATGGATTGAAGTTTGTTCATGATGCTTATACGAAGGCCTTTTCGTGGGCCTTCTTTCTTTTTGGAGCAAATTTCTGGGAAGTTCTCGCTCTAATTCTACTTTTCTCTTCACCTTTATTTAAATGCTTAGTACAAAAGGGACTTTGTACAATTCAAGTAGGGGGACGGGAGTAGAATTATCTTTTGAACATTATTTTTCCCTAGTTTTTCTAGTTTATTTTGAAAAATTATGCCATTTTTAATTTTGACATGTTTTTCTTAACCTAACTAGATTAGACCTTAGCCGAGCACATGCAACTCTTGATATTATATGGTGAGATTAGCCTTATCCGTTTCTAATATTTTACCCCAAATCCACCAAATTATGAATGTGCCGGTAGCTTGTAAACTTTAGAACTTGGCCTTTGCATCATTTCGAGACCATAAACGAGGTATGTTGAGTTAGCTCGATGTATTTGGACTTTTCAGTGTAAGAAGGCAATATTATAGGATTATCACCCAAACAGCCTACCATTGTATGTCTATCGATTAGTCACCTCGACTTCTCGACCCCCATGTGAAACCCTTTTGTTGCACTTACCTTTAGTGCAAGATACCCCTAGATACACCCATCTGAGCCATTCCTTTCATTTTGTTAACCCAATATATTGTTTCGATACACCTATACACCTTAGCCTACCCTGTAGTCTTTATTTGTGATTGGGAAGTCATCATTTGCCTAAGTTCAAGGTTCAAGTGGAAAGGTTCGGAAATCGCGCTTTCGTCGACGACATAATCCTGAAGATCATTGAAGACCCCCCGAATTCCCGTTGTTCATCTCAAGTGGGGGGATATTATGTTTAGTTATTATAGTTATGTTGAAAAAAAAAGTTGTTATGTTATTTAGTCATTGTAAAGTGCATTGTTATAAGCACTATGAGCTATATAGATTTAGTATCGAGGAGGCCACCTCGGTCACATCCGAAGATTGGAGTTGGTAACTATGCCAACAGTTGGAGAAAAGGTAGTGTGCCCATCATGACGTCCTCTAATGACACATCTACCTAGTATTTCATGATCCGGTTTCTTGACTTCAAAGCTTGAACTTTGGGCAGACGGTAAGTGGTGATGACTTGTTATAGATTTAGACTACCTGCTTGATTTTTATTTTACACCATTTATATATCCCATGTCTTATCCTCCGGTGATGCAGCGAGCAATCTTTGGTGTCTTGGACATGGATTTGGTCATGTATCATTGATTTTTTCCACTTCGCCGTGACATGTTAGTAATGACGAGCCACCCCTTAACCTTTGTCGTGTCTACCCATATTGCCTTCGAGAATTGTTTAGCCCTTAACTCTAGTGGTGGAGATTTGTGTAACCGCCAAGCTTATGGTAGAATACATGCTATGACTGTGCGATTGAGTGATCACCCCGAAATTGACACTTAGAATAGTTGAGAGATTTGAGTGTTTTGTTCCCATTTCGTGAGGTGTTCGGCTTTGTTTTATTCTAGCATGAAGGATTTGTAAACTTATATTTTCCAGGTTATGGGAGATATCTTTTAGGAATCTTTCTAATAAGGTCTACTTGAGGGCAAGTAGAGTTCAAGTGGGGGATATTTGATAACATCAAATAGTCCTGAATATTAAGTGTCAATTTCCCCCGATAATGCTTGTAATTTATATCATTTATATGGATTTACGCTTGTTTTCCACTGTTTTCCATTTTCAGGTAAATTACGGGCATTGGAGCTAAAGAGACGCGGAATTGGAGAAATATCAAAGATTTATCATAGTATGTTGACTTTGAAGAAGTTACGGCGTAACTTATCTCTCACATTACGCCGTAACTAAAGCGTGACTCAGAAAGCCAACTCATTGGAAGTGTTAATACAAATAAACCGTAAAAACGTTTATTAATATTTTGCGATCTCTTTGTGTTTTGTTGATAACAAAGATAATGTTATCATAAGTAAAATTATAAGGATACATGCTATTTTTGAAAAGCATTTACATATAGCCATTTAAATACAAAAATATTGTAATTAATCATTTGTTGTAATAGTTTATTAGGATGGGTAAATACCACAACCCATGTATCATAACCCATGGATCATAACCCATACCCAAGTTGGCTAGATATAATGTATATTTAGATACATCGAATCTAAAGAAAAACCATGGACTAACCCATAACCCATGACCCATAACCAAAAAACCCATGGGCAAAGAGGAGCGTCCCACAGATCCCTAGGATTACACTAGACGGATCCCTTGTGGGAGGGATCTGTGGGATCCGTGGAACAGAGGAGAAAATTGCCTATAAATAGAGAGCCATTTCTCCATTCTTACTTACCCCTCTTCTTACTAAATCTCTCAAACACTCTCATTCTCTTCTAACATATAGATCACTTGATCTAGAGAGTTGTTCTTCTTTCTTTCTATTGTGATTCTCATATAGGTCATTCTCTAAGGCGAGATCACGAGCATTCTACAGGTCATCCAAGCAAGGGGTCCTTGATTGATTTATTCCTCCAAGATTTTGAGCAAAGATCTTGTACTTGATATTTCACATAGTTGTTGTGTAATAGACGTGTTGGTTTGGTCCACCGTTACGGACTCGTATTTAGCTTTGTACCGGAAAAAGGTGTAAGCAACGTTGTGAAGGCTTCTCCACCAAGTGAAGGAGTTTGTTGACATAGTGCTTGAACTCTCGAGTAGGTGACTCGGGGAGTGGATTAGGGCAAGGAAGGTGTCCTTGTAGCCGAACCACTATAAATCGGTTGTGTCATTTCTATCCCTTAACTTTACTTATTTGCTTGCATTATCACTAGATCTATACGTTCTCAACATCCATACGATTTCACGTAATATCGAATCTAAAGTTTTTTGAAATCAACTTAAAATCGGCAAAACTATTCAACCCCCCCCCCCTTCTAGTTTTCCACAATTGGCATCAAGAGCTAAGTTTATAAAAGTTTTAAAGTAAATTTGTATTTTAAAAACTTTTCGATCACTATGGGTTCTGAAAATTATAAGGAAGGGCAATCTATGCAACGACCACCACTACTTGAAACTAATGGTTTTATATATTGGAAAAATAGATTCGAAACGTATGTGAAGTCTAAAGATATTGATTTTCGGTACATTATTGTTGAAGGTGATTTTGAGGCTACCTCAAATGATGATAAGAGAAATTTAGTTAACATACCTCATGATAAACTAAATGATGAAATGAAGAAAAAACTTTCTAAAAATAGTGAAGCCAAAATGGTTTTATATAATGCTTTACCGAAAAAGGAATTCGAAAGAATCTCTTTGCTTAAAACCTCTAAAGAAATTTGGAATTCTTTAGTTGTAACTCATCAAGGAAATCAACAAGTTAAAAATAATAAAATTGATTTGTTTGTTCAATAATATGAACAATTTTCAATATCGGATGAGGAAACTATAGATCATTCATTTACTAATTTCAATACTATTATTACATCTTTACAAGCACTTGATGAATTTTTTCTAGCCGTAACCATGTTAGGAGATATCTAAGGGCGCTTCCATCGAAGTGGAGATCTAAGGTGACGGCGATCGAAGAGTCAAAATATTTGACAATCCTCACCCTTGATGAACTCATAGGAAACTTAACAGTCTATGAGCTCGTTCTCGCTAAAGATTCTGAAGCTTCAAAGGTGAAAGAGAAACAAAAATCTCTTGCCCTTAAAGCAAAGAGAGTCTCAAGCGATAAAGAGAACTCCTCTTCGGATAGTGATGATGAGGAGTATGCAATGGCGGTAAGGGACTTTAAAAGTTCTTTAGAAGAAAGGGAAGATACGTCAAACAACCATATGAAGACAAGAAAGGTTTCTGGAAGAGCAAAGAAGACGAAAAACCAAAGGATGATCATACTTGCTTTAGATATGGAGACCCAAACCACTTTATTAGCAAGTGTCCCAAAAGGGATGATCAAAAGGCCTTTGTAAGCGGATCGTGGGGAATGAGCGAGGAGGAGGACGAAGAAATTTGTCTCATGGCAAATGACGAGGTATGTCACAAATACTATAGTAGCTCATCACTAGATGATGATTCATTGCATGATGAATATGACAAACTTTGCAAGATTAGCTTAAAAGTAATTAACAAAAACAAGTTTTTGAAAAATCAAAACCAACGTCTAGATAAAGAGGTCATAGAATTAAAAGCAAAACTAAAACGTATAGAAAAGGGTAAAATAGCAAGTGGTGAATGTGAATATTGCATTCAACTTCAAACACTAGTTGATAACTTAGATTCTAAAATTGCTAGGATGAGTACTAATACACTAGATATGATATTAGATAGTGTCAAAACTGGAAACAACCAAAAAGGTTTAGGTATTCAACAACTCGATCCATCAACTAGTGAAAACAAAGAAACACAATTTGTTAAAGCATTAGAAAAACAAGCCACTGTTGTGGCGGATCCCACGGATCCCTTAAAAAGGGAACCGGCTAGTGTACAGCCGGGGATCCGTGGGTCTGCTGTAACAAACAAAGGGTAATAATAAACTTCTTCATCTAGAACTGATTTTGTTATCGTTAATAGAAAGAAACCAACTCATTTCACAACTAGACAACCACCTCCAAAATATAATTCTAATAGAAACAAAGCTCCATCTTTTTCAAAACCAAATCCATCTAGGAGACCTAACAATGTCTACCCGAAAAGTAATCATCAAATGGGATGGAACCCAAATATGTAAAATGGTTTTCCTCTTCAAAACTTTACACCATGGAATGCATATTCACTTTATCTGTAAAACCTAAAAATCTAAAACATGATTAAAGACTAAAATACCCTTGGAATCAAAAATTATAAAATACGTGAAATACATTTATATTCAGTTAACGAAATTAAAACTTAACTTACGAATAATAAAAACTTAACGAATGTGTGTACATGATCGATTTTGGTACGACGAAAGATTTAAACGTTTCGCTAATATGTTGGGCCGCGTTTGCATTGTTCGTGTGGATCAAGAGAGAGCCGGGTGGGTGTTTGTTTTGTGTTCGGATGGACCAAGCCGAAACCCAACCCCCTCAAAAGCCCAAACCGAAAATGACTAGCTATATATACACTACATTTACATGAAATTGAAACCCTAGTTTTGTTTGCCTCTCTCTTTTCTTTTCTTCCATTCGCCAACCCTAACAACCTTGGTGTCGCGAGTTTTGTTCATCAAAGCTAAGGTATAACGTGTTTATTCGTTTTCTATATACACCTTACGTATATATTTTTGTAATATGTTTCGTTTAGTCGAGTTTTGTGTTTTCTTTGTGATCGAGCCGCATTTAAAACCAAACAAGGCAAACCATAAAGACTTGAACCTTATAATTATTAAAGAGAACATGTATTGAATATGTTTTGTGAATCGGATCATTAGTATGTCAAGCTATATATACACCGAACCATATATATATATAATCGGACCTTATATAAACATGCAAACGTGAATATGTAAAGTATGTAGAGAGTTAAGGTATTGCTTAAAACATGTTAGCCAAACCCTATATACAAGCCGAACCATATAAGAGTTTTTGAGCGTGTATTAAACGAGTAAAGATCATGTGAACCTAAACCCTAAGTGATGTGTGAACCGAACCTTAATTGGTTTGTGAACCGTGTATCATGTGTGTGTAGATGTGTAATTAAACAAGAGTAATAAGTAACTTGTATTGTCACATGAAATCATAAACGTGCATGGATATAAAAGTTGACGATAACATATATATATGAGTAACATATGATTAAGACATGAATGTTGAAATAAAAGAGTAATGAGTCATTAAATGACGAAATATATAAAGTAAATGCACATGGATATGATATTAAAGAGAACCTAAACCATAGAACATAGAGAGTCATTAGGGTTGAAGCTAAGTATATTAATTGTTATTTCTGTGTGAGTACTTAAACTATTTTCACATTTAACCCTAAACTTTAATAAATGACATAATGAACCTTAATCTTCGATATTAATTATAAAACACTTAAGTCTCATTTAATCATAAAACCCTAAAGTATTAAGATCACTGAATACATTGAGTATAAACACCAATTATTAAAGGATCATTTTCGACAATTATGGAATCATAAATAACACGTACGACCGTTAATGTGTATAGGTTCTGTGAAGAAGGAGTAATCCTTTGCTTTCCGTGATTCGATCATTTGCTTTGGAATAAGGTACAGATATTCTTGCCTTTTCAGTAAAGGTTCCTTATAACGTTTTCTTTCGTTAGCTTTTATATTAGGGTTTCCTAAGCCTTTGCTATGAACGCCATTTTGTTTGTTTGAGCCGTTGCTTATCCGAACTTTGATTTTTGAATTATAAAACATCTGATTTTGAACTATATGATATGAAAACTTTGATTTTGAAAACATGATTAATCTTCTGATAAAGTATGATCTGTGTAGTTTTGACATTACGATTTGACCTAAGATAGTTTGACACCCGAGCCAATTATTAACTAGTCATGTGGGTTCCATGTCCGTGTCGTTAATGCACTTCTCGAGGACTCTAGGGCAGTAGAGTGAAGTTCGCGCACGTCCCTTATCTGTTATCTGTTATGAGCTCAAGTTATATTATATGACCAATATATGTTGTGGGGCACATGGATGCATCCTAGATCTGTTATCTGTTATAGGTTATATGTTATATGCTATATGTTATCTGATGATTGATGATGCGTGCATGCACGTCCTTCATAACTCTGGTAGGTCTCCCCAACAAATGTTGCCTTGTGTGAATATGAATATGATTATGATCTGATATTTGTGTCTGGGCTCGAGGTAGTTAACTATAAAACTTATTCTATTATTCTGATTTATACTTTGAAATGATTATGATTTTACTATCTTTCGTTCACTATATTTCGTATTCGTTTTCGTTTCGTATTCGTTTTGCTTGTATATCTGTCTCACGGCTTTTGAAGCTCAGCCGCATTTCTTTTCTTCCACCAGGTATCTAAGCATGGAGCTGGGTTTTGCTTTGGGATGAGGCTGGAGTGGACTTACCTTAGAGATATTTAGCTTTGATCTTATGATGCCATTTAAGACTTACTATTTCAGATATTTTATTAGAGTTTATTTTTCCGCTGGGACCTATGTATTGAAGTCATTTTGACTTGAATTATTTCAGTATTTATGCTAAGACTTCTTTTGGATATTTGTGTTTGCTTTGATATGACACCATTACTTGTGATTCCTTTACCCTTGTCGGGTCAGGGCGTTACAATTTATGGCATCAGAGCCAGTGTTTACTTAACTTGTAAAGGACCTGTGACATATGGAGCCTAGGTTTTGAGACCCTTAGAGCTTAGGCTATGACCTGTGAGGATTTGGGTAGACTTTAGGTTTCCTTCTGCGTACTTCCATTTCATATCTCACCTTTGTCCATTTTGCTAATCGTTTGAATATCGTTCAGATGGTTCGAACTTGTACTACCGGTAGCGTGGATGGAGACGATGATGCTACTAACATTGATGCTGCGATTGCTAATGCTCTCAACATTCTTTTCCCTGGTCTTACTACACCTGAGATGATGGAACAGGTGATCAACAACATTCGTAATCAGACTGGTGCTTCGGGTAGTGGTGGAGGAAATCAACCCGTCGGCATTCACACTTGGCTCGAGCATTTCGGTAAGCTCAAGCCTCTTTCGTTTAGCACTGCTGCTACTCCCACTGAGGCCCAGGACTGGATCACCTCATATTGAGAAGCTGTTTGAAGTATTGGGTTGTGGAGACGAGTTTAAGACTCGTTTGGTTGCATTTAAGTTGGAAGGTGATGCTTTGAATTGGTGGAAGGCACTCAAACAGGCAAGAGGAGGAGATGATTTTGCTGTTACTTGTACTTGAATGAGTTTCAACAATCTTCTATAACCGTTACTCGATGTCAGCAGCAAAGGTATGAGAGGGATTATCGTGCAATCTACTGTTTGATCATGAGAACCCAATGAGTACATGAGTAGGTTTATGAGGTCGGTAAGTTTTGTGGGAACGATTGCTGGAGATGGTAGGCGCCAAGATAAGCACTTCAAGTGAGGATCAAGAAG
>OU343225.1:331255604-331363504 GCA_910596185.1 Chrysanthemum makinoi | reverse complement strand
TTTTTTTAAACATTTACTTGTATATATTTTTGTATAACTTGTATAAGTTGTAAAGAAAATGTAAGTTAAATAAATCTTGTAGGGTAAATGGAAATTTTTGGTGCAAGTAAATTTTTAATAAGTCAAAATAGATTGTATTGAGGTGATAAAAATTGTAAAAATACTTTCCTTGTGAAAATTGAGTGATAAAATAATTACTGCATTATTTTTTAAGAAAGCTTAATAATTAAACTTAACGATTAATTACCAAATAAATTTAGAACACTAGGAAAACTAAAAATATAGTTTTTATAAACTAAATGTAAGTTTAAAATACCTCGGGATCATTTTTGAAAGTAATGGTTAAATATTCGTAATAACTCACGCGATAAAAGATTATTTAATATGTATTACGCTGCTGAAGGTGAAATGAAATGTCGTGGAATACTAATGAGATGCACATGATGTCAATGAAAGGTAGACTAATCATAGTCCATATGAAATGTACGTGATGTTATGATCATGAATTCGCCGCTAAACCTCCAAGGTTACGCCAATTTGAAACAAGTAAACCAAGTTTACCATAAATGTTGAAATAATGAGACATGAATTGTGTCGGAGAAATGACCTAAAGTACGGATTGTCACATTCACCATCAAAAAGGAATTCAGTCCCCGAATTCAATCATTGTTAGGTCTAACGGTGTCGGTGAAAAAGATGAGGATACTTTAAGGCCGCGACCGTCTTCCCCGCTCCCAAGTAAACTCAGGACCTCGCCGAATTCCAACCGAACTTTCACAATAGGAATACGAACTGCTTTCAACCGCTTGACCTCGGGTCCATGATTTCTACAGTTCTTCCACAAAATTGAGTTTGTCGTCAAGTCAACTTCATCCAATGGAATAATGAGCGATTCGTCCGAAAGACACTTCTTCAAGTTTGAAACGTGAAACGTGTTGTGCACATGACTAAGTTCTCATGAAGATCGAAGCCAGTTACGGACCAACTCTCGCCAAAATCTTGAATGGTCCAATGTATCTCGGTTCAACTTCCCACGCCCAAACGCACCACGCCTCTTCCAAGGCGATACTTTCAACATAACTTTGTCGCCCACTTGAAATTCCAAATCCTTGCGCCTAACATCCGCATAACTTTTCGGTCGACTCCTTGCAGCTCTGAAGTATCATCTAATTTGAACAATCTTTCCGTGGGTTCCCGCAATTTCTCGACCAAGAAGTTATGCCTCCTACTCGCCCAACAAAAGGTGATCGGCACTTACTTAATAGAGTGCCTCAAATGGTGCCATCTTGATATCGTGTGATAACTATTGTGGTACGAGAATTCAATCAATGGCAAATGGTTAGCCCAACCATTTCCAAAATCAATCACACATGCCCTCAGATGTCTTCCAACGCTTGAATGGTCCTTTCACTTTGACCGGCGGTTTGTGGGTGATATCGTCAGGCTCATCTCTAATCTAGTTCCGAATGAATCTTGCAATGAATTCCAAAAGTTTGAAGTGAATCGACTATCTCTCGTCGAAATGATAGAAATTGGTGCCCGCCTTCGAGACTATTTCCTTGTCATAAAGTCTAGTGAGTTGCTCCATGGAATATGTCTCTCTAATCGGTATGAAATGGGCTGACTTGGTAAGGCGATCAACAATTACCCAAATAGCGACGTAACCTCCCGATGTCTTAGGAAGTTTCGTAACAAAGTCCATTGTAATGCCCCCATTTCCATTGAGGAATTTCGTTGTTGGAGTAAACTGAAGGCTTCGATATTCGACTTTTACCATAGCGCAGGTAAGACATTTGCTAACGTACGTGGCAATCTCCGCTTTCATGTTCGGCCACCAATAAAGCTTCTTAAGATCTTGATACATCTTATCCGATCCTCGATGAATAGAATACTTTGACTTATGCGACTCATGCATAATCAATTCTCGTATTCCGCCATACAATGGAACCCACATTCTATCCTTGAAACATAATACTCCATCCGCTTCTCTTCACAAAACCATTTGCGCTTTCGGGCATACCATAAAGCTTTTCACTTGGTCGGTTTTCCTCTTTAAGTGCCTCGACTTGTGCTTCATGGATTTTCGATGGTAAAGGAGAAATAATCGTCATTCCCAATGATCGAACTCTTAAAGGTTTAGGCCTCTATTTCCGACTAAGAGCACGCCACAACATTGGCTTCTCCCGGGTGATACTTGATTTCACAATCATAGTCGCTGAGTAACTCCAACCAACGACGTTGCCTCATATTAAGCTCCTTCGGATCAAGAATATATTGCAAACTCTTGTGGTTTAAACAATGTGCACTTTGTACCGTAGAGGTAGTGTTCCAAATCTTGAGCGAAAAACTACGGCCCTAACTCGAGATCATGAGTGTGTAATTCTTTCATGAGTCTTAAGTTGTCGAGAAGCATACGCTATCACCTTCTCGCTTTGCATTAAAACAGCCCCAAGTCCTTTATGGCCCAATATACAAACAAAGTTCTCAATGCCTTCGTAGTGCCAAATCGGCGCGACCGCAAAGCTTTTGCTTCAACAACCTAAAAGCAACTTCTTGTTTCTTTTCCCATTCATACTTCTTGTTTTTCTCAGGTCAACTTGGTCAAAGGTCTCGCTATCTTCGAAAAACCTTCGATGAACCTTCGGTAATACCCTGCTAGTCCTAGAAATTGTCGAATTTCCGTAGGATTTGTTGGAGTAGCCCAATCTTTTACGGCTTCAATCTTTGCGGGATCAACTTGTAGTCCATGACTATCAATGACATGACCAAGAAATTGCACTTTTCGATTCCAAAAATCACACTTCGAAAATTTGGCATACAACTTCTCATTCTTGAGTAGCCTTAAAATCGTCCTTAAATGCTCTTCGTGCTCTTCTTTGTTCTTGGAGTAGATCAATATGTCGTCGATGAACACAATAACAAACTTGTCCAAATACGGCTTACATACTCTATTCATGAGATCCATGAATACCGCAGGTGCATTAGTCAATCCAAACGGCATCACTTGAAACTCGTAATGACCGTAACGTTCTAAAGCTGTTTTCGGAATATCCTCTTCCCAACTCTCAAGCCGATGATAACCCAATCGAAGATCAATCTTGGAATAAATACTAGAACCCTGCAATGATCAAACAAGTCATCAATTTCGGGAGTGGGTAACGATTGTTCACCGTTAACTTGTTCAATTCTCTATAATCTATGCACATTCGGAAGGATCCATCCTTCTTCTTCACAAACAAGACCGTGCTCCCTGCGAGAGGAACTCCTAATGAATCCTTTGTCTAGAAGCTCTTGCAATTGACTAGACAATTCTTGCATTTCGAATGGTGCTAAACGGTATGTGCTCTCGCGAATCGCAGTACCCCGCACTAAGTCAATATGAAATTCTACTGACGTGCCGGTGGAAGTCCCAGAAATCCTGAAATACTTTAAAATTCACCGAACAATAGGAACATCTTCAAGTCGCTCCTACTTTTCTCGGTTACATGAGCTAAGAAAGCAAGACAACCTTTCTTAATGTACTTCTCCGCTTTGATGCACGATATGATACTAAGTCTGGTTCCACTTGTTCCCACACTAATAATCAAAGTTTCGCCATTATAAGGAAGATGAACAACTTTCTCATCACAAATGATCTTCGCACGATGCTTAGATAACCAGTCCATGCCGATGACGACGCAAAACTACCCAAATCTACAGGCATGAGGTCTATGTTGAAGGGATGATTAAGAAAATTGAATGTGCAACAGCGAACAATGGTGTTGGTGTTAACTAAATTACCATTAGCTAATTCGACAATGTATGATGTATCTAAGGTGGTTGGCTTAATGTTGAGCAAAGGTGCAAATGCATGGACACAAACTTTTATCGCAACCCGAATCAAATAAATGAAGCATAACGATTATTGAGAAGAAACGTACCCGTTATGACATTGGGTCCTCCTATCTTCTCCGCCCAATGACGTAAACCCTTCCTCGTGCCAAACCTTCTTGATCGGATTTGCTTGATCTTTCCTTTCTTACAATCCTCTTGTAGTGGCCAGCTTCCGCAACCAAAACATGTAACTTGTGGCCACTGGCAATCCCTAGTACGGTGACCAACTTTCTTGCAATTTTCACATCAGACATCGACCCGGATTGTGATGACTCAAACACTTGTTACACCGCAAAACCCGTATATCCTTTTCCTTCCTTCTTCGACCCGCAACATAAGCCTTAGCAACCTCTTGCCCTTTGGGTGGTGGTTGAGTAGCATTCCTACCCCTAGTGTTGTCCCACTTGCTTGTTGTTGTTGCTGCTATTGTTGTTGTAGTTGCCTCGATTATTGTTGTTGAAACGTTGTTGGGGTTGTTGTTGTTTTCGTTGGTGGTGGTGTACTACTCGCTTCACCACTTGTGCCATCAACTTCTGTCACTCAATAGCTTCCTCAATTGTCTGTGGATCAAACGAAGTCACATCTCCTTGAATGACCTCGGGAAGTCCTCCAATAAAAGCCTCTAGCAACTTTTCATTATCCGATACCATCGACGGGCATAACGCCACACCCTGGAATCTCAATGTAAGTTTCAATATCATATCCAATAGTGACCAATTCATAGAACTCCGTCTCCAACTTTTTGATTTCCGTTCGAGGACAAAACTTTTTAGTCACCAAGCCCTTAAATTCCTCCCAAGTAAGCTTAAAAGCATTCTCCATTCCAATCGGTTGAGCGTATGAATTCCACCATGACAACGCTCCATCGGTAAGTGCTCGTAGCAAATTTGACTTATCGTCATCCGGACAGTTAAAAGCAAAACACCGATTCCAATTTTTCAAACCATCGCAACCATTGCAAGAGCTCCCTCAAGTACTCGAAACTTAGTGGGTTCACCACTCTTGAAATCTTTGTAATTAACATTTCTTAACCCCAGATCCTCCGCATTACCAAGAGCAAAGAGTAGCTAGCCTAGCGGCTTCAGAAATACCAATGTTTCCCTTTCGACTCTAGAGCATTAGCAATGCTATCATTCACCAACTTTGAATTTCGCATTGGGTCATTTCCGGTATAACTTTCTTAGGCGCCATAATTCTTCAAAATCACAAGATGAAACAATCATGAGAACTCGTAAGTAGAAACAACCATCATACAAATATATCCACAACCACATCATGCATAAAGTAAATGAAATCACAACGAACAATAAGCGAAATATCACAAATATGATCACAACACACGTGGATAATATACATGAAAATTTCGCCTACATGGACCGATATCATAGATAATAATAACCATTCCTACATAGTAGAGTCAATACTTGATACATTTGTTTGTACAACAACCAAAATACAACAAGTCTTTAAACTACGTCACACACCTAGTGACTAGGATAATAATGGTCAAAACTATACAATGACAAAAGTCTACATAAGGCACCTCATGGTGCTCTCGCCGCCCTATCCTCAAGATCGCGAACCGAGTAGTCAAACTATCCACCAAACTCCTCAACTCTCCAATCACCTCGCAAAGAAGCAATACTCTCCCCGTCCTCTAACTGCCATTCTCAATACTCATGAGATAAGTCAATCGAAACCCTCGCCTAACACTAGGCTCTAACTTCCTCCTCCGAATGGGCTCAATCCTATCCACCGACAGCCTCCAACCTGTCGCGACAAACCATCTATCGGATCTGCTGACTATCACGGCTCCTAACGCCAGAGAAGTGTCGAGAAAATGCAGCCTTTAGAGCTCCGCTTAACTCGAATCCTAACGTGGCTCGGGTTTGAAGATGGTGGTGTAGGGATATCAAAACGAGCACGCTTTTTGGGCGGCAAGTCCGTCGTAGGCAAAGGATCTCTAAGAAAATATGATGAAGATGGTGATGATGGTGGTGATGGTGCTAGTATGGTGCTGGTGATCGCGAGGCCGGCTAACGTGAGGAGTGGGTGCAACCTCGCCTCCCTCGGGGGTTCGTCTCGGTTTGGTCATGATCGTGGGAAGGTCGAGTAGATCCAATGGAAGATACGATCTCGGAGTGCATGAAACATCATCCATGATAGGGTTAGCTGGAACATCATCCGAGCTAGAGTCCGATGATATGGTGATGGGATGTGAATCAAGACATGTGTGTGACAACCGATATGAAATAAAAATAAATAATCTCGAATAAAGTGTAAGTGAATCCGCATGAAAAGTGAATATGTACTATGATGAAATGATGAGATGCTATGATAATGTAGCTATAGTCTAGTGTCAATGATGCAACCTAGTTCACTATAATCTGTAGCTCATACCAACTGTCACACCCCAATTTATTGCTTTGGCAGCCGAATGGAATTTCGGGGATTGACTGTCATAGCACCATCACAGCTTATATTGAACGACCTAAAGTGTCGCTTTAAAACACATCGTTGGATATTTCATAAAAACATCTTGAGTACAACATCGGGTCCTGAAATACAAAATATGTTACAAATCCAAACGATGTTTTGAAATAAAGTGCCATAATGTACATAATGTGTCGACGCCGCACTCAAAATGTAGGTCCCTAAACCATGTCATGATGATAATGCCTCAGTTAACTGAAAATACATTGCTAAAACGGTCAACAATAATGTTGGTGAGAAATCATAGGTTTATGTAAATGTTTTATACTACTACACAAGTATCTATCATATGACCATCCAGTCATGTAAAAATAATGTTACAATTGCTCTAAGCCCATGACCCCAAACTAGACTCGTTCAATCATGTATGCCCTCAGCAGAGTGTTTGCCGACAACTCCGTAATGTGATCAAATGAAATGCATCCGTTTTCCCGGGTTGGGATTCACCAACCCGATGGAGGCCACCCGATAGATCTATCCACTTATCCTCGCTTCAAAGATTAACGGTTCATGTTCAAGTAATGGGGACTTTCAAATTGGCAAATGCGGTAACTTAAGCAATGTAATGAATTTAACATACTTGGTATCGCATAAAGAAAATGTGTGCAATGTATGCTCCCCGGGTTTGAAAATAATCGAAAGCATGTAAACGGGGCTATGAAAACTCACTTGGATATACCGAATAATGGCAAAAGTGAGTACACCGAGGTTTAATGTGATGCGTTAACCGAGACCTATTATCAATGATATGATATGTCATGAGTTGCAATGTAATGTTATGCATGCACTTGATATGTTATTACCATTTACGAGTTTTGAAAATATTACTGACGTCGAAAAATACTCTTTGACGCCTTGACCAAACAAAAATCACTTTACATGTTTTACGCCAAATGTCATCCTACAATGGCTTTATAATGATTTTTAGAGAAATTACTACTTTTCGTCGCAAAACAATGTCGTCGGAAAAATCATGAAATTAACAAAAATGGCTTGGAAAACTAGTCAGAAATGAAGGTAATGTCGATCGTTAGAGAACGAACTCGACTGTTTTGGAAAGTTTGTATCGATATCTAAAAGTTTCTCAGTGAGTTTTCGTCCAAAAGGTCTCAAACATAAAGATAATAATAAGTTAAAGATGGTGGTTTTTGGCTAATTGTGTGTGCAGAAAATTAGTTACGGCAAGTTTATGAAAAAGTGCATATCTTTGTCGCCAAACCGTTTTCTACGCTTAATATGTCCTTAGCTTCGTATTGAAGTAAACTAATATATTTTTGATAAGTCGAAATAATTTGTGAAGCTTAAGGCTCGTTTTTGACCCGTACAAGATAAAAACATGTTGCTGAAATTTCGAAAAATATAATTTTCGTCAAACTTGTAAAATCCATAACTTCTTCAAGTATAAGTCCGTTTTATACCGTTCAAGCGGCCACGGATTCGTTTTAAAGTATATTTTCTAAAAATCAAGGCCAAAGTTTAGTACCAACTGTCGGATTTTCCAGAAAAATGAAACAAGGACAGAACCTTTTTATATAGTTATCGAAAATAGTTTTTCTCGGACAAAACCTATTCTAATCCCTTCAAATCAACTCCAAAACTAATCTAATCCTACCATACACCTTCTTAGGGTGTCATGGGTTCCTAATCACCATCAAGACCAACCAATACCATGGGAATATTTATAGGATGACCAATATGTATATATAACTTCTAAAATCATGAAATAAATGGTATAAATCACATATCATGCATAATATCTCCAAAAATGAAAAGAAATATATGAAAATGAAAAGGAAACATAAAAATGATAAAAACATGCTTACAAGTGATAGTGATGAGGTGAAAGTAACAAGGATTAAACTTAAATACCCTTGGTTTTATTTCAAAACCTTTAAAGTATATTAAATAGAATTGTAAATCTTTATTTTAGCAAAATTTTATCCCTGTGGCCCTTGAATAGTTGTGACCGTTTCTTGGATGACACCAAAGAAATACCGAACTTTTTTGTTGACCGCTTATTGATTAATGAAATGCTGAATGAGAAATAATAGAGTTAAGTAAACATTATGTACTAGAGGAAACATGAATTAAATGACCATACTCAGTAATTACTCCCCCTTCCCCTTGGTCGTTCCAAGGGGGTGGGTAATGTAAGATTATATATTTTTTTTTTTAAACCTTTACTTGTATATATGTTGTATAACATTGTATAAGGGGTAACACAAACAAATGTAAGTTAAATAAATCTTGTAGGGTAATTTAAATTTTTGGTGCGTAAGTTTTTTAATAAGTCAAAATAGATTGTATTGAGATGATAAATTGTAAAAATACTTTCCCTTGTGAAAATTGATTGATAAAATAATTATCGTACCATTTTTTAAAAGAAGCGACGTAATAATTAAATTTTAACGATTTAAGTACCAAATAAATTTGAAACACTAGGAAAACTAAAATATAGTTTTTATAAACTAAATGTAAGTTTAAAAAAATACCTCGGGATCATTTTTGAAAGTAACGGGTTTAAATATCAAAATAATACTCACTGATAAAGATTATTTATTAAAATTAGCGTTGAAGGTGAAATGAAATTCCGTGAATGTACTAATGATATGCACATGATGTTCATGAAATGTAGACTAATCATAGTCCATATGAAATTACGTGATTTTATGATCATGAATTCGCCGCTAAACCCAAGGTTAACGCAATTTGTAAACAGTAACCAAGTTTACCATAAATGTTTAAATAATGAGACATTAATTGTCGAGAAATGACCTGCAAGTACGGATTGTCACAGTTCATATTGAGCTTGAGCTTTTGTTTGCAACTTGTATTGCATATCATCTCAGATAGAATCATTTGACTCATTTCTGTCTTAAATTTGTGCCTTATTGCTCTAAAAGTCAAAATCATACATTAACTGTCTTAAGTTCTTGTCTGTTAAGATTTTGTGAAATCAAAATCTTGTTTTATGTTTAAAACTCATAGATATAGATTGAAGTAGGTGTATTTCATCATTTAACATCATAATCAATCCACAAATTAAGCTCAAAGTTGGAAAAAGTCAAATGCCAAATCTATTTTCAAAAGTCAAATTTGCAGAATTTCGTGTTGGGCCAAGATAGTGGATTTTCATGAGCACATTTCTAGGTCAAATCATATGAAACTTTGGGTTTTTAAACTTCTGTTGGTCTATTTTATTATTGTAATTTTTATAGAATTTTGTTAATTTTGTATAAGCCTCAAACAAGCTTATCAACTTGGGCAAAAATGCCCTGTGCACTGACTCAGCATACACTGAGTCTGCACAGGGATCTTGCAGAGCTTGCACAAAGCTCATTTGAGCTCATGTTGGTCTGTTCTTTGGTCTAAACATAGCCACCCAGGTCTAGTGTAGGATCCAAGTCTTGGTTTCATGTCTCAGCTTATTAGGTAGCTAATTTCTTAGCTTAAACTTGGTACCCTCACATCTGTTTTTGCACATAAGCTCATAACCTCAAATCTGTGCAAGTTGCATATCAGAGGTTAAGGCTTGTGAAAACTTGTTGCATTTGGGTACTCTTATCATATTTTAGCTTCTGTGTTGCTGTGGTGGTCCTTGGTTTTCATTTTGCTTATTTCAAGTGCTTAATAATAAGCACTTATCCTTGCAGCCTCTTATTACCACACACAACCACCCGTTTTTCCATTTTTCCTAGATTCTCAATAATATTTTAGACCTTTATTGAATTTTTCATATTTTTCCAAGTCAGTTTGCTATTTTTCCCTATTTAAATTAGTTTTTAAGTCTTTTTAATTAGCATTTAATACAATTAATTAAGAAAAGTTTCAAAAAAATAAGTTTTCATTTTTCTTAAGTTAAGATAAATATAAAAAGTCAAAAAAATATTTTTCTAGATTTTTCTTAGTTGAATTTGTATTTTTAAGTAATTTAAGTAGTTTTTAATAGTTTTTAATTCCTAGAAAATAGAAAAATAATCAGAAAAATATAAAAATAGTTTTGAAAATTCTCTTTTGTTATTTTAGATTTTTCTAAGTCCTAATTTTATTTTTCTAGCTTTATTTCCTATTTTCTTGTATTTTAGGCTATTATTAAATAGTTAAAAATAGTTTTTAATTAATAATAATTAGATAAATAGTAATCAAAATAATTTTCTTTTTCTATAAATTTTCTTTTATCATTAGGTTTGTAAAAATGTCATTTTCATATTTTTAGGATTTGTAGTGTTTAAGTTTTACATTTTCTTTTGTACGTCGCGTAGTTTTTAAATTAAGTTTTAGAAAAACATAAAATCAAAAACATTAGAGTTTAAAATTAGTGATAGCGTTTATTTAATATTTTTTTTTATCTTTTTAATTTCCTTTAATTTGCATTTAAGCCCCTGTAGCTTATGTACTTTTTCCTTAGTTATAATAAATCACAACTCTTTTCCGTTCAAATCCTCTCGATCACTACACGTTTGACTATTCTCGCACAGCTCGTTGGGACTTAACGACCTGGGGAAACACTAAACTCCTCTGGATTTAATTGCATTTGTTTCAGACTGTTTTGACTTTTATTACGGTTGACCATTCACAAGTGGTTGACTTGAGTGATAAAACCTGACTATCTGGAGCGAATCATCTTACTACACCTGAGATGATGGAACAGGTGATCAACAACATTCGTAATCAGACTGGTGCTTCGGGTAGTGGTGGAGGAAATCAACCCGTCGTTATTCACACTTGGCTCGAGCGTTTCTGTAAGCTCAAGCCTCTTTCGTTTAGCACTGCTGCTACTCCCACTGAGGCCGAGGACTGGATCACTCATATTGAGAAGTTGTTTGAAGTATTGGGTTGTGGAGACGAGTTTAAGACTCGTTTGGCTGCATTTAAGTTGGAAGGTGATGCTTTGAATTGGTGGAAGGCACTCAAACAGGCAAGAGGAGGAGATGCTTTTGCTGTTACTTGTACTTGGAATGAGTTTTGGACGATCTTCTATAACCGTTACTTCCCTGATGCTGAGCAGCAAAGGTATGAGAGGGATTATCAGGCAATCTACCAGTTTGATCATGAGAACTCCAATGAGTACATGAGTAGGTTTATGAGGTTGGTAAGTTTTGTGGGAACGATTGCTGGAGATGGTAGGCGCCAAGCTAAGCACTTCAAGTGAGGACTGAAGAAGTGGGTGTTGGACCGACTGCTTAATATTGAGTATGAGAATGTGTCGGCCTGCAATGACGCAGCTCGTAACATTGAGATCTTTCATGAGGTTTCGGGTTCCAACAAGCGTAATGGCGATGGTGATCGGATTCAAGGTAGGACTCAAAGCAATGATTATAGGGGAAATTCTGGCAGGAGTTATGATTCGAGGGGTCAAGTGGATAGGAGTTATGATCAGCGGGGTCAGTCAGGAAGGAATGTTGACTCTAGGCGCCCTGAGGCGAGGAGTCAAGATAATAGAAATGCTGGTAGGAATGGAAATGATCGTCAGAACCAAGGTAACAATAACCAGCGTTACAACAAAGATCAGTCAGCTCGAGGATCAAATCAGGGTCGTGCTTCAGGATCTTCTGGTCAGCAAAGGACGACTGAAGTTTTGCCTCCCCCACCTATTTGTACTACTTGTGGAAAGGCTCATCCGGGACCGTGTTTCAAGGCCACTGGTGGATGTTTCTCTTGTGGTTCTACTGCTCACAAGATCAAGGATTGCCCTAAGAAGAACCCGGTGATTCCTGGAAACTACATCAAGCCGCCAACTACTACTGGACGTGTTTATGCTACTACTCAGAATCAGGCAGAGCGCACTTCAGGTACCATTACGGGCACTCTTTTCATAGATGATTATTCTGTCTTCGTTTTATTTGATACCGGTGCCACACACTCCATTATATCTGTCACATTTGCTAAGAAACTTAATATGAAGCCCAAACCACTAACAAATCACTTATCGATTTCTACGCCTATGAAAAACCACATGATCATTGATCATAAATACGTTAAATGTCCTCTTCGTTTTGATGATCGTATTCGCTCTGCAAATCTGTATCCTCTCGATATGGTCGACTTTGATATCATTCTAGGCATGGATTGGTTGGCTTATCATAGAGCTTCAATCGACTGCCATGCTATAACTGTGATCTTTGGAGACATAAAACATCCTGAATTTGTTTATTTTGGTTCTCAACCTCTCAAATATGTTAAGCTCATTTCTGATATGAAGGCACGGACCATGATTGCTCATGGGTGCCAAGGTTTTCTGGCATCTGTTAAGGACACATCTTTGGAGAGTCCTAACATTGAAAATCTTTCTGTTGTTTGTGAATTCACAACGTTTTTCCCGATGAACTCCCTGGTCTTCCCCCAGCTAGAGAAGTTGAGTTTAGCATTGAGTTAATTCCTGGTGCTGAACCGATTTCGAAGGCTCCGTATCGTATGGCACCTATAGAACTGAAGGAGTTGAAGGAACAGCTGCAAGAGATGATAGAAAATGGATTTATTCGACCCAGTGTTTCTCCATGGGGTGCACCTATTTTGTTTGTGAAGAAGAAGGATGGAAGCATGTGTCTATGTATCGACTACCGTGAACTCAATCGTATTACCATTCGTAACCGTTATCCTCTGCCGCGTATTGATGATTTGTTTGATCAACTGCAAGGAGCTAAGTTCTTTTCGAAGATTGATCTGAGATCTGGTTATCACCAGCTACGTGTGAAGGAGCAAGATGTTCCTAAGACCGCGTTTCGTACCAGATATGGTCACTACGAATTCCTCGTTATGCCTTTTGGTTTGACAAATGCACCTGCTGTGTTTATGGACCTAATGAATCGTGTTTTCCATGAGTTCCTCGATAAGTTCGTTATCGTTTTCATCGACGACATTTTAGTTTACTCCAAGTCTGAAGAAGAGCATGAGCAACATCTCCGGATAGTTTTGGAGATTCTGAGGAAAAAGAAGTTGTACGCCAAATTTTCAAAGTGCGAGTTTTGGTTAAGACAAGTCGCTTTCCTTGGTCATATTGTATCTGCTGATGGTATCACCATGGATCCGTCTAAGGTTGAGGCTATCACTAAATGGCCAAGACCTACGACAGTGACTGAGGTTAGGAGTTTTCTAGGACTTGCTGGTTATTACCGACGTTTTGTTGAAGGTTTCTCTCGCTTAGCTCTACCCCTAATCCAACTGATGAGAAAAGGTGAAAAATTCGTATGGACGGATGAACGAGAAAAGAGTTTTGAAGAGTTGAAACGGAGATTGGTGTCCGCTCCTATTTTGACTCTTCCATCTGGTTCTGGAGGATTTCAAATTTACAGTGATGCATCTAAGAAAGGATTGGGCTGTGTTTTGATGCAACATGGAAAGGTAATAGCTTATGCTTCGAGGCAGCTAAAACCTTATGAGGAGAATTACCCAACTCATGACCTTGAGTTAGGTGCAGTGGTGTTCGCGTTGAAGATCTGGAGACATTACTTGTATGGAGAGACGTGTGACATATTCACTGATCATAAGAGTCTCAAGTATATTTTCACTCAGAAGGAACTTAACATGAGACAAAGAAGATGGTTAGAACTTCTTAAGGATTATGACACCAACATTCAGTACCATCCAGGTAAGGCTATTGTAGTTGCTGACGCACTTAGCCGGAAATTAGGCATTCTTGCAAGTATCGAGATTGAACCTAGGATCATTCGTGATTTAGAGAGTTTGAATGTTGAGTTATGCGTACGAGGTTTTGATGGATACTGGGCTAGTATGAAGGTGGAGTCGAACCTTATACTGCAAATTAAAGAAGCTCAGAAAGATGATGGTGAGCTGTGGGTCATGGCGCAAAATGTTGAAGAAGGTAAGCAGACGGAGTTTAAGGTTGATGATGACGGAATTGTATGGTATGAAGATAGGCTTTGTGTTCCCAATGATCCGGTACTTCGTGAGAAAGTTATGACTGAAGCTCATAGTTCTCCTTTCACTATCCATCCTGGTTCTACCAAGATGTATAGGGATTTGAAGCAGTACTTTTGGTGGAATGGCATGAAGCAAGATGTGGCGACGTTTGTGTCGAAGTGTATGATTTGTCAGCAGGTTAAGATTGAACATCAAAGGGCTAGTGGATTGTTACAGCCATTGGATATTCCAACATGGAAGTGGGATAAGATATCTATGGATTTTGTGACTGGACTACCTCTTACTCGGAAGAAACATGATGCGATTTGGGTAGTTGTTGATCGACTAACCAAATCTGCTCATTTCTTACCAATCAGAAAGGATTATAGTATTGGTAGATTGGCCGAGATTTTTCAGCAAGAGATCGTTAGACTTCATGGTACTCCGGCATCTACTGTGTCCGACAGAGATCCGCGTTTTACTTCTCGTTTCTGGAAAGGTTTGCAAAAAGCTTGGGGTACTCGACTTAATTTCAGTACGGCATTTCATCCTCAAACAGATGGTCAGTCAGAGAGGACTATTTAGACCTTAGAGGACATGCTAAGGGCTTGTGCTTTGGAATGGACTGGCAGTTGGGATGAATATTTGTGTTTAGTAGAGTTTGCATACAACAACAGTTGGCATGCTAGCATTAAGGCAGCACCGTTTGAACTTCTTTATGGGAGGAAATGTAGAGCACCTACTTGTTGGGATGAAGTAGGTGAACGCTTAATTGAAGGTCCGGAATTGATTGAGATCTCTAATGAGAAAGTAGTTGTTGCTAGAGAAAAGTTGAAGGAAGCTAGGTCTCGTCAGAAAAGTTATGCTGACAAGCATCGTCGTGATTTAGAATTTCGGGTTGGAGATCGTGTATTTTTGAAAGTTTCGCCGTTTAGAGGTGTGAAACGTTTTGGAATCAAGGGCAAGCTCAGTCCTCGATTTATCGGTCCGTTTGAAATTCTGGAACGTATAGGAGAAGTTTCGTATCGATTAGCACTTCCGCCTCAGTTATCGCATGTTCATGACGTTTTCCATGTATCACTCCTAAGGGGATATAACTATCATCCGTTACACGTTGCTTCTTATCCGTTTGATCAAATTCAGTCCGATATGTCTTTATCTGAAGAACCGAAAGCTATTTTAGAAAGGCAAGAAAGAGTCATGAGAAATAAAGTCATTCCGTTCGTTAAGATTCTTTGGAAAAATCACCCGGAGCGTGAGGCTACTTGGGAAACCGAGGAGTCGATGCGAGCTAGTTATCCTCATTTCTTTGAATAGTTTGGTATGTTCTCATTTCGTTTTCGTTTCGTTTCATTTCAATTTTCGAGGACGAAAATTTTTCTTTAGAGGGGAAGAATTGTAAAACCTGAAAATCTAAAACATGATTAAAGACTAAAATACCCTTGGAATCAAAAATTATAAAATACGTGAAATACATTTATATTCAGTTAACGAAATTAAAACTTAACTTACGAATAATAAAAACTTAACGAATGTGTGTACGTGATCGATTTTGGTACGACGAAAGATTTAAACGTTTCGCTAATATGTTGGGCCGCGTTTGCATTGTTCGTGTGGATCAAGAGAGCCGAAGGTGGGTGTTTGTTTTGTGTTCGGATGGACCAAGCCGAAACCCAACCCTTTCAAAAGCCCAAACCGAAAATGACTAGCTATATATACACTACATTTACATGAAATTGAAACCCTAGTTTTGTTTGCCTCTCTCTTTTCTTTTCTTCCATTCGGCCGAACCCTAACAACCTTGGTGTCGCGAGTTTTGTTCATCAAAGCTAAGGTATAACGTGTTTATTCGTCTTCTCTATATACACCTTACGTATATATTTTGTAATATGTTTCGTTTAGTCGAGTTTTGTGTTTTTCTTTTGTGATCGAGCCGTACGAAACCCAACAAGGCAAACCATAAAGACTTGAACCTTATAATTATTAAAGAGAACATGTATTGAATATGTTTTGTGAATCGGATCATTAGTATGTCAAGCTATATATACACCGAACCATATATATATATATATAATCGGACCTTATATAAACATGCAAACGTGAATATGTAAAGTATGTAGAGAGTTAAGGTATTGCTTAAAACATGTTAGCCAAACCCTATATACAAGCCGAACCATATAAGAGTTTTTGAGCGTGTATTAAATGAGTAAAGATCATGTGAACCTAAACCCTAAGTGATGTGTGAACCGAACCTTAATTGGTTTGTGAACCGTGTATCATGTGTGTGTAGATGTGTAATTAAACAAGAGTAATAAGTAACTTGTATTGTCACATGAAATCATAAACATGCATGGATATAAAAGTTGACGTATAACATATATATGAGTAACATATGATTAAGACATGAATGTGTTGAGTAAATAAACAAGAGTAATGAGTCATTAAATGACGTAACATATAAAGTAAACGCACATGGATATGATATTAAAAGAAAGAGAAAACCCTAGAACATAAATGAGAGTCGATTAGGGTTTGAAGCTAAGTATATTAATTCGTTATTTCATGTGTGAGTTATGACGTTTAAACTATTTTCACATTTAACCCTAAACTTTAATAAATGACATAATGAACCTTAATCTTCGATATTAATTATAAAACACTTAAGTCTCATTTAATCATAAAACCCTAAAGTATTAAGATCACTGAATACATTGAGTATAAACACCAATTATTAAAGGGTCATTTTCAACAATTATGGAATCATAAATAACACGTACGACCGTTAATGTGTATAGGTTCTGTGAAGAAGGAGTAATCCTTTGCTTTCCGTATTTCTGCTTTTCGATCATTTTCTTTGGAATAAGGTACAGATATTCGGACCTTTTCAGTAAAGGTTCCTTATAACGTTTTCTTTTCGTTAGCTTTTATATTAGGGTTTCCTAAGCCTTTGCTATGAACCCCATTTTGTTTGTTTGAGCTGTTGCTTATCTGAACTTTGATTTTTGAATTATAAAACATCTGATTTTGAACTATATGATATGAAAACTTTGATTTTGAAAACATGATTAATCTTCTGATAAAGTATGATCTGTGTCAGTTTTGACATTCTGATTTGACCTAAGATAGTTTGACACCCGAGCCAATTATTAACTAGTCATGGGGGTTCCATGTCCGTGTCAGTAATGCACTTCTGACATGACTCTAGGGCAGTAGAGTGAAGTTCTGCCACGTCCCTTATCTGTTATCTGTTATGAGCTCAAGTTATATTATATGACCAATATATGTTGTGGGGCGTATGGATGCATCCTAGATCTGTTATCTGTTATATGTTATATGTTATATGCTATATGTTATCTGATGATTGATGCTGCGTCCATGCACGTCTTTCATAACTCTGGTAGGTCTCCCCTACAAATGTTGCCTTGTGTGAATATGAATATGATTATGATATGATATTTGTGTCTGGGCTCTAGGTAGTTAACTATAAAACTTATTCTATTATTCTGATTTATACTTTGAAATGATTATGATTTTACTATCTTTCGTTCACTATATTTCGTATTCGTTTTTGTTTCGTATTCGTTTTGCTTGTATATCTGTTCACTGGGCTTTTGAAGCTCAGCCACATTTCTTTTCTTCCGCGGCAGGTATCTAAGCATTGGAGCTGGGTTTTGCTTTGGGATGAGTGTTGAGTGGACTTACCTTAGAGATATTTAGCTTTGATCTTATGATGCCATTTAAGACTTACTATTTCAGATATTTTATTAGAGTTTATTTTTCCGCTGGGACCTATGTATTGAAGTCATTTTGACTTGAATTATTTCAGTATTTATGCTAAGACTTCTTTTGGATATTTGTGTTTGCTTTGATATGACACCATTACTTGTGATTCCTTTACCCTTGTCGGGTCGGGGCGTTACATTATCCATACATGTCTAACATGAATGGAATGTTTAACACTAATGGACCCATGAACAAATGGGGACCAAACTTTTGAGTTATTTGTTTTGTTAGGTGTGCTTAAAGGTCGACCTAGACCCGGATGAATGGGTCAAGGATAGCAGGTGCACGAGGCACATGACCGGTAATAAAGATCTATTCTCCACATATGAATCCTACAATGGAGGTAATGTGGTGTTTGGGAATAGCAAAACTAAAATCATCGGTAAAGGTACGATTTCTAACAAATCTCTAACCATTAACGATGTGTGTCACGTAGAAAACCTAAACTTTAACCTCTTAAGTATAGGGAAAATATGCGATAAAAAGTGAAATGTTCTTTTTACTGAAACTGGTAGTAAGATATTAAAGAATGGTATAACCATAGGAAGAGGAATTAGGAAACATGGAGTCTACGTCATTAAAATTGGTAATGAACCTAAAGACAAACTTTGTCTTAGCTCTATGGATGATACTTTGACCTTATGGCATCGAAGATTGGGTCATGCCAATATGCGACTTCTTCAATCGCTATCATCCAAAGATCTAGTAAGAGATTTACCTAAGTTAAAATATGAACATCACTTTTGTGATGCTTGTAATGTAGGAAAACAAGTCCATTCTAGTCACAAAGCTAAAAACATGGTGTCAACAACTAAGTGTCTAGAACTACTACACATGGATTTATTCGGTCCATCCGCTATCCAAAGTTATGGAGACAACTACTACACTTTGGTCATAGTGGAAGATTACTCTAGGTACACATGGACTAAATTCTTAAAAGACAAAACCGAAACATTTAACTACTTTGAAATATTAAGTAAGAAAATCCAAAGACAATTAGGTTGTCCTATAGTGTCTATTAGAATGGATCATGGTAGGGAATTCGATAATGAAGTGCAATGATGAGTGTCTAAATACTCATCATTTTTGTACCATCTAGACTGCAAAAACATCTGAAAACACTCAGAAATGCATCAAAATGATGAAAATATCACAAATAAGTGTTTTATATGTTTTAAATGCAAAAATATCAAAATCAGATGAAAAACGTATCAAGTTTGCATAATTGGCAGTTTTAGTCCCTCAAGTTTCAAAAGTTGTCAAATTTAGTCCCTGGTAATTCAAAAACTTGTAAAAAATCATTTTAAGTCCTTAGGGATTCATGAAGTTGTCAAAACAAGTCCTTGAAATTTAAAATTGCAAAAATTACAACTTTGGTCCCTTAACTTTTAAAAATGACAAAAATGGTCCTTGGACATTTAAAAATGGAAAATAATCATCATTGGTCCTTGTACTATTCATATATGGCAGGTTTGGTCCTTGTATGAACTTTGGAAAAATTACAAGACCAGTCCCTCATGTTTGGCCTAATTGCATAAATGGTCCTTGTGTTATCTAAACCAAATGGACCTAAATTAAACAAACACAAACCAAAACCAACCCAGCTGCTGGCCCAATCCCAACCAAAGCCCAAACCCGAAATTTAAATAAAAACCCGCCAGCTACTGTTCACCATCTCCCACCACACCTGTTACCAGCCATTCCCCGACACCTGCTACTACCACCTCATCACCACCTTTCCAGCTTATACCAAACCTTCATCATCACCCTTTCCACCTTGCAAAATAACCCCCCCCCCACCTCAATTAATGCTGCTACCTGCTCTATGACTTTTCCCGCCAAAAACACCATGTGTACGGTTGTGATGATTTCAAGTGATCCTAGGGCTGAAATCAAGTGGGAAAGTCTCATATGTCGACAAGGAACCTAAAGGGTCAATATAAATGGGAAAAGAAGCAGAGGAGAAAAAAAAGTAGTGTAATTTAATTTTGTTCATGTCGATTAGTTTAATTTTCAAATTATAGTGTATGTTTAAGCTTTTAAGTATTGAATAAAGTGATCTCAGTGTAATATAAACCTTTTTAAATATTAAATTTCAATTACCAAGTACGAATTTATATTTTGCAATTTTTCAAGTTCATGTACATGTATGAATGTTGTTTGTAGTTGATGTTATGAAATTATAAGCCCATATAAGCTCCTATATACACTTTTATAAGCTCACTATAGCTTATTAGCTACTCAGAAAGTCTCTACTCAGATTCTAATCTCAAAGCTCAAAGGTCAACGAAAGTCAACTGAAGTGGAATTTGGTATGGAAATGAAGATGTGTTGATACTGAGCTAAATTCTAGTTTGGATTGGTATTGGGTTTAGGATAGTGATATCTGGTTTTCAGTTAAACTTCAGTTAAGTTGGACCTCATGTGAGTACTCTTAATTTCAGTTAAGCCTTATTTGTTTACCACATTATTTGATTTACTCATTGCTATAGGTTATTAGTGTTTAGTTAGCATCTATTAGCTTGTTATCATTATTATAGAATAGTTCTAATCACTAGTATAGAGCATCATTAAGATTAGATAGAGCAGATTACATTTAAGCTCCTTAAGGTATGTTTGGATAAGGTTGTGAATCTGAGATTGAGGTAAAATCAGTGCTAGCTTACTGTTGTATTAAACTTATTTAGGACATTTAAGTTGATTTTGATCATAAATTTGCATCTCAGTTCAGTATAAAGTCAAAATTGGCTTCTAATCTTAATTTAGATTATACTGTTAGGATTTTAGATTGCAAATCTCATCATATTAGCTTATAACTTAGTACTCTAGCTTAAATCAATCCTATCATAGCTTATTATAACATAATTAGTGAGTAAAATCAATCCTAAGTTCATAAAAGTCAAAAGTTCATAACTGTCAAAAAGTCAAAAATTTCCTAAATGCAGTTTTTGAATAAACTTCACAATTTCACTGTGATCTTACTGTTAGGATTTAACCATTCAGCTTTTGGGATAGTAAAGTTTAGTTGCTCAACTAAATTAGAAAAATAGTAGTTAACTCCCACTTAGCTTATAAAGTGCTTATAAATCAGCTTCTTTTGACCCCTTTTCAAAATGCATGCCCTGTGCACACACTCAGCATACACTGAGTGTGCACAGGGATCTTACAGCTTTTGCACAAGCTTCATTCAAGCTTGTGAGAAGCTGATTTTTGGTCCAAGTGTAGTTAGCCAGGTCTACTTTAGGTCCCAACATCTGTTTTTCCTTTTAGCTTATTAGAATTACTTATGTACTAGCTTAAAGTAGCCACCTAATCACTGTTTTTCATTATTAATCCAATAAGCTCAAAACTAGTTTAAGCTTATTTAACAAATAAGAGTACTGTTAATTAGCTAAGATAGACTTAATATAGCATAAGTTAGCTTCTGTGTTGGATTGGTGCTCATTTAGACCTTTTGGCTTTTCTCAAGTGCTTATTTATAAGCAGTTTCCACTGCAGCCTCTTATTCCTTCACACAAGCACCTGTTTTTATATTTTTCCTAGAATCATAATATTATTTTAGACTTTTCTTGAATTTTTCAGATTTTTCTAAGTCAGTTTACTATTTTTCTTCATTTAAATTAGTTTTTAAGTCTTTTTAAATAGCTTTTAATACAAATAAATCAGAAAAAGCTTAAAAAATATGTTTTCAATTTTCATAGATTAAGATAAATATAAAAGTCAAAAAAAGTATTTTTCCATAATTTTCTTGGTTTAAATAGTATTTTCTAGCATTTTAATTAGTTTTAAATAGTATTAAATTAATAATAAATAAATAAAAAGTCTAAAAAATATATTTTCAGTTTTAAAATAATTTTTATCATATTTTAGATTTTTCTAAGTTATAATTTCATTTTTCTAGGTTAATTTTGTATTTTCTTTTATTTTAGTGCATTTTAAATACTTAATAAATTGTTTTTAATTAATAATAAATAAATAAATAGTTGTAAAAATAATTTTATTTTTCTAATAATTTTCTTTTATTATTAGGATTGTAAAAATATCATTTTCATATTTGTAGGCCTTTTATTTCTTAAAACTCACGTTTTATTTTGTACGTTTACGTAATTTTATTTAAACGTACGTTTTAGGTTTTAAACGTTCATCATTATAAAAATAGTGATAGCGTTTATTTAATATATTTTATCTTTTTAATTTCCTTTAATTTGCATTTAAGTCGCTGTAATTTATAGATCTTTTCTTTAGGTATAATTATTCATCAAAATCCTTTCTGATCACTATCCTTAGTGATTACTCGACATCTGAAGTTGTTTAACACCAATTCATCCTCCGTGGGACTTAACGACCCAGGAATCCCCTATATTCCTCTGATATTAATTGCATTTGGTGATTGAACTGTTTTGAGTTTCTTACGGTCAGCCATTCACAAGTGGCCGGTTTGCGTGAGATAACTTGACGGTTTTGCACCAATCAAATTTTGGCGCCGCTGCCGGGGAGGCTGTAAGCGTGTTTTAAAGCATTTTCAGACCCGTACTTGCACATATACCACCGTTTGTAAACAGTTTTTTTTATTCTTTGTTTTTACAAAATATTTATCCAAAAATCCAAAAATATTCATCTTTACCCTCTTACCCTTTTTGATTCTTTATTCCTTTACCCTCTATCCATTTGATTCTAACTTCTTCTATTCTCATGGAATCTCTCGACTACGACGAATTCTGGAACGAAGTTGAAAAACTTCCTACTTTATCACAAATGTCAAGAATTCGTGTTGTTCATGATGATCCATTAATTCTGCGTAGGGAAATGGAACGAGAAACCGGGGTGACAAAGGACCATGTACTTTCCTCTGATAATGGAGGTGCTAAATACGTCCAATCTACGGTTATCCAAAGATCTAACCCCTCAATTGCTCCTAAGCCGTCTAAAATTGATCCTACACTTTCACGATTTACGGTTAAAAGCAAGCATGCAGAATTTAGGCCGGTGACTAGCAAGAATGACTTGCCTAATCTTCAAGTTTCTCAAGAACCAGAACCATAGATCATAACGGAAGTGGTGGAAATTTCTAGCTCTCAAAGCACACCACTTGTCCCACCTCCGGATTTTTCAAAATGTTCTTCGAGACTTAATAGTCATTCGGATCACCATGTTGATTTTGTTGATTCTTTGAATGAACCAATTCCTTCTCATAACTCTCAAATAGAATCGTTTGTTCCTTGTGTCGGTTGTGGTGAGCCTCTTTTTGGTTCACCATGTCGCTGGTGTACGTGTGTACAGTGTGATAATGATATTCGGAACGGGAGTTGCTTGTTTTGTGGTTCGAGGAATTCATTTGATTATGATCCTAATCCGAACTCATTTAATGACCCCTCAAACTTTTCCAATTACCCACCACAGCCCGACTTATCTTCATATAATCAACATCACTGCTGTGAATTTTGTGGAGGTCCTCACCAAGGATTTGAGTGTCAATCCGGAAACACGTTTGTTTACGAACAGTTTTCTGGTAACACTCAGGACTTTGGAAATGACCAAATTCCATATTATTCACATGACCAGCCACAACAATCATTTTGTGTGAGAACTGTGGAGGTCCTCATTTCAGCTTTGATTGTCAAACAGGGAATCCATTTCCTTGTAACAATTACGACTATCCATATCACGACCAACCTCCACAGTGCCAAATGACTCAAACTCCTCAGCAAACCCAACAAGACACTTATCTAGAGCTTCTGGAGTCAGTGAAAAGAACTGAGGAGTTGAGTAAAACATCATTTCATAATGTTCCCAGTTTTTCTTGTGTATATTGTGGGGGTCCTCATGATGATTATCAATGTCAACCTTCCGGTTTTGACAAATCTCCACTCCCACAATGTCCCGTCATTCAAAATTCACATGAGAAATCCATGGAAGAATTGTTAGCTGAAGAACAGGCTGCTAAAATAAATTCCCAAATTGCCTTTGAAAAATCTATTAGGGAATCAATTGCAAAAGAAAAAGCAGCCAGATCTAGCTCTCAATTTCGTTTTATTCCTGATGACAGTGATGATGAGGATACACTTGATTCATCAAGTTCATCAGAGGATATCCCAGCAGTTGAGATTCATTCTCAAGCAACTGCTATCACACCCGAAGCTCCCACTCACTCTCTGAACATGGGGGACGAGCATCTTGACACTGTTCCTGAAAAGGAATCGGACGAATTCATAAAGTCTAGTGTTGAGGACCTTGTCCCAATCCCGAGAGAGTCACAGGGAACTTCTGATCATATGTGTGATTCTCTTTCCCCTCTTGAGTGTTCAAAAGATCATTTTGAAACTTTCTCCGATGTTAGCGAAGATTGTACTTCTCATGGAAACATCGAGTATGTTGAGACATCACTCCCACAGTCTGATGCTGATCATCTTCTTGAGGAGTTCACCGATGAACTCACTCACATCAGTCCACTTTCATCAGAAAGTAATGATAGTCTTGTTGATTTCAAAGCTGATCTGGGAGAGACTGAAAGTCTCTTTGATAATGATCGTTCACTCACTTCTTATCCCAACAGTCCAATAAAGAATATTAATCACTTTGTTCCTGAAACATTCAAAACTACTTTCACCAATCCTCTATTTGAATTCGACTCTGAATTCACTTTAATTTCTGAGAATCCACTCTTTGATACTCAGATTGAGGATAGTGATGAGTCTACAGTAGAACAATAATTCACAGATTTACATCTGGTGATTGATTCTCTTCACGAGGAGTTCGCCGATGAACTCACTCATATCATATCTCCACCGGAGTATGATAATTTCTACTTTGATCTAGACACACCCATAATATGTCTTGATCAAGTGAACTTAACTGAGGAGATTCATGAAACTATGAATTCTCCTATTGAGGATGAAGAGTTAGTCATGATTTTTATCATGATTTTCTTTCTTTTCTTCATATATTCTGTCACTTCTCCTGTTCTTCACTCCTTCGGGAATGAAGACATTATTTTTTATCCCGGCATTTTCATTTATCATTTTTGAGCCGGTTCTATGTATATCTCATCGGTGTGGAACTTTCACGTACTTCAATGTTTATACAAACATCTTGAATGAAAGTTCGATGGAGATTGTCTCTTCCACTTACTTCCCCATGAACAAATTAATTCGGGTCGAGTCAAGCTAGCGACTCGGTAATCAAAAACAGTAGTTAAACATGGGTTTTCACCGGTGTGTACCACCTTAGTGTGGGGGAGATGCCCCACATGTTGTATAGAGATCTAAAAAAATAAATGAAAATTGTAAATATTAAAAAAGAGAATAATTGTTGTGTTTCTACACTTGGCTAGTAATGTTATCTTTTTACGTTCTAAGTTTTGGCATAACAGCCGGTACTTTGAATATTGAGGACAATATTCATTTCTAAGTGTGGGGGGGAAATTCTGGCGAATTTGATCATAAACGTACCCTTTTAGTCCCTTTTTCCCCCAAAATGGCCAAATTTTAAAAAAAATTTTGTAGTGGAAGTAATATGTACTAAACACAACAAATGGTAATCAGTCCACCATGTCTAACCCACATAAGGATTGGCTAATCCAGGAGCAAACGGCTCTTGGTAAAGATATCTCAAATCCGTTGACGGCTTGCAATTTGCCCAAAATTGTATGGTATTCAGCTCACCATATCCTTAAAAGTGAAGAGTTGGCTAGCCCGCAAGTTTATGGCTTGTGGTAAAGGCAGTTGAAAAACCATAATTGGTAATCATCTCACCAAAGATAATATTGATAATTTATCTAAGAGTTGGCTAGTCCAGAAGCAAACGGCTTCTGGTAAAGACAAATCAAATCCGTTTACAGCTGGTGATTTGCTCAAAATCATTTGGTTATCATTGTACCAAGGTTCTTACTTGAACTGAAACAATTGGCTACTCCAGAAGTAATGGCTTTGGTAAAGTGATGAAATCCATTAATTTTTCTCAAATCATTGCTAGGGACTAGCAATATCTTAGTGTGGGGGATTGATGAGTGTCTAAATACTCATCATTTTTGTACCATCTAGACTGCAAAAACATCTGAAAACACTCAGAAATGCATCAAAATGATGAAAATATCACAAATAAGTGTTTTATGTGTTTTAAATGCAAAAATATCAAAATCAGATGAAAAACGTATCAAGTTTGCATAATTGGCAGTTTTAGTCCCTCAAGTTTCAAAAGTTGTCAAATTTAGTCCCTGGTAATTCAAAAACTTGTAAAAAATCATTTTAAGTCCTTAGGGATTCATGAAGTTGTCAAAACAAGTCCTTGAAATTTAAAATTGCAAAAATTACAACTTTGGTCCCTTAACTTTCAAAAATGACAAAAATGGTCCTTGGACATTTAAAAATGGAAAATAATCATCATTGGTCCTTGTACTATTCATATATGGCAGGTTTGGTCCTTGTGTGAACTTTGGAAAAATTACAAGATCAGTCCCTCATGTTTGGCCTAATTGCATAAATGGTCCTTGTGTTATCTAAACCAAATGGACCTAAATTAAACAAACACAAACCAAAACCAACCCAGCTGCTGGCCCAATCCCAACCAAAGCCCAAACCCGAAATTTAAATAAAAACCCGCCAGCTACTGTTCACCATCTCCCACCACACCTGTTACCAGCCATTCCCCGACACCTGCTACTACCACCTCATCACCACCTTTCCAGCTTATACCAAACCTTCATCATCACCCTTTTCACCTTGCAAACTAACCCCCCCCCCCCACCTCAATTAATGCTGCTACCTGCTCTATGACTTTTCCCGCCAAAAACACCATGTGTACGGTTGTGATGATTTCAAGTGATCCTAGGGCTGAAATCAAGTGGGAAAGTCTCATATGTCGACAAGGAACCTAAAGGGTCAATATAAATGGGAAAAGAAGCAGAGGAGAAAAAAAAGTAGTGTAATTTAATTTTGTTCATGTCGATTAGTTTAATTTTCAAATTATAGTGTATGTTTAAGCTTTTAAGTATTGAATAAAGTGATCTCAGTGTAATATAAACCTTTTTAAATATTAAATTTCAATTACCAAGTACGAATTTATATTTTGCAATTTTTCAAGTTCATGTACATGTATGAATGTTGTTTGTAGTTGATGTTATGAAATTATAAGCCCATATAAGCTCCTATATACACTTTTATAAGCTCACTATAGCTTATTAGCTACTCAAAAAGTCTCTACTCAGATTCTAATCTCAAAGCTCAAAGGTCAACGAAAGTCAACTAAAGTGGAATTTGGTATGGAAATGAAGATGTGTTGATACTGAGCTAAATTCTGGTTTGGATTGGTATTGGGTTTAGGATAGTGATATCTGGTTTTCAGTTAAACTTCAGTTAAGTTGGACCTCATGTGAGTACTCTTAATTTCAGTTAAGCCTTATTTGTTTACCACATTATTTGATTTACTCATTGCTATAGGTTATTAGTGTTTAGTTAGCATCTATTAGCTTGTTATCATTATTATAGAATAGTTCTAATCACTAGTATAGAGCATCATTAAGATTAGATAGAGCAGATTACATTTAAGCTCCTTAAGGTATGTTTGGATCAGGTTGTGAATCTGAGATTGAGGTAAAATCAGTGCTAGCTTACTGTTGTATTAAACTTATTTAGGACATTTAAGTTGATTTTGATCATAAATTTGCATCTCAGTTCAGTAAAGTCAAAATTGGCTTCTAATCTTAATTTAGATTATACTGTTAGGATTTTAGATTGCAAATCTCATCATATTAGCTTATAACTTAGTACTCTAGCTTAAATCAATCCTATCATAGCTTATTATAACATAATTAGTGAGTAAAATCAATCCTAAGTTCATAAAAGTCAAAAGTTCATAACTGTCAAAAAGTCAAAATTTTCCTAAATGCAGTTTTTGAATAAACTTCACAATTTCACTGTGATCTTACTGTTAGGATTTAACCATTCAGCTTTTGGGATAGTAAAGTTTAGTTGCTCAACTAAATTAGAAAAATAGTAGTTAACTCCCACTTAGCTTATAAAGTGCTTATAAATCAGCTTCTTTTGACCCCTTTTCAAAATGCATGCCCTGTGCACACACTCAGCATACACTGAGTGTGCACAGGGATCTTACAGCTTTTGCACAAGCTTCATTCAAGCTTGTGAGAAGCTGATTTTTGGTCCAAGTGTAGTTAGCCAGGTCTACTTTAGGTCCCAACAGCTGTTTTTCCTTTTAGCTTATTAGAATTACTTATGTACTAGCTTAAAGTAGCCACCTAATCACTGTTTTTCATTATTAATCCAATAAGCTCAAAACTAGTTTAAGCTTATTTAACAAATAAGAGTACTGTTAATTAGCTAAGATAGACTTAATATAGCATAAGTTAGCTTCTGTGTTGGATTGGTGCTCATTTGGACCTTTTGGCTTTTCTCAAGTGCTTATTTATAAGCAGTTTCCACTGCAGCCTCTTATTCCTTCACACAAGCACCTGTTTTTATATTTTTCCTAGAATCATAATATTATTTTAGACTTTTCTTGAATTTTTCAGATTTTTCTAAGTCAGTTTACTATTTTTCTTCATTTAAATTAGTTTTTAAGTCTTTTTAAAATAGCTTTTAATACAAATAAATCAGAAAAAGCTTAAAAAAATATGTTTTCAATTTTCCTAGATTAAGATAAATATAAAAGTCATAAAAAATATTTTTCCCTAATTTTCTTGGTTTAAATAGTATTTTCTAGCATTTTAATTAGTTTTAAATAGTATTAAATTAATAATAAATAAATAAAAAGTCTAAAAAATATATTTTCAGTTTTAAAATAATTTTTATCATATTTTAGATTTTTCTAAGTCATAATTTCATTTTTCTAGGTTAATTTTGTATTTTCTTATATTTTAGTGCATTTTAAATACTTAATAAATAGTTTTTAATTAATAATAAATAAATAAATAGTTGTAAAAATAATTTTATTTTTATAATAATTTTCTTTTATTATTAGGATTTTAAAAATATCATTTTCATATTTGTAGGCCTTTTATTTCTTAAAACTCACGTTTTATTTTGTACGTTTACGTAATTTTATTTAAACGTACGTTTTAGGTTTTAAACGTTCATCATTATAAAAATAGTGATAGCGTTTATTTAATATATTTTATCTTTTTAATTTCCTTTAATTTGCATTTAAGTCGCTGTAATTTATAGATCTTTTCTTTAGGTATAATTATTCATCAAAATCCTTTCTGATCACTATCCTTAGTGATTACTCGACATCTGAAGTTGTTTAACACCAATTCATCCTCCGTGGGACTTAACGACCCAGGAATCCCCTATATTCCTCTGATATTAATTGCATTTGGTGATTGAACTGTTTTGAGTTTCTTACGGTCAGCCATTCACAAGTGGCCGGATAACTTGCTCAAATTTTGGCGCCGCTTCCGGGGAGGCTGTAAGGTGTTTAAGCATTTTCTTATTTAAATTTCAAAAAATGAATAAAAAAATATTTTGAATATGTTTGTTTTTAAAAAAATTTTCAATTTTTTCAAATTTTTAAAAATCTTTAAAAATATATTTGAAATTTTTTGAAATTTGACATTTTTATTTTTTCGAAATTCAAAATTTTTTTCGAATTTTTATTTTTGAATTTTTTTTTATTTTGAAATTTTTCGGAATTTTTTTTTATTTTTCGGAAATTTTTTTTTTTTTTTATTTTCGTTTTTTTATTTTGATATTTTTGAAATTCAATTTTTTTTGAAATATGAAATTTTTTTTTTTTTAAATTGTTCAAGATTTTTTAAAAATTTTCAAATTTTCAAAAAAAATCTTAAAAATGAAAAAAAATATTTTTTAAGATTTAAAAAATATATATAGAAAATATTTTTTATTCAAATTTTTTTGAAATTTTTATTTAAATTTTTTTTTGAAATTTGAATTTTTTTTTTTTTTTTTCAATTTTTTTTTCGGAAATATTTTTTTTCCAATTTTTTTTTTTTTAAATTTTTTTCAATTTTTTTTCTTTTGGAAAAATATTCAATATGTTGAAATAGTACAAAACGAAAGAAAACGGACAAAAGATGAAAACTAATAAATCTGAAAATTAAGAACAACGGACAAAAATGGATGAAAACGGGCAAAACGAAGAAAACATGATAAAACGTAAGAAAACGGATAAAAATGCAAGAAAAACGGACAAAACGGATGAAAACCGATAAAAACGTAAGAAAAACGGATAAAACGTAAGAAAAGCGGAAAAAAACTATTAAAAAAGGGGAAACGGATAAAAAAAAAACGGACAAAAACGTAAAAATCGACGATATCTATTATTAACTAGGGACTAACCAAAACTATATTTTAGAAAATAAGGACTAACGGCAAAATTTATTAACAAAGGACTAACAGCAAATAACGGACTGCACTAACGCCCATCCAAAATAGGGACTAAATGAGTGCAAGGTTTCAAAAATAGGTATTTCTGGTGTAATTAAAACGACTTAGGGACTAAACTTGCAATATGGGCAAACCACAGGGACCAACCGTGTAATTTTGTCTTAATCCAATAAGCTCAAAACTAGTTTAAGCTTATTTAACAAATAAGAGTACTGTTAATTAGCTAAGATAGACTTAATATAGCATAAGTTAGCTTCTGTGTTGGATTGGTGCTCATTTGGACCTTTTGGCTTTTCTCAAGTGCTTATTTATAAGCAGTTTCCACCTCTCTTATTCCTTCACACAAGAACCTGTTTTTATATTTTTCCTAGAATCATAATATTATTTTAGACTTTTCTTGAATTTTTCAGATTTTTCTAAGTCAGTTTACTATTTTTCTTCATTTAAATTAGTTTTTAAGTCTTTTTAAATAGCTTTTAATACAAATAAATCAGAAAAGCTTCAAAAAAATATGTTTTCAATTTTCATAGATTAAGATAAATATAAAAGTCATAAAAAATATTTTTCCATAATTTTCTTGGTTTAAATAGTATTTTCTAGCATTTTAATTAGTTTTAAATAGTATTAAATTAATAATAAATAAATAAAAAGTCTAAAAAATATATTTTCAGTTTTAAAATAAGTTTTATCATATTTTAGATTTTTCTAAGTGATAATTTCATTTTTCTAGGTTAATTTTGTATTTTCTTATATTTTAGTGCATTTTAAATACTTAATAAATAGTTTTTAATTAATAATAAATAAATAAATAGTTGTAAAAATAATTTTCTTTTTCTAATAATTTTCTTTTATTATTATGATTGTAAAAATATCATTTTCATATTTGTAGGCCTTTTATTTCTTAAAACTCACGTTTTATTTTGTTCGTTTACGTAATTTTATTTAAACGTACGTTTTAGGTTTTAAACGTTCATCATTATAAAAATAGTGATAGCGTTTATTTAATATATTTTATCTTTTTAATTTCCTTTAATTTGCATTTAAGTCGCTGTAATTTATAGATCTTTTCTTTAGGTATAATTATTCATCAAAATCCTTTCTGATCACTATCCTTAGTGATTACCCGACATCTGAAGTTGTTTAACACCAATTCATCCTCCGTGGGACTTAACGACCCAGGAATCCCCTATATTCCTCTGATCTTAATTGCATTTGGTGTTTGAACTGTTTTGAGTTTCTTACTGTCAGCCATTCACAAGTGGCCGGCTTGCGTGAGATAACTTGACGGTTTTGCACCAATCATGCAATTTGGAGTCTTTTGTGACGCTAATGGTATTACTCACAACTTCTCGGCTCCTCGCACTCCACAATCGAATGGGGTAGTAGAAAGAAAGAATAGAACCCGACAAGAAATGAGTCGTACAATGCTTAATGAGCAATCTATACCTCAAAAGTTCTGGTGCAATGCCGTTGATACCTCAACGTACATACTAAATCGAGTCTTAATTAGACCATTCTTAGGTAAAACTCCATATGAGTTACTTCGAGGTAAGAAGCCCACATTAAGTCACCTTAGAGTCTTTGGTAGCAAATGTTTTCTTCTCAACACCAAAGATTACCTTACAAAATTTGATCCTAAATCAACCGAAGGTATCTTTTTAGGTTACTCCCCTAATAGCAAAGCTTACGTCATACTAAACAAAGAAACAATGAAAGTAGAATAGTCATTAAATGTAAAGTTTGATTAAAGTCCACCAAAACCTTCTCCACCTCTTGTCAATGACGAGATTGCTGAAACTGATGCTATAGTAATTAAGAAAAAGGTAAATGAAGAAGAAGAAGAACCGTTAAACAACGAACCTATAAATATCAAGGAGTCTAAAGATCACCCCGTAGATAAGGTCATAGGAAAGTTAAACGAAAGAACCTTAAGGTCTCAAGTACAAAATCAAAGTAGCTTATTTTGTTTTGTTTCAACCATAGAACCTAAGAATACACAAGAAGCCATAAAAGATGAGAGTTGGGTAATGGCAATGCAAGAAGAATTAAATCAATTTGTTTCTAATGATGTGTGGACACTTGTCCCTCCACCTAGTAATCAAACCATAATAGGAACCAAATGGGTTTATAAAAACAAATTAGATGCAAATGGAGTAGTGTCTAGGAACAAAGCTAGACTCGTTGCTCAAGGGTATAACCAACAAGAAGGAATAGACTTTGATGAGACCTATGCTCCCGTGGCTAGATTAGAGTCTATAAGAATACTTCTTGCTTATGCTTGTGCTAATGAACTAAAGCTTTATCAAATGGATGTCAAAAGTGCTTTTCTAAATGGTTTTATTAATGAAGAAGTATATGTAGCTCAACCTTCGGGCTTCATCGATTTTGAAAAACCAAAACATGTGTACAAATTAAAGAAATCCCTTTACGGTCTCAAGTCGTTTTTAATTAAACACAACTACACCATGGGGTTAGTTGACAACACACTTTTTACTAAGAAAAGAGAGTCACATATAATCATAGTTCAAATATATGTAGATGATATTATATTCGGATCCACTTGTCAAGACATGTGTGATGATTTCTCTAAAATCATGCATGACGAGTTCGAGATGAGTATGATGGGAGAACTTAGTTTCTGTCTTGGTCTACAAATAAAACAAGTGGAACATGGTATCTTCTTTAATCAATCTAAATACATAAAAGAGATGTTAAAGAAATTCGGTTTAGAAGAGTCGAGACCAATTAGGACACCAATGTCATCCGACACAAAACTTACCAAAGATGAAGACGGCGAATCCGTTGATAATACAAAATATCGTAGCATGATTGGTAGTCTTCTCTACCTCACGGAAAGTAGGCCGGATATCATGTTTAGTGTTTGTCTATGTGCTAGGTTTCAAGAAGACCCTAAAACATCACACCTAGAAGCCGTAAAAAGGATATTTAGATACATTAAGGGTTCGACACAATTAGGATTATGGTATCCTAAGGGCACGGGAGTAGAAACAATTGTATATGCAGATTCTGACCGTGCAGGTGATTACGTTGATAGAAAAAGTACAAGCGGGGTATGTACTTTCATGGGATGTTGTTTAACATCTTGGTTTTCTAAGAAACAAACGGAACTAGCAATATCAACAACCGAAGCCAAATACGTCTCCGCCGGCAAAGCATGCCAACAAGCACTATGGATGAAACAAGCGTTAGTCGACTACGATATTCATCTAAGCGACATAGCTATTCAATGTGACAACAAAGGTGCAATTGACTTAAGCAAGAATCCGGTATTGCATTCTCACACAAAGCATATAGAGATTCGTCATCACTTCTTAAGAGATAATGTTCAAAAGGGGAACATCTCTATTGACAAGGTAGCATCCGAAGACAACATAACCGACGTCCTCACCAAACCGTTGAAGCGGGAAAAATTCAACCTACTTCGTGTTGGTCTTGGTCTCATGGAATAAACGTCGTAACTTATTTGACTCTACAAGGTATGTAAACACTAGCCTTCTTCTTTCTGAGTCTAGGATCTCTATTTCACGCACAACTCACAAACAATATGGGAATTTTCAAAACCCAAGATAAGCTTTACACTTATAGTTCTCTTATTTTCTTTATAAATACAAGTTGCAAACACATACACATTTTCAAAGAAAACGTCCTTTCAAAATGATTTTTAAAAGGATGATACCTTCTCGTATCAATTTCACAAAAGCAATTTCTCACGTCTAGGACAAATCGCTTTATCATTGTTAATACAAAGTAAAAACCCATTTTCATTGCATCTTATGTCTTGTGAATGCTAAAGGAGATACATAACTAATATGTATTTTCGGGTACATTCATTTAAGCAACAATGAATTAGGAGCATTGACAACACAAAATTACGTACTCAAGTACTAAATATGTGTTCTCGGGTTATCTCAATAGGATAGTTTTCATTTTTAGTTTATCTTTCCTTTTCATTTTAGTAGTCGAGATAACCGCTGTAACACCCCAACCCGACGAGGGTAGAAGTGTCACATTCTTGTGTCATATCAGAACATACAATTAAAATTTTACAAGCGACTTACAAGGAAAAATTACAAAATCCAAAATGTCTAAAATAAAATGAAATCTCAAACGATAGCCCGACAAATAAGTCCAAATAATAAGGTGACTAGGGTTGGTCCACTCAGATAATCCAACTCTCAGCCCGCCTATCCCATCTTCAAACCTAAAACCTATCGCAGGAAAAGAAATGCGGTTGAGCTTAAAAGGCCCATTGAACAGATATAACAACACGAAAGTTAAATAAAATCAGAAATGCAAAATGAAATGAGGAAACTGATAACAAAGTCACAACGAAAGGGAACCAATGAGTCAAGGAGGATCCTGCAGAACACAGTTATACCGATATCCAAAAAGAACTATTAAAAGGAGAATGAAGCAAAGCAAAGCATCGATGACATATATACAAGCACATAAAAACCAGGCATACAAGTACTGAAACATAAGCAAGCATAGCTGACGTCGTATCCACACAACATATATATGGCATACAATCAATTCCAGAAATCAGAAGACATACAAGTCAAAAGGAAATCTAAAGGCAAGCGGAAGCAATTAATTAGTAAGTGAGCATGGCAATCACATAGGTCAAAAACCATTAGTTGAAAACACAACCAGTATCATGACCAGCGGAAGTACTAACAGCAGTCAACATATGGCAGTCACACGTAATAAGTAGGAATACAGTATAAACAATATAATTAAATGAATTAAAGACATAGCAGGACAACTAAACAAATTAACAAGCCAAACGTCACAAGTTGAACCATTTACCCAATCAAACCGTAGCATAGACAAAAATGTAAACATGGCAGGTCAACAATAAGCAGATAAGGACACAACGGAATAGTCATAGTCCACGAGATTAACTGAACGAAGTACACATAATAAACACACAAAACTATCGATTACACATTAGCATGGCACCAGACAATTCGGAGGGTCACATAACAGTGAGATCACATATCATCAGATGGAAACAGGTAACTCAGATAACCGCATATTAATCACATCATAACATGATAATCAGTAGTCACATAAAACATGAATAACATAATCAAATTCAATAAGCATATAATAACCCGATACGTGAATGGAACGATGGTCTGAAGTAACGGAACCAGAGTGTGACAGATCAATGAAACGGAGTATATATAACATGGTAGTAGAGTGAGTCACATAAGGGTACTGACTAATGGACAATCAATACAGAATATGGTGCGTAGGGGTATACAGAAGGTACAATATAGGTATATCAACAGTGTAAGGGTTGTCAGAAATCTATCCCGAGCCAACAATACAATACAATACAATCAATAGTGGCATTAGCAGCCCAATATCCAATAGTAGCCATTGTATTCGGAGGGGTGACCTCAGAATACCAGATCAATAGGAGGGGAGACCTCAGTAACCAATGGAGTAGCTAGCTCCCAGACTGAGGGGGTGTATTGCACACACGCACCACATCACCAATACAATATCAATATCAATCCAATACAATACAAATCTAGGATGCGTCCATACGCCCCCTGCAATACAATAGTGGCCAATACAATATATCTGAAGCGCGCAATAATCAATACAATAATGGGGACCGTGTGGAGCATCACTCAACCACACTAGAGTCATGCCATTGGTGCATCAATGATATGGCCATGTTACCTTCATGGCTAGGATAACAATATTTGGCTCGGGTATCAATCTGAAGGGTCAGACAAAAGTTCCAAGTGTAGCAATATATAAGTCTTCAGAAGCAAACGTGCAATATCAATTGTTCACAATTTAGAGGTTCATAGCAATAGTTCAATATCACGGTCCAACATCAATGTTTCAATATCAAAGGTTCAATAGCACAGATTCAATAGCACAGGTCAATAGAAACAGTTCAATAGTAAATGGTTCAATAACGGAAGTTCAACAACAGTGGTTCAATAACAGAATGGTCAATAGCAAAGCAAGGGTTCAATAGCAATGGTTTAATAGCAATGGTCAATAGCAAAGGGTCAATAGCAAAGGGATCGATATCAAAGGTTCAATATCAGAGGGTCAATAGCAAAGGAATCATAGCAATGAAATATCATAAACGAACAAATTCAAAGAATCAAAAGTCCCGAGAAACCCCTACTGAAAAGGGATAGAATATCTGTACCTCAATCGAAGCAAGCAAAATAGGAAAGTAAGGTCACACGATGAATCAATCCCGCCGTCCAGAACCTATGAATTAGATAACACTTATTAAGATCATATTTCTCATTTTAGACGGCTTTCCATTTTTAGAAGGTTTCCACTTTTAGTAACTTTCCATTTTAGGTAACTTTCCAAATTTAGTAATTAAGTATACCGAATTAGTAAATTTACAATTACTAACTTTACTGGGTTAAGTACTTTTCCAATTGAGAAATTTTCCGAGTTAGAAAGGTTACCAAATTAGTAAGTCTAGTTTTACCAATGCTAATTAAATAAATTATAGTCAATTAAAATTAATTATCATGGTTCAGGGTTTAAAATATAAATAATCTAAACTTTGGGTTTAAAGTGTAACTTATCAAAATTCAGGGTTTATTGCGACAAGTAATTAAATTTAAAGACTTAATATTATCATTATGATAGTTTAAGGTTTTAATATGTCAATTTATAATTCCAAGGTTTGCATGTGACATATTCCTAAAGATGAGGGTTAAAAGTGAAAATATCTAAATATTAAAACATGCAACCTTTCTTTTCATACGTACACTATTTATGTGTTTTTTTTTCTGATTTCAATTCTTGTTTGATATGCCAACTTTACCCTCGCTCGCGGTTCAAACGGCTAACACTTACGACCAAGTAAACAGGTATTATGATTGACCCTCGACTCATCTATCCCGACACGCTTTCAAAACACAAAAAAGCTCACACATAAATCCCGCGATTGCTCTTAAAGTTACCCTCAAGACCATGCCCTTTTTCTTTGTTTTTAAAAAAAAAAAAACTACAACAGTTTGTTAAAAAAAAGAACATGTAATCACTAGACCATGCATGCACTAACGATTATGCATACATCAATCCTTAATCCCGATTCAACCAGTAACGCATTCTAATGACTTGACAATAATGGATACGCATGATCGTACTTTATCAAATTTTCAACAAGTTCTTTCTAACTTTATGAATTTAACAGGATTTCCATATAACATTAATTGTGTGAGTACTTCAAGTGTGACCAAGAGGATAACAATTTATATCTTAAGCTGAAACATGAAGGGTAAAAAAAAGAACGGGACACCATACATGACATCATTTGTTAACAAGAATTCTTTATAGTATTTGACGTTCCATATTTTATATATTAGACGGGTACCCGAACCTAGCGGCAACGGTGTCTAGTTTCGACAAAATTTTAGCGGTGATTAATTTGTTTCAAGAATCAGTATTTTAAGCGTTAAGTAATCAACCATACTTTCCAAATCAGTGTATACTTTCCAAAGATACAACGTCGCATTTCAGTTGAGATTACAGCATAGCATTCAATGTTATGTGATTTCACATATTCCACTTTTCCACTTTTCACTTTTCCAATTGTTGACTATTTGACCATTTTCTCTTTTTATGTAGTATAGATATGCATCAACGAGATGAAAATAGTTTATGACCAGGCTACAAAAGATGATTTAGATTATAAACGTACCTCGACTATAACAGTAGATGGAATCTATTGTACAATACCCACACATTTACGACTTTGATGACCCCGACAAAGCTTCGAACACCACACAAAAGATCACACCTATCCAACGCGATGCTACCACCTTCGTACCCTCTTGGGTTCTTTGTTTGGCTTTGGTGTCGAATGGAAAGGAGGAAAAAAAAAGTCCAGCCGTCACTTTTGTGATTAGGGTTTAGAATGTGTTTTAAGTTGTGTAAATGGTAAGTTGCTATGAGAATTAAATGGGGAGTTAAGTGGCATTATTTTTTTTTTGGCCGAGTAAAAGGGAATCACAACAGAAAAATACTTTCCAAATTCAAGCAATGGCCTTAGAATTTTAAGTGCAATGTGATGCTAGTTTCGGCCCATACAATGCATAAAAACGTGAGGTGAAATTGACGTAGGCGTAGGTCAATTTTTGTACACGTTATTTATTCGGTGATTGTAGTTTTTACTTTTGTTAAGCCTCGAATCATATGCTAAGTTCAATTTCATTATATTGAGGATAATGTGGATCAAAGTTCGATGATTATACGTAAGTTAGGTTAAACATTTAATGAGCTTGACATAGTTTTACGTATTTTATAGATATCAAATAGAGGGGCAAAATAGTCTTTTCACGCGTTTATGATTTTTAGGGTTTTACAACTCTTCCCCTCTAAAAGAAAAATTTTTGCCCTCGAAAATTGAAGTCGCAGAGGTATATAGAGACATACTAGTTTAAGGCAGACGTCACACAAATTATAACGGTTTCAGTTTCAAAGTGTACAAAACTTATACGTAACAGATATCGACGAAAATCTCACAAATAGGTACAGAATTTTAAATGAACATGAGGAGTGCCAAATAACGGATACAAGTCATATTCCATCCACGTACCAACCCCAGGCATTTCCCAAGATGTCGTATGGTTTCAATAAGTTCAAATTATATGATCTCGGTATTATCACGTTGATCAGGCGTCATAATACTTGCATCACATAACAAGTTCTTATTGTCATCATATTTTGTCCCCGGTCATGACAAACCACATAACCAATATCACACAAAATATATCACATACCGATATCAAGTAACATACCAAAGCAGACTAGATTCATATGCACAGCATAAACTATATCAAACAACTTAACATATCACAATGAAGGAAGGCCACCAACTAGCTCAAAACGGTTCCTCAAGACTCATTACAAAAGAAAAGCTGAGATATTACCAAAATGCTAAACGATAAAACTTCACGAACCTCTCCAGCTCAGGGACTGTTGTAGCAACGCAGGGTCGGCACCATCCTCTTCGACTCCACGAGTAGTCTCCACCTAATGATCGACAAACGGATGTACGAAGACAAAATAAAAAAGTTCGATGCGAAAAGAAGAAGGCCAAATCAATGAAGACAAACGAATTTCAATTTCAAATCTGAACGACAATCAAACGAATCGGATAAAATCAGAACAGACGGAAGCCTAGTGTCTACCCAAGTCCTCAAAGGTCAATCCTAAGGTCAACAAGACGAAACCTTTGCTCTGATACCATAATTGTAACACCCCAACCAGACGAGGGTAGAAGTGTCACATTTTGGTGTCATATCAGAACATACAATTAAAATTTTACAAGCGACTTACAAGGAAAAATTAAAAAATCCAAAATGTCTAAAATAAAATGAAATCTCAAACGATAGCCCGACAAATAAGTCCAAATAATAAGGTGACTAGGGTTGGTCCACTCAGATAATCAAACTCTCAGCCCGCCAAAGCCCATCTTCAACCTAAAACCTGCCGAAGGAAAAGAAATACGGCTAAGCTTAAAAAGCCCAGTGAACAGATATAACAACACGAAAGCTAAATAAAATCAGAAATGCGAAATGAAATGAGGAAACTGATAACAAAGTCACAACGAAAGGGAACCAATGAGTCAAGGAGGATCCTGCAGAACACAGTTATACCGATATCCAAAAAGAACTATTAAAAGGAGAACGAAGCAAAGCAAAGAATCGATGACATATATACAAGCACATACAAACCAGGCATACAAGTACTGAAACATAAGAAAGCATAGCTGACGTCGTATCCACACAACATATATATGGTATACAATCAATTCCGGAAATCAGAAGACATACAAGTCAAAAGGAAATCTAAAGGCAAGTGGAAGCAATTAATTAGTAAGTGAGCATGGCAATCATATAGGTCAAAAGCCCTTAGTTGAAAACACAACCAGTATCATGACCAACAGAAGTACTAACAGCAGTCAACACATGGCAATCACACGTAATAAGTAGGAATACAGTATAAACGATATAATTAAATGCATTAAAGACATAGCAGGACAACTAAACAAATTAACAAGCCAGACGTCACAAATTGAACCATTTACCCAATCAAACCGTAGCATAGACAAAAATGTAAACATGGCAGGTCAACAATAAGCAGATAAGGACACAACGGAATAGTCATAGTCCACGAGATTAACTGAACGAAGTACACATAATAAACAGACAAAACTATCGATTACACATTAGCATGGCACCAGACAATTCGGAGGGTCACATAACAGTGAGATCACATATCATCAGATGGAAACAGGTAACTCAGATAACCGCATATTAATCACATCATAACAGGATAATCAGTAGTCACATAAAACATGAATAGCATAATCAAATTCAATAAGCATATAATAACCCGATACGTGAATGGAACGATGGTCTGAAGTAACGGAACCAGAGTGTGACAGATCAATGAAACGGAGTATATATAACATGGTAGTAGAGTGAGTCACATAAGGGTACTGACTAATGGACAATCAATACAGAATATGGTGCGTAGGGGTATACAGAAGGTACAATATGGGTATATCAACAGTGTAAGGGTTGTCAGAAATCTATCCCGAGCCAATAATACAATACAATACAATCAATAGTGGCATTAGCAGCCCAATATCCAATAGTAGCCATTGTATTCGGAGGGGTGACCTCAGAATACCAGATCAATAGGAGGGGAGACCTCAGTAACCAATGGAGTAGCTAGCTCCCAGACTGTGAGGGGGTGTATTGCACACACGCACCACATCACCAATACAATATCAATATCAATCCAATACAATACAAATCTAGGATGCATCCATACGCCCCCTGCAATACAATAGTGGCCAATACAATATATCTGAAGCGCGCAATAATCAATACAATAATGGGGACGGTGTGGAGCATCACTCAACCACACTAGAGTCATGCCATTGGTGCATCAATGACATGGCCATGTTACCTTCATGGCTAGGATAACAATATTTGGCTCGGGTATTAATCTGAAGGGTCAGACAAAAGTTCAAAGTGTAGCAATATATAAGTCTTCAGAAGCAAAGGTGCAATATCAATAGTTCACAATTTAGAGGTTCATAGCAATAGTTCAATATCACGGTCCAACATCAATGTTTCAATATCAAAGGTTCAATAGCACAGATTCAATAGCACAGGTCAATAGAAACAGTTCAATAGTAAATGGTTCAATAACGGAAGTTCAGCAACAGTGGTTCAATAACAGAATGGTCAATAGCAAAGCAAGGGTTCAATAGCAATGGTTTAATAGCAATGGTCAATAGCAAAGGGTCAATAGCAAAGGGATCGATATCAAAGGTTCAATATCAGAGGGTCAATGGCAAAGGAATCATAGCAATGAAATATCATAAGCGAACAAATTCAAAGAATCAAAAAGTCCTGAGAAACCCCTATTGAAAAGGGATAGAATATATGTACCTCAATCGAAGCAAGCAAAATAGGAAAGTAAGGTCACACGATGAATCAATCCCGCCGTCCATAACCTATGAATTAGATAACGCTTATTAAGATCAGATTTCTCATTTTAGACGGCTTTCCATTTTTAGAAGGTTTCCACTTTTAGTAACTTTCCATTTTAGGTAACTTTCCGAATTTAGTAATTAAGTATACCGAATTAGTAAATTTACAATTACTAACTTTACTGGGTTAAGTACTTTTCCAATTGAGAAATTTTCCGAGTTAGAAAGGTTACCAAATTAGTAAGTCTAGTTTTACCAATGCTAATTAAATAAATTATAGTCAATTAAAATTAATTATCATGGTTCAGGGTTTAAAATATAAATAATCTAAACTTTGGGTTTAAAGTGTAACTTATCAAAATTCAGGGTTTATTGCGACAAGTAATTAAATTTAAAGACTTAATATGATCATTATGATAGTTTAAGGTTTTAATATGTCAATTTATAATTCCAAGGTTGCATGTGACATATTCCTAAAGATGAGGGTTAAAAGTGAAAATATCTAAATATTAAAACATGCAACCTTTCTTTTCATACGTACAATATTTATGTGTTTTTTTTTTCTGATTTCAATTCTTGTTTGATATGCCAACTTTACCCTCGCTCGCGGTTCAAACGGCTAACACTTACGACCAAGTAAACACGTATTATGATTGACCCCTGACTCATATATCCCGACACGCTTTCAAAACACAAAAAAGCTCACACATAAATCCCGCGATCGCTCTTAAAGTTACCCTCAAGACCATGCCCTTTTTCTTTGTTTTTTTAAAAAAAAAACTACAACAGTTTGTAAAAAAAAGAACATGTAATCACTAGACCATGCATGCACTAACGATTATGCATACATCAATCCTTAATCCCGATTCAACCAGTAACGCATTCTAATGACTTGACAATAACGGATACGCATGATCGTACTTTATCAAATTTTCAACAAGTTCTTTCTAACTTTATGAATTTAACAGGATTTCCATATAACATTAATTGTGTGAGTACTTCAAGTGTGACCAAGAGGATAACAATTTATATCTTAAGCTGAACCAGGAAGGGTAAAAAAAAGAACGGGACACCATACACGACATCATTTGTTAACAAGAATTCTTTATAGTATTTGACGTTCCATATTTTATATACTAGACGGGTACCCGAGCCTAGCGGCAACGGTGTCTAGTTTTGACAAAATTTTAGCGGTGATTAATTTGTTTCAAGAATCAGTATTTAAACGTTAAGTAATCAACCATACTTTCCAAATCAGTGTATACTTTCCAAAGATACAACGTCGCATTTCAGTTGAGATTACAGCATAGCATTCAATGTTATGTGATTTCACATATTCCACTTTTTCACTTTTCACTTTTCCAATTGTTGACTATTTGACCATTTTCTCTTTTTTATGTAGTATAGAAGATATGCATCAACGAGATGAAAATAGTTTATGACTAGGCTACAAAACATGATTTAGATTATAAACGTACCTCGACTATAACAGTAGATGGAATCTATTGTACAATACCCACACAGTTACGACTTTGATGACCCCGACAAAGCTTCGAACACCACACAAAAGATCACACCTATCCAACGCGATGCTACCACCTTCGTACCCTCTTGGGTTCTTTGTTTGGCTTTGGTGTCGAATGGAAAGGAGAAAAAAAAAAGTCCAGCCGTCACTTTTGTGATTAGGGTTTAGAATGTGTTATAAGTTGTGTAAATGGTAAGTTGCTATGAGAATTAAATGGGGAGTTAAGTGGCATTATTTTTTTGGCCGAGTAAAAGGGGATCACAACAGAAAAATACTTTCCAAATTCAAGCAATGACCTTAGAATTTTAAGTGCAATGTGATGCTAGTTTCGGCCCATACAATGCATAAAAACGTGAGGTGAAATTGACGTAGGCGTAGGTCAATTTTTGTACACGTTATTTATTCGGTGATTGTAGTTTTTACTTTTGTTAAGCCTCGAATCATATGCTAAGTTCAATTTCATTATATTGAGGATAATGTGGATCAAAGTTCGATGATTATACGTAAGTTAGGTTAAACATTTAATGAGCTTGACATAGTTTTACGTATTTTATAGATGTCAAATAGAGGGGCAAAATAGTATTTTCACGCGTTTATGATTTTTAGGGTTTTACAACTCTTCCCCTCTAAAAGAAAAATTTTTTCCCTCGAAAATTGAAGTCGCAGAGGTATATAGAGACATACTAGTTTAAGGCAGACGTCACACAAATTATAACGGTTTCGGTTCCAAAGTGTACAAAACTTATACGTAACAGATATCGACGAAAATCTCACAAATAGGTACAGAATTTCAAATGAACATGAGGAGTGCCAAATAACGGATACAAGTCATATTCCATTCACGTACCAACCCCAGGCATTTCCCAAGATGTCGTATGGTTTCAATAAGTTCAAATTATATGATCTCGGTATTATCACGTTGATCAGGCGTCATAATACTTGCATCACATAACAAGTTCTTATTGTCATCATATTTTGTCCCCGGTCATGACAAACCACATAACCAATATCACACAAAATATATCACATACCGATATCAAGTAACATACCAAAGCAGACTAGATTCATATGCACATCATAAACTATATCAAACAACTTACCATATCACAATGAAGGAAGGCCACCAACTAGCTCAAAACGGTTCCTCAAGACTCATTACAAAAGAAAAGCTGAGATATTACCAAAATGCTAAACGATAAAACTTCACGAACCTCTCCAGCTCAGGGACTGTTGTAGCAACGCAGGGTCGGCACCATCCTCTTCGACTCCACGAGTAGTCTCCACCTAATGATCGACAAACGGATGTACGAAGACAAAATAAAATAGTTCGATGCGAAAAGAAGAAGGCCAAATCAGTGAAGACAAACGAATATCAATTTCAAATCTGAAAGACAATCAAACGAATCGGAGAAAATCAGAACAGACGGAAGCCTAGTGTCTACCCAAGTCCTCAAAGGTCAATCCTAAGGTCAACAAGACGAAACCTTTGCTCTGATACCATAATTGTAACACCCCAACCAGACGAGGGTAGAAGTGTCACATTTTGGTGTCATATCAGAACATACAATTAAAATTTTACAAGCGACTTACAAGGAAAAATTAAAAAATCCAAAATGTCTAAAATAAAATGAAATCTCAAACGATAGCCCGACAAATAAGTCCAAATAATAAGGTGACTAGGGTTGGTCCACTCAGATAATCAAACTCTCAGCCCGCTAAAGCCCATCTTCAACCTAAAACCTGCCGAAGGAAAAGAAATACGGCTAAGCTTAAAAAGGCCAGTGAACAGATATAACAACACAAAAGCTAAATAAAATCATAAATGCGAAATGAAATGAGGAAACTGATAACAAAGTCACAACGAAAGGGAACCAATGAGTCAAGGAGGATCCTGCAGAACACAGTTATACCGATATCCAAAAAGAACTATTAAAAGGAGAACGAAGCAAAGCAAAGAATCGATGACATATATACAAGCACATACAAACCAGGCATACAAGTACTGAAACATAAGAAAGCATAGCTGACGTCGTATCCACACAACATATATATGGTATACAATCAATTCCGGAAATCAGAAGACATACAAGTCAAAAGGAAATCTAAAGGCAAGTGGAAGCAATTAATTAGTAAGTGAGCATGGCAATCATATAGGTCAAAAGCCCTTAGTTGAAAACACAACCAGTATCATGACCAACAGAAGTACTAACAGCAGTCAACACATGGCAATCACACGTAATAAGTAGGAATACAGTATAAACTATATAATTAAATGAATTAAAGACATAGCATGACAACTAAACAAATTAACAAGCCAAACGTCACAAGTTGAACCATTTACCCAATCAAACCGTAGCATAGACAAATAAGCAGATAACGACACAACGGAATAGTCATAGTCCACGAGATTAACTGAACGAAGTACACATAATAAACAGACAGAACTATCGATTACACATTAGCATGGCACCAGACAATTCGGAGGGTCACATAACAGTGAGATCACATATCATCAGATGGAAACAGGTAACTCAGATAACCGCATATTAATCACATCATAACAGGATAATCAGTAGTCACATAAAACATGAATAGCATAATCAAATTCAATAAGCATATAATAACCCGATACGTGAATGGAACGATGGTCTGAAGTAACGGAACCAGAGTGTGACAGATCAATGAAACGGAGTATATATAACATGGTAGTAGAGTGAGTCACATAAGGGTACTGACTAATGGACAATCAATACAGAATATGGTGCGTAGGGGTATACAGAAGGTACAATATAGGTATATCAACAGTGTAAGGGTTGTCAGAAATCTATCCCGAGCCAATAATACAATACAATACAATCAATAGTGGCATTAGCAGCCCAATATCCAATAGTAGCCATTGTATTCGGAGGGGTGACCTCGGAATACCAGATCAATAGGAGGGGAGACCTCAGTAACCAATGGAGTAGCTAGCTCCCAGACTGTGAGGGGGTGTATTGCACACACGCACCACATCACCAATACAATATCAATATCAATCCAATACAATACAAATCTAGGATGCATCCATACGCCCCCTGCAATACAATAGTGGCCAATACAATATATCTGAAGCGCGCAATAATCAATACAATAATGGGGACGGTGTGGAGCATCACTCAACCACACTAGAGTCATGCCATTGGTGCATCAATGAGATGGCCATGTTACCTTCATGGCTAGGATAACAATATTTGGCTCGGGTATTAATCTGAAGGGTCAGACAAAAGTTCAAAGTTTAGCAATATATAAGTCTTCAGAAGCAAAGGTGCAATATCAATAGTTCACAATTTAGAGGTTCATAGCAATAGTTCAATATCACGGTCCAACATCAATGTTTCAATACCAAAGGTTCAATAGCACAGATTCAATAGCACAGATCAATAGAAACAGTTCAATAGTAAATGGTTCAATAACGGAAGTTCAGCAACAGTGGTTCAATAACAGAATGGTCAATAGCAAAGCAAGGGTTCAATAGCAATGGTTTAATAGCAATGGTCAATAGCAAAGGGTCAATAGCAAAGGGATCGATATCAAAGGTTCAATATCAGAGGGTCAATGGCAAAGGAATCATAGCAATGAAATATCATAAGCGAACAAATTCAAAGAATCAAAAAGTCCTGAGAAACCCCTATTGAAAAGGGATAGAATATCTGTACCTCAATCGAAGCAAGCAAAATAGGAAAGTAAGGTCACACGATGAATCAATCCCGCCGTCCAGAACCTATGAATTAGATAACGCTTATTAAGATCAGATTTCTCATTTTAGACGGCTTTCCATTTTTAGAAGGTTTCCACTTTTACTAACTTTCCATTTTAGGTAACTTTCCAAATTTAGTAATTAAGTATACCGAATTAGTAAATTTACAATTACTAACTTTACTGGGTTAAGTACTTTTCCAATTGAGAAATTTTCCGAGTTAGAAAGGTTACCAAATTAGTAAGTCTAGTTTTACCAATGCTAATTAAATAAATTATAGTCAATTAAAATTAATTATCATGGTTCAGGGTTTAAAATATAAATAATCTAAACTTTGGGTTTAAAGTGTAACTTATCAAAATTCAGGGTTTATTGCGACAAGTAATTAAATTTAAAGACTTAATATTATCATTATGATAGTTTAAGGTTTTAATATGTCAATTTATAATTCCAAGGTTTGCATGTGACATATTCCTAAAGATGAGGGTTAAAAGTGAAAATATCTAAATATTAAAACATGCAACCTTTCTTTTCATACGTACAATATTTATGTGTTTTTTTTTTCTGATTTCAATTCTTGTTTGATATGCCAACTTTACCCTCGCTCGCGGTTCAAACGGCTAACACTTACGACCAAGTAAACACGTATTATGATTGACCCCTGACTCATATATCCCGACACGCTTTCAAAACACAAAAAAGCTCACACATAAATCCCGCGATCGCTCTTAAAGTTACCCTCAAGACCATGCCCTTTTTCTTTGTTTTAAAAAAAAAAACTACAACAGTTTGTAAAAAAAAGAACATGTAATCACTAGACCATGCATGCACTAACGATTATGCATACATCAATCCTTAATCCCGATTCAACCAGTAACGCATTCTAATGACTTGACAATAACGGATACGCATGATCGTACTTTATCAAATTTTCAACAAGTTCTTTCTAACTTTATGAATTTAACAGGATTTCCATATAACATTAATTGTGTGAGTACTTCAAGTGTGACCAAGAGGATAACAATTTATATCTTAAGCTGAACCAGGAAGGGTCGAAAAGAACAGGACACCATACACGACATCATTTGTTAACAAGAATTCTTTATAGTATTTGACGTTCCATATTTTATATATATGCATATTTGAATGATATCATAGGCTATTATCAACGAGATGAAAATAGTTTATGACCAGGCTACAAAACATGATTTAGATTATAAAAGTACCTCGACTATAACAGTAGATGGAATCTATTGTACGTACAATACCCACACAGATACAACTTTGATGACCCCGACAAAGCTTCGAACACCACACAAAAGATCACACCTATCCAACGCGATGCTACCACCTTCGTACCCTCTTGGGTTCTTTGTTTGGCTTTGGTATCGAATGGAAAGGAGTAAAAAAAAGTCCAGCCGTCACTTTTGTGATTAGGGTTTAGAATGTGTTTTAAGTTGTGTAAATGGTAAGTTGCTATGAAAATTAAATGGGGAGTTAAGTGGCATTATTTTTTTGTGGCCGAGTAAAAGGGAATCACAACAGAAAAATACTTTCCAAATTCAAGCAATGGGCCTTAGAATTTTAAGTGCGATGTGATGCTACTTTCGGCCCATGCAATACATAAAAACGTGAGGTGAAATTGACGTAGGCGTAGGTCGATTTTTGTACACGTTATTTATTCGGTGATTGTAGTTTTTACTTTTGTTAAGCCTCGAATCATATGATAAGTTCAATTTCATTACATTGAGGATAATGTGGATCAAATTTCGATGATTATACGTAAGTTAGGTTAAACATTTAATGAGCTTGACATAGTTTTACGTATTTTATAGATATCAAATAGAGGGGCAAAATAGTCTTTTCACGCGTTTATGATTTTTAGGGTTTTACAACCGCAACTCCAAATAGTTTGCATATAGGCACACACTAGGCAAAAATATTTCCAAAAGGAAGATTTTTTGTGCTGCCTGGATCACCCGACCCACGGATCCCAGCTTTAATGCTGGACGGATCCCTCAAGGGAAGGATCCATGGGATCCGTGAGACAGAAGCTTGATGAACTTCTATTTTTCTTATTTTTTTTGGAGTATGAAATTTAATGCTCGTTTTCTCATGATCACATGGCTTAAATTAATATCTAATCATTAGATTTAATCCATATTTTAGGTCAAGCATTCATTGCAATGCAACATTTTTTTATAAGAAGGATTCCCAACATTGTTTGCTACTCATATCATCCTCACACACACACAACCATGTCTTCCAAAAGATCAATCACTTTTGATGAATCATCTAGTGCAAACAACTCATCTCAAGATATCCAAACCTTTGTCTTACCACCTTCCAAAATACCAAACTCAAAATCCAAGATATCCGCACGGATTAGCATCCGATCTTGTTGCTTAGTGAAGCCACATTCAAATGGCTCATCCTCAAACTTACCAGAAAATGCTTCCATCATAGCACCTCCCTCATCACTAATGAGTACAACACCATCATCACCCATCAACTCACCACCTAGGATATCTATTTTGGAACTCCTTAAGACCCCAATCTAAACAACCAAAACAAAAAGAACTAGTCCTTTTAACACCTCCCACATCTCCAAATACTATCTTTTAAGATCTTGAAACTTCACCATCATTATCTCCCATTAAACTTCAAGAACACCTAGGTTCTTTTCCACCACCACTTCCAAATATTCCGGATGTTGATCCATATTTTCCTAATTTTCCACCACATCTTCCGCATAACTCAAATCAACACAACCCGGAAAACTTCTGCACTCATTACCCACATCACTTACATTGTGAATATTGCCAATCCACTAGGGATATTGCAATAGAAGTTAGGGAGGAAATGCGATTCATCCTAAACCACATTCTTGATCGCCTCAATATGATCACTCATCAAAACATCCATCCATAAACCTTATGCAAATATGGAAGGAATCCTCATAATTTTCTACTATTAGTATTTTTCTTTCTAGTCATTTTCGAGAACAAGTCTTGTTCTTATTTTTACATGCTTGTATGTGGCATAAATACCACTACACTTTGTTGTTTTATTACAAGGCTTTGTTTACATACCTTGGATCCCAATCTTGATTCTCGTCAATCACAAGATTACATAAGCATGTTACTAACCTTTCTCTTTGTAGGATTATTCTTTTTTATTTTTTCTTCACTTGACGCCCCAAACAAGGGGGAGCTACCGTCAAGGGGGAGTAAGCGATACGTGGACCATTATTCCACATTTTATTTCTTCGATGGATTAACTTTTTGTTTCGACAAAAAGGGGGAGAAGAAGTAAAACTTAGGGCCTTTCAAAACATACATCTAATCTTAAGTTTTACTCATCATAACATAATGTTTTGTCATCAACAAAAAGGGGGAAATTGTTAATACAAATAAACCATAAAATCATTTATTAATATTTTGCGATCTCTTTGTGTTTTGTTGATAACAAAGATAATGTTATCATAAGTAAAATTATAAGGATACATGTTATTTTTGAAAAGCATTTACATATAGCCATTTAAATACAAAAATGTTGTAATTAATCATTTGTTGTAATAGTTTATTAGGATGGGTAAAAACCACAACCCATGGACCATAACCAATGGATCATAACCCATACCCAAGTTGGCTAGATACAATGTATATTTAGATACATTGAATCTAAGGAAAAACCATGGACTAACCCATAAACCATGACCCATAACCAAAAAACCCATGGGCAAAGAGGAGCGTCCCACGGATCCCTAGGATTACACTAGACGGATCCCTTGTGGGAGGGATTCGTGGGATCCGTGGAACAGAGGAGAAAATTGCCTATAAATAGAGAGCCATTTCTCCATTCTAACTTACCCCTCTTCTTACTAAATCTCTCAAACACTCTCATTCTCTTCTAACATATAGATCACTTGATCTAGAGAGTTGTTCTTATTTATTTCTATTGTGATTCTCATATAGGTCCTTCTCTAAGGCGAGATCACGAGCATTCTACAAGTCATCCAAGCAAGGGGTCCTTGATTGATTTGTTCCTCCGCAAGATTTCTGTAGTAAAGATCTTGTACTTGATATTTCACATATTTGTTGTGTAATAGTCGTGTTGGTTTGGTCCACCGTCTTACGGACTCGGTATTTAGCTGTTGGAATCACTCCTAAACTATAATTCAAGTGTTAGTTATTCTTATGTAATAGGTAGCTTATTATGGCCTTTATGTTTGTTATTAGCCTTAAGCTTATGTAGAAGGCCCATGAGCTTAGGCCCAAGCCCATAAAGGAAAGGAAGGGAACTAGGAGTGTTGCCCTAGCTTCCCTCCTTTAAATACTCTTGTAAACCTTCATTTGAAGGTTGGTTGTTCAATTTACTCTCTTTCACATACTCACGCATAACCTTTCTTCATTGTCTTACGCGTATGTGTGTTAGTATATTGTTCATCCGCCTCTTCTCTTTCTAAGTAAGCTTGTGTTGTAAATCTAGTGACCTAACAGTGGTATCAATCGCCTAATAGTTGGGTGAATCGTTATTGCTTTTGAAGTGGGTTTTGGTCCTACGCGTAAGGCTAACGAATGATACTTTGGTTCGCTTAAAAACACGTTTTTTACACTTTTCAATCCAAGATTCTTGTACTTTCAATGTTTTAAGGTGTTAAAATAACTGTTTTTGGCAAAAAGTTTCAAACTTTACGCGTGGATTTACGTTTTTAAGCTTATTTTTGTTCGAGGGTTTCATCCTACTCGTAACTGTTTTAGACGTTTTGGTTCATCAAGTTTCATACTTTTATGTTATTTTGGTGATATTGAAGCTATCTCATCACAAAAATCTGGTTTAGAAACATCTTTGGGCAAAATCACTTTTACGAGTAAAGCTACGCGTAACTAAAACCCTATTTTTACGCGTAACTTTATCCTTGGTTTGATCTTCAGTTTCGTGGTTTACTCCGTATTTTCTTGCTTGGATAAGCCTGAAAATACGTCGACTTTGGATATCTTTTGCACTGTGAAGTGTAAAAGATCACTTGGGATAAAACCCTAAACTTACGCATAAGCATAAAGCTTACGCGTAAAATCCTACGCTTAAGATTCATCTTACGCCTAAGCCACGTCTTACGCATAAGGTAATCCTACGCATAACTTTAGCGTCTTTTCCATACTTACGTGTAAGCTAAATCCTACGCGTAACTAGTGATTGTTACGCGTAACTTTGGTGTTTTTACGCATAAGTACTACCTGGATTATTGTGATTTCTACGCTTAAGGACACTTCATCAACAAAGGTTCATTCGACTACAAAGATCCATTTTTACCAACACAAGTTTTCAACATGTCACAACCACCATACTCTAACTATTTCCCTTACACTTATCCTCAACGACAACAACAACTAAGTCCACAACATCAACAATGGAATCAACAACAAGCTATTTATCAACAACAATTTAATCAACAACATACTCCACAACTTGGAGCAATTCCTCCACCACAAATGGTTCAAACACCGCCAAGTCTTCAAGTTCAACCCTACACAAATGACTTCAAATCAAGGAACACTATGAAGGAACCCACTTGGTTTGCAAAGATGTGTGAAGCTTTAAGCAGCCAACAATCAATTCATGAGGCTGGATCACTTGATAGACCTCCAATGATCACTCCAGGAAACTACGATCAATGGGTAATAAGGTTCTTTAGGTTTTGTGATCTGAAGAAGCCACATGGAAAGTTCTTAAAGAAGGTTATCTTGGAAGGTCCATTTGAGATGCCTAGTGTCATTGTACCCGGAGATCCTAATGTTATTCCACCAAGAGATGAACAAACAAACATTGCTACTGTTGCAGAATTAAATCAAACAGAACTTCTACACTATGAAGCTGATGAGCTTGCAATGCAATATATCCTTTTAGGATTACGTAACCCAATTCTTCGAAGTGTTGATGCTCAAAAGACTGCAAAGGAAATGTGGGACCATATTCATCTTCTCATGGAAGGATCTGTACTCAATCAGGAGGATTTGGAATTCAAAATTTACTTGGCTTATGAACACTTCATGATTGAACCTGGAGAGACACTAGAGTCTTATCATCATCGATTTTCAGACATCATCAATGATTTGGATAAACACAACATCATCATGCCAAGAATTGCAGTGAATACTAAGTTCCTGAGTAGTCTTGGTCCTGAATGGGAGAAGTATGTCATTTTTCTCCGTCAAGCGAAGAATATGCATCATTCTACATATGGATTGTTGTACGATTACTTGAAGCCTCATGAAAAGGAAGTTGATCGGGAAAGGATTCTCCGTGCTCAAATTGCTCCACCTACACATCCAGAAAATCAACAGCTTGCCTTATATGCTCAACAAAGTTATCCTCCTCAACAAGCAACTCAACCAACTGCCTCAGTCACACCAAACGATCAATCACAACAACCTCAACAAAATCAATTGGTTCCTTACAACAACAATGATCAAGCACTTCATAGTCAAACTAATGAGGAATCTGATCCGTTCGAAGCATTGCAACAGGGATTTGTTATGATTGCTAATGCTTTTAGCCATTAAACCAACAAATCCAACAATCGTATTCGTTCCTCATCCAATACACGAAATCAGGCTGTTGTGAACAATGGACGTTGAAGTTCGAATCGTGGTTATGGTCGTCAAATGGGCGGTGGTCAAGGGTTTAATGCTATGGGTAGGAATAACAACAGAGCTCAAGTGGTGGAACAGGGAAATGCTCAGAATGGGTTGAATGGTCTTCGATGCTACAATTGCAATGAGAAGGGACACTGGCTAATACATGCCCAAAGCCAAGGACTTAGGGCAGTGCTTATTTCAAAGAGGCTCTTCTTTTGGCTCTTAAGGATGAAGCTGGTGGATCTCTCACAAACAAAGAACAGAGCTTTATGGCAGATGCGACTTCGATGATAATATGGAGAACTTGCGGGCCAATGCAACATGTTATGTTGATGGCTAATATGCATGAGCTACACATGAGTGAAACAGGCCCAGTGTATGACACTGATGGCTTGTCTCAGGTACCCTAACAAACCATCATCATATCTGAACTAATATCTCTGCCAATATCTGAATCCGGCACGGCTCAGACTGTTCAAAATGAGTCATCTACATCTCATTTTGACGATTTTCAAATAAACCTAGTAGTTACATTTGATGATCAAGATGACCTTATGGTTTCCTTTGATAATCAAATTGACTCTGTGGTTGTACTTGAGGATCTAAATAATGATCATGTTGTGACTCACGCTGAACAAGCCGAACTGTTGCCTCATCCAGATTTTGCTCGTTTAATTCAAGACCATCAAATCAAAATGGAGGAATGTTATGCATTAAATAAGGAATTAAAAAGCAAAAATGCACTGTTAACCAAGGATTTTGAATGCTTACAAATGCAACTCAACTTTTTCAAAACTCAAGAAAACCGTGAAAAAGGTTTTGAAGCCGCTTTGCTAAATCTCATCAAAGCGAAAAATATTTAGAGAGACAGATGCTGATCTAGCGCTTGAAGAATGCTTTGTTATGCGAAATAGAACAATGAAACATGAACATAAAAAGCAAATTAACGCTCTCACCTTGGAAAATCAAAAAGCTAAAGCTGAGTTGTTAACTTGTCAAAAACAGTTCTCCGCATACAAAAAGCATTCAACAAATCGGGTAGATGACCTTCTTGAAGAAATTATCGGCTTGCAAAACAAAATTAAAGAGTTTAAAACTGTTGTTTACAAACATGGTGAATCAAGACTATTGAAAAGTTTACCTTAAAACCCAATCCAAAAGGATATGGACCAAATCTAGCTGATTACAAACCAAAGCTTTCACTAAAAACATTCAAACCAAATCCTGAAGTTTCTAGTGCAGAATATAAAATTAATGATACTGTTATGAGTGTTGTTGAATATCATCGTCAAGAGGAATTAGATGCAGAAGACGAGAGTCGATCAAAATTAAAAACTGTTGTTTACAACAAACCTTTTAATTATTCAAAACCGTCACTTTCGTCACACCAACGGATTCTTCTAACACACCAAGAGTTATCATCAAAACACCTGAGTCTTCTAATGTTAATCCCCAACCAGATTATGCACAAACTTATGGTCCTTTACCTTCCATCAGTGAAGTAAACTCAAAACCTGAAAATCGAAAAATTCTAAGATATTTTGACATTTTCATGGCTGACCTCAAAATTTTACAACATGGGATAGAATATCTTTCTGAAATCAAAATTGATCATTTTCAATCGCCTCTGGCGCGAGAACAAAGAGACATTTTTCAGAAAAATATTTTACCTAACGTTAAAAATTTGAAAAGTTGTGCATTAGCTTGGGAAAAGGATTTCATAAGGAACTTGGAGTGATGAAGGTCGTTTTCGAGAAAACCGAAACATCTATTTCTAATACTAAACGTAAAAAGAAACTATTGAGAAAAGATGTTGATCGACTCTTGAAAGATGTTATATGTGCTGATATCCATAATGTTGTGTTATTCTATTCTTTGCCACATGCATCTGATTTTATCTCTGCTGATAATGTTGACTCTGTGGTAACTGTTGAGAATATTGATAAGGTGCTTCAAATCGAGTCTTTAAAAGCTGAAAATGAACGATTACTTAACGAACTTTACAATGCAAAACGTCGTCTTAATTGGTGTGAAAAAGATATTCACAATCAACAACTTGGTTTTCAAAAGAAAATCGCTCAGTTGCAAACAAAATATTTTGATACTAAAATTGAGCAACTGGATGATCAAAACGTGTCTTTGAAAAGTCAAATCTCAAAATATGAACAAGAACTTGTAACAGTTAAATAGGAATATGGTGTCATATTTGATTTACTCAATAAGACTCGTCATGAAGCATCAACCGAACTTGATCACTATCTTGCTCACACTAGAGAAGTCATGAATTTTCTTTGGTAATATTCGATTCGAAAATCAAGAGTTGATTCACACTATCTCTAAGTTAAGAGAAATGTTAGGAAAGTATGAACAACTTCCGCCAACCATCATTAAGAGATTAGCACCAGTAACACTCAGTAATCGTGAACCTAGAATCCCTACTGCCAAATCACAAGTTGCTAACGTGATTCCTTCTACTGAAACAGGAATAGTTGCGTCTTTTCCAAACGTCCGCACTTCACGCCTAGGAGCACTCAAATGAAGAATAGGAAGTTGCGACCTAAGAAAAGATCAATAAGGAATGCTAAAGTAGAAGAACACCCTAGGACTATGAATAAGCCTCACGTTGCTTCCACTATAGATATTGCGTCTGGCAAATGTAATCGAAATAGTGATGTAACGAATGCTAAACCATTAAGTACTTTTGATATTCAGTCTGATGCACCTTGTGTTATTTGTCGTAAAAGTATGAATTCTGATTGTCATGACAAATGTGTTGCTAAAGCTATAATCTCTCGTTTACGGAATCCTAAGAATCGGAATACCTCTAGGCCCACTAATCATTCTAAGTCTGTGCTTGGTAGACCGCCTTCTTTAGATTCTACGTCATGCGTTGTTGTCCCTGTAGCTCCAGTTTCACCTCCTAAGAATGTAGTACCACCTAGTGCATTCACAAAGACTAAAGCAAACAGTAGTTATAGATGGCAGAAATGGATATATAACACATTAGGATTTAAATGGATGCCTAAAGTTATTAATGTGTGTATATCTACTATCACTGCTTTGGAACCCTCTAACATTTCGGGTTCCACATCTACTTCTATTCCATCTGTGTCCTCTGTGTGTAATGCAGGTGATACAATCATTCTCTGGATTGTTGATAGCGGATGTTCCCGACACATGACAGCAACCTTAAACTGTTATCAAACTTTATTGCAAAGTTCATTGGCACTGTCAGGTTCGGGAATGATCACTTCGCAGCTATCATGGGCTACGGAGACTATGTCAATGGGAACATCGAAATCAGAAGGGTTTACTATGTGGAAGGCCTCGGTCATAACTGCTTTCATGAGTCAGGTTTTGTGATGGAGATTTGGAGGTTGCTTTTCGTGAGAAAACTTGTTTCATTCGTGATCTACAAGGAAATGACCTTATGCGGCTCAGGGAGCGAATGCAATGAAGATCTCGAGGAGTATAGTCTTTCCCTAGATTAGCTTATGTCGGCTGTACAATGGATTATCAGCGTATAGTCATGAGAGATTTGAGCATCAAAAGGATTTTGGAATTATTATAACTAAGGAAAAGACATAAACTACAAGGGCTAAAATTGAAAATTAAAAGGAAATTTGAAAGATAAAACCTATTAAATAAGCGGCTATCACTATATTTAAAATGATGAGCGTTTAAAATTTAAAGCTAAAACTTACGTTTAAATAAAAAGTGATTTGCGTATAAAATAAGCGATGAAACTTATACAATATAAATCCTAAAATATGGAAAATACATTTTACAAACCCTAATGATATAAGAAAATTTATAGAAAAAGAAAATTATTTTTTATAACTATTTGAAAATTAGTATTATTAATTAAAACTATTTTAACTATTTATTAATAACCTAAAATGAAAAGAAAATAGGAAATAAAGCTAGAAAAATAAAATTATGAAATGGAAAAGTCTAAAATATCAAAATAGAATTTTAAAAACTATTTTTGTAATTTTAGACTTATTTTCTATTTTCTAGGAATTTTAAACTATTAAAAACTAATTAAATTACTAAAAAATTACAAAATGACTTATGAAAAATATGGAAAATTACTTTTTCTACATTTTATATTTATCTAAACCTAAGAAAAATGAAAACTTATTTTTTTGAGACTTTTCTGAATTTTTTGTATTTAAAGCTAATTAAAAATGCTTAAAAATTAATTTAAATTGAGAAAAATAGCAAAACAACTTAGAAAAATATAGAAATTTCAGGAAACTCTAAAATAATGTTAGGAATAAAGGAAAAATAGAAAAAAAGGGTGCATGTGTGGAGAATATAGGAAAGGAGTGCTTATTGAAATAGCGCATGATTAAACAAAATGGACTCCAAAGGCAACCAAACTGAGTAAGAAGAAGCTATAATAAGCTAAATAACTTGCCTAATACAACAAAAGCAACAAGTTATGAAACACTGGATTGCAGAAGTCCTACTTGATTTGATGATTTGAGATTCAAGCCAAAAATCGATTCACGAGGGATACTGCGGCTTAAAAACAACACCTAAATAATTTGGAAACTTAAAACTAACAATTGGAACTTGGAAGACAAGGCGAGCCTCTAAACGAAATCAGAGATATAGATAAGCTCTTGGGAAGCTCTGTGGAAGAGCTGCTGTTGAGAAAACTTCGGTGATCTTTGAAACGAGGGCAGGCACATAGCCTAAAGGAAGAAACTTATTTGAAGCTCTTAAATAAATGGAAAAATTCACAAAGAGCATAAGTACAAAGACCAGTTGAACTTTTTGAAATGCCAATTCTCACTGAGATTGGCTTAGAAATAAATCTCATGAAAAATCACCTTATTGAGCTTCAAAACCATTTTTAACTTTTGACTTTTTGAAGAAATTAAATGAACTTTTACTGACTAAGATGAGCTTTGGATCAAATTTTTGGTTTGATACTGATGTAATATGATAGAACAAGTGTAATGCAAACAATCTTAATGATCTTTAAACACAAAATGATGATTTTGCAATTCCAACGCAGCAGTGGACAAGTAGAGGCAGTTCAAAGGAAACTTTGACTTTTGTGATATTATGGAGACCACAACTAGAAGTTGAAATGAGCTCAAATAATCTTAACCAACATAAAACACCTAAAAGCTAACACTACACTAGCCTAAAAGGCAGATATAGACCCATTGAACCAAACACTTACCCTTATTGTAATTGTTTTAAGATTTTATATAAGACAGAATATTTAAACCAAGACAACTGTTAATTAACTTATAACAACTACAATTAGAGCAGTAAAGCTAGGATTATTAATATTTAAACACTTATACTATAAATTGCAAACTTATGAGAGATTTCTTACAAAAATGAATCCAAGCACCAGAGAATTGACTCGAGATCAAATCCTATAACTTTCCACAAAGCTCTAGACCAATAGGCAATCCAAATCGACTCTCACTTGAACTACCAACAAATCATTCCGTGATTCTTGAATTTTAAGCTATTTTGAGAGTATTTTTGTGATTTTTCTGAATTGTGCATCTAAACTCAATTTGAAGGGTTTTTAGCAACTTATAAGCTTTGTCCAAAGCTTAAATGGAAAAAGAAACGAGTATCAACAACTATTTAACAATTTTTGTAAATTATGAGATTTTTAACTATGAAATTTACATAAACTAAATTGGTTTTATGAAGTGAGAATTGAAGCGCAATTTTGTTTTATTACACTAACAATAGATTACAAACACTTTAAAACTTTAAAACTATTGAACAAACTTGAAATTGAATTAATTAGACATAAGGAAAAATAAAAATTACACTACTCTTTCTCCTTCAATGCTTCTTTCTCCTTCCTTTTTTATATCAAGAGCTTATATATCTCATGAGTGCGAGCAAATCCCTGTTCTGACCATTGGATGACTTTAGGGTCATCTTGGCCGCCATTGGTTTTAGCGGGAGCGGCGATATTAGAGGCGAGGAAAGGGAAGCATTAAATGTGATTATAGGTTGGTGAGGAGGGAGACAAATGGTGGAGTAGAGTGGGTTGTAGATTAATTTTGGAGGAGGGGGTACTTGGGGAACAAAGTGGTGGGGAGATATGGCGAAGAAAGAGGCGGGTTGTTTTGTTTAAACGTGTTGGGTTTGGGTTGGTCGGGTCAAGGGTGTGGACCGGGTAAACATATTTGGGCCAAGGGGGTTTGTGATTGGGCTTGGATAACAATTAGGGTCCGGATGGTTTGTAGAATTAATAACTTAGGGACCAAATGTGTAAAACTTCAATTCCCAGGGACCAAACATGTAACTTATGAAGGTGTAATCCAAGGACTAGTGTTGCCAACCTTAAATAGACCAAGGTCTAGTTTTGACATTTTTGAAAATTTCCAAGGACTAGAATTTGACCAATTTGGATTTTAGGGGACTAAATTGTAATTTCTCAAATATTTTTAGATTCTTCACCAAAGGACTAAATATGACAATTTGTGATTTTAAAAGGACCTTTGGTGACTTTTCTTTTGAAATTTGGGCTCAGGGACTATTTTTTGTGAATTTTATAAACTTTGGGGAATTTGAAGCGCCAATTATGCAAACTTTGCTGGATTTTCATCTGATTTTGAAGCATTTTGCATGCGAAACATATAAAATGCAATTTTGGAATATTTTGATTATTTTTGATCATTCGAGCATTTTTAAGCGCTTTCTTGATTGGAATTAACGAAAATGATGAGTATTTACACACTATGTGGAAGGCCTAGGTCATAATCTGTTTTCAGTAGGTCAGTTTTGTGATGGAGATTTGGAGGTTGCTTTCCAGGAGAAAACTTGTTTCATTCGTGATCTACAAGGAAATGACCTTATGTCTGGCTCGCGTAATTCTAGTCTCTACACTATCTCTATGCAAGACATGGTTGCTTCATCTCCCATCTGCTTACTTACAAAGGCAACATCAACAAAATCCTGGCTATGGCACCGTCGTCTCTCACATCTAAACTTTCAAACCATCACCAACCTTGCTCGACACAAACTAGTTGAAGGTCTCCCACGATTCCGGTATTCAAAAGATCACCTTTGCTCAGCTTGTGAACAAGGAAAAAGCACTCGTGCTCATTTTCCTTCAAAGGTGGAACACAGCTCTCAGCATGTGCTTCATCTTCTTCACATGGATTTGTGTGGCCCAATGCGCGTGCAAATGATCAATGGCAAACGCTACATCTTAGTAATTGTTGATGACTACTCACGATGGACTTAGGTCTACTTTCTTCGAAGCAAAGACCAAGCTCCACAAATGATCATCACCTTTCTCACGAAAATTCAAGTTCAGCTCCGGAACACCGTCCGCATTATCAGAACAGATAAGGGAACTGAATTTGTTAACCAAACCCTTCGTGAATTTTATAAGAAAGTGGGAATTCAGCATCAAACATCTATTGCACGTACACCAGAACAAAACGGAGTTGTTGAAAGACGAAACCGAACGTTAGTGGAAGCTGCAAGAATAATGTTAATCAATGCTAAACTTCCAGATTACTTGTGGGCGAAGCTGTATCTCTGCATGCTATACTCACAACCGTTCTATGATCACAAAACGCCACAACAAAACACCTTTCGAGCTTGTCCACAACCATAAACCGAATCTCAAACACTTTCATGTATTTGGATCCCTTTGCTATCCGAATAATGATCGTGATGATTTTGGAAAGCTCAAAGCCAAAGCCGACATTGGAGTATTTATTGGATACTGTGAGAATTCTAAAGGTTATCGAATCTGGAATCGTCGTACAAAACAGGTGATGGAAACGATTCATGCTCATTTTGATGAACTCACGGAAATGGCTTCTGAGTATAACAGCTTAGAACCCGGTCACAACCGTTTAAACTTTCCCCAACCCCCATCATCAGCTGAACAAAGCCCCCAGCTCACTCGTCAACAAATGGAAAGGTTATTTGCTCCGCTGTTCAGTGACGATATTGATGAACGTGCTCCTGGTGTATCCGCTGTTTCCGCTGCTCAACCTGATAAAATTCTTATACCTGATACACCCGCTACAACAACTACTGTTGAAGAAGCACCACCAGTTGACTCCACCACAACAGTTGAACACACCGCTTCCAACAATGATGAACCAGCCGATGATATTCTGAATGAAGTACCCCCACCTGCAGATTTTGATCCAAATGCGTTCTTTAACCCATTTTCTAATGACACTGCTGCACCTGATGTCGCGGAATCATCAACAAACCATTTGAATCCTCAGAATATGCACAATGTATACCAACATCAACCCTCTACACATCGATGGACAAAAGACCATCCTCTGGCTAATATTATTGGCAACCCGAATCAACCAGTCGTTACGAGACAACGTCTTCACACAGATGGTGAACATTGCATTTATGCACTCACTGTCTGCCAATCTGAGCCTAAAAACATTAAAGACGCAATGACAAATGACAATTGGATTGAATCCATGCAAGAAGAACTCAACCAATTCAAACGTCTTGAAGTATGGGAACTGGTTGAAAGACCAACAGGGGTCTACGTCATTGGTCTCAAATGGATTTGGAAAAACAAATTGGATGTTGAAGGGAACGTAATCCGAAACAAGTCACGTCTAGTTGCTAAGGGTTATCGTCAGGAAGAGGGAATAGACTTTGAAGAATCTTTTGCTCCGGTTGCTCGTCTTGAGGCTGTTCGGATATTTCTCGCGTTCGCGGCTCATATGAATATGACGGTCTTTCAGATGGATGTCAAAACTGCGTTTCTCAACGGACAACTGAAAGAAATGGTTTATGTCAGCCAACCCGAAGGATTCGTTGATCCATAGTTCCCGAACCATGTCTACAAACTGAACAAAGCCCTTTATGGTCTCAAACAAGCCCCTCGGGCATGGTACGATAAGCTATCATCTTTCCTCATTGCTAATAATTTCACCAAAGGTTCGGTTGACCCAACTCTTTTTATACAATATCACGGGGCACATATCTTAATTGTTCAAATTTACGTGGATGACATCATTTTTGGGTCTACACATAAAAAGTTTTCAATCGCTTTTGCAAAACTAATGAAGAAAAATTTTGAAATGTCCATGATGGGTGAACTTACGTTCTTTCTAGGATTACAAGTTCATCAATCACCCTGTGGTATTTTCTTGAGTCAGTCCAAATATGCCCTTGAATTGTTAAACAAATTTGGAATGAAAACCTGTGATACTTATGCCACACCAATGACTCATACCAAGAAGCTAGACGCTGATTTACATGGGAAATTAGTGGACCCTACCAAATACCGACGTATTATTGGGTCTCTCATGTATCTAACAGCTATCAGACCTGATATTGTATTTGCCGTTTATCTATGCTCCCGTTATCAGTCGCGACCAACTGAAACCCACCTCTCTGAGGCTAAAAGAATCCTCCGATACATCAAGGGAACCATTAACTTGGGGATCCGGTATCCGGATTCGGTTTTGAACTAATCGCCTTTTGACGCCGACCACGCAGGATGCTTAGACTCAAGGAAAAGTACTTCAGGAGCTCTACAATTTCTTGGTGATAAACTGGTGTCTTGGCAATCGAAGAAGCAGGATTGTACATCGCTGTCATCAACCGAAGCAGAATATGTAGCCATGTCCGCGTGTTGTGCTCAAGTCATCTGGATGAGAACACAACTCAAAGACTATGGTTACGTATTTGACAGAATCCCGATGTACTGCGACAATCGGAGTGCCATTGCGATCTCATGCAACTCAGTCCAGCACTCGAAATCAAAGCACATCGATCTTCTTTATCATTTCATCAAGGACCACGTGGAACAGGGTACTGTTGAATTATACTTCGTGGGTACTGAATACCAATTGGCAGATCTACTCACCAAAGCCTTGCCTCCCGCTAGGTTTAATGAGTTGGTCCACCGGATTGGTATGAGGTGTTTGACTCAAGAGGAATTGGATGACCTCCTAAAACAGTCTTAAAAACCTGTCAAACACCAAAAATCTCTTTTGTAAATAATTTTTCAAAAACAAAATACAAAAATATAAAACCTGATAAAAACAACAAAAATATTCTTCTAATCTAATTTTCTTTCAACATGGCAAGTACATTTCTTCCATCATCACTTTAATCTTTCAAAATTCAGTATTTTTTCGATCAAGTGTTGAGGGGGAGAATATTATCACTTAACTGTTTCAAAACATCTGTGTACTTGCATGTTATCTTATTCCGGTTGTACCTTTTATCAATGGTGGTATAATTTTCTTGTTAAACTGACACTCCTCGAACTAAAACTTATAACCTTTCATTATTTTCTTAAGTCGAGGGGGAGTGTCGTCAAAGTTATTTCCTAAAATCTTTTGTTTGGTAACCAAAATGGAAGTTAAATGGCTTTGAAAGAAAATGGAAAAGGTGGAGGGACCAAAACTGTCAAAAGATGAAAGTCATTTTAATAAAAATCTTCCACCTAACTTATCACTTCACATTTATTACTCTAACCAAACAAATCCTACGCCTAAGAATCACTCTTCCAATCCGTGTTTTTGATCATCAAACTGTAAGTGGATTAATGTTTCTAACATGATTTTAAACATTGGTTTTGATTTTCAAATAAATCCAACGGTTAAATTTACTTATATGGTTGATTTTGTGTTCTTCGCATATGCGTAAGAACACATGATCATGTGTTATGTGTTTGTGGTTAAAAAGATAATGTCAAAATGTTTTAATAACATCAATGATATGTTTTCTATCCTCAAAACAAACCCAGAAACTCGAATTGAGTGATTTTGAAAATTAGGGTTTATGCGTAAATTTGGGTATTTTAAAATGTGAATGGTTTTGGTCAAAAAGGTTATTGTGTGATGTTCATATTGTGATATATTAAAGATTTCCAGGCCCTATAACCACCCAGAAACACTAATTAAGTCAGAATTAGGAATTAGGGTTTAATGTTCTTGTGTTTGGGTATTTTTGATTCACCACTAATTGGGTGTTAAAACTTTGTTATTAGACTCTCACAACTCTTAAGACCTACCAGAAAATGTTTGGTGCAAATCCTATGGTTAGAAATCATACGCGTAATTCCTAAACTCTAGGGTTTTGACCTACGCGTATGACTTTCTACGCGTAACTGCTTAACTTGCTTTCATGCTGTTGGGTTTTAGGTTCCTTGCATCATGAATTACTCTCAGTACTGGAACCACGGACAGGTTTGATATAACCACGGACAGAAGAGTGTAACCACGGATGAAGACAACCGCGGCTAGTAGTATTGTGTAACCACTGATAATATATAGTAAGCACTGCTAGTCTTGTATAGTCGGTTAGTTTATTTTATTAGATAAATATGGAAAAGATATTTATCTTGTAGGTTACGTATTGTATATTGTATAGGACTCCTTAGCCTATAAAAGGAGGTCCTAGGTTAGGTTAGATATACGTATGTTTTATATCTAATGTCGATACACTTCAAGGTTGCAAAACCCTAATACTGTAAGAGTATTCGTATTAATAAATAATATTGAGGTGTTGAATGTTTATTGTTCTTCTTCTTAAGATTAAGTATTAAATTTCGCGTAATACTTGATAAGCTTTTGTTACGAGTCAGTTTCTATATTAGATCGTTTGCTCAACTGGGATCAACAAGTGGTATCAGAGCTTGTGATCTAGAAACTGTAACCAAGAAGAAGTCTGTTAATCTTTATTCAAGTAAGGTAAGATGTCTGACGAAACTCACATGGTAACTGCTTCAAAAGTGCCCATGCTCAAACATGGTGAGTATCAAATCTGGAGGATGCGAATGAGGCAATACATTCGTATGATTGATTTTGCTCTCTGGGATGTTGTTGAAAAAGGAGACACTCTTCCTTTGAAGGGTGTGGATGGAAAGGAGGTTGCTATTATTAGTGAACCTGATAAAGCTAAAAGGAAAATGGAGATCAAATCTCACAGTATTCTCTCTATGGGAATACCAAATGAGTTTGCCTTGGACTTTGATCAATATGAATCTGCTAAAGAATTATTGGATGCTCTTGAATTAAGGTTTGCTGGTAATGAAGCTACAAAGAAGTCAAGGATGAATATGCTCAAGCATTAATTTGAAACCTTCACTGCTCTTAGTGGAGAAAAGATTGATGGAACATACAATAGACTTCAAAAACTTATCAGTCAACTGAAGTCAGTGGGTTACAAGTTCCTTCAAGAAGATATTAATTTGAAGTTCATTAGGATTTTATCATCTGATTGGGCTATTCATACAATTGTGTGGAGAAATAAGACGGACTTTGCTACAATGCCTCTAGACAATCTCTTCAATAACTTGAAGGTTTATGAGTCTGAGAATAACTTTTCTCACTCATCTTCTTCTAATCAAAACATTGCTTTTGTATCCACTAATCACAAAAGCCCACAAGATGTATCCACTGCTGCTTATGGTATAACCACAGCTATTGCAAACAATACCACTGTTAGTGATAATGTCAGTGATGGTGCAATTTGTGCTTTTCTGTCAAATTTAACTACTAGTTTTGATGTTTTGAATCAAGATCTAGATCAAATTGATCCTGATGATCTTGATGAAATTAACCTTCAATGGCAAATGGCAATGCTGACTCTCCAAGCAAGGAAGTTTCTGAGGAGGACTGGAAGACATATTAGGTATGATGGTCAAAGGAGAGCTGGATTCGACAAAAGCAAGATGGAGTGCTTTAACTGCAAGAAGAAAGGTCATTTTGCTAGGGAATGTCGAGCTCCTAAAAGAATTGAAAGCATTAAGAAGACAACAGAAGAGCCTGCTGCTTCTTTAGCTTTGGTTGCTCAGGATGGGCTTGGTGATTATGATTGGAGTGATCAGATTGAAGAAGGTCCTAATGCAGCTTTTCTTGCTAGTGAAGCTTCAAAAGAGCATAAATTTGCTCTAATGGCCTATGCTTCATCTTCTGGTTCAGATTCTGAGGTATCTAATGATTCTAAAACATCTACTTGTTCTTTTAAATCATGTTCTGATAACTTAGAATCTCAAAAGGCTATCACTGAGAGTATGAGAAAAGAAGTAGAGAGATTGACTCTAGATAACTTAGGATATAGAGTTGGTCTAGAGGGTGTGGAAGAGAAGCTAAAATTCTGTATTAAATGTGAGTTTGAGTATGTAGAAAAGATCAATATACTAGGTGGTGAAATTGATCTTAAAAATAGAGAGATTAAAATGCTTAAAGATAAACTAGCAGAGGCAGAAAGTGTAAAACTAAAGGCCCTAGATGAAAAAGAAAAACATGTTGTTAGGGTTGCTAAAACACAATATGCTTCTGATCTAGTAAAGAAGCCAATAGGTCAAAAACTGTTCAAAGATGGTACTGGTTTAGGATACAATGATATGCCACCACCCCCTTTGATGAAACATGCACCACCTGCTAAAGAACTGTCATTTAGTAGTGAATTCAGTTTTAACAAACCTGTTGAAGAGATAAATAAGACTGAAACACCTAAGATAAGTTCTGATAAGTTATCTGATGCTCCCATAATAGAAGATTGGGAATCAGATTCTGAGGATGATAGAACTGAATCAACTAAGTCTGAAAAGATAGAGACAGTTAAGAAAGTTGATTCTAAGCAAGTCAACCTTGTACCTAGATTTGGAGCTAAAGTTACCAAGAAAGTTGTAGAGTACAGGGAAATTCCTAGGGACCAGATGAAACAATATAAACCTAGGGGTAATCAAAGAAACTTAAATGGTCTAATTTCTAACAGATTAGGTGATGAGTTTCAATGTGTTAAAAAGTCTTGTTTTGTGTGTGGTAGTTTTGAACACTTACAGAGAAATTGTCATACAAACAGACCACAAGTTTGGAATCATTGGAGGAGGGTAAATCATCAAAACTTTTCAAGAAAAACAAACCCTCATCCTAAGAGTAACATGATACCAAGAGCAGTACTGATGAGGAATGGGAATACAAAATCTATTGTCACTGCTACACCTAAATGGGTTCCAACCACTGCTAAGCAAAATGTAAACACGGCTAAGCAGAATCAAACCATTGTTAAGCAAAATATCACCACTGATTCAAAAGAAGTTTTAAAAATTCCAAAGGTGATAACTGATACAGTGGTTGGAAATCATTTTTATGTTGTTAAGGCCTCAGCAAGTTGGCAATGGAAGCCTAAGACTAAGGTTTTACCACATGTCAACTGTGCATCAATGGACCTAAAGAAATTTGAATATTTTGATGCACAGGGCAGACCCAAGTCAGTACTGGCTTGGGTCCACAAGAGGAACTAACTTGTGTAATTTTATGTGCAGGGAAATCTTCAAACTGAGCTAAAAGATAAAGGAGTTTTTGATAGTGGTTGCTCTGGGCACATGACTTGGGATGGAAGCAATTTGGAAGATTTTGAAGCTTTTGATGGAGGATATGTGGCATTTGGCAATGATCCAAAGGGAGGAAAGATACTTGGCAGAGGCACAATCAGAACAGGGAATTTAGACTTTGAAAAAGTCTATTTGGTACAGGGACTTAAGTACAATTTATTCAGTGTTTCTCAAATGTGTGATAAGAAAAACTGGGTACTTTTTGGGGAAACTGAGTGTGTGGTGTTATCTCCTGAGTTTAAGATGCCTGATGAGAAGTTTATACAACTTAGGGTACCTAGGAAGGAAAATATATATTGTTTTGATCTTAAAGATGTTCTTCCTAAAAGGTCCTTATGTTTTGATCTGTAAACGCTGACAAGCCATCTTCTACCACTGATAGTTCAAGTGAAATTCCGGCTACAAGTATTGGAGATAGTACTTTCTTTGGACCTCATCCAAAGCCACTATTTGGTGATGAGGAGTATCCACATGATCCTAATATGCCTGATTTAATAGAGATTGATACTCCTACTGATGATGAAGACATGGATGAATTCTTCAATGCTGATTTGTCTAATTTGGAAACTGTAATTAATGAAAGTCCAATTACTACTACCAGAATTCACAAGATTCATCCCAAGGAACAGATTCTTGGAAATTTGAATACTCCTGTTCAAACAAGAAGCAGGATAAAGAACACAGAACCCTTTCCTGAACATGGGTTCTTTGCAAGATCTCTTCACAAAAGAAACAATCATAAAGATCTGCAAAATTGCTTGTTTGCTTGTTTTCTGTCTCAAAAGGAGCCTAAGAGAGTGGAAGAAGCTTTAACAGAAGAAGGCTGGGTAGAATCAATGCAAGAGGAGCTTCTTCAGTTCAAACTTCAAGAAGTTTGGACATTGGTTGATCTTCCAAATGGGAAGAGGGCTATTGGGACTAAATGGGTGTTCAGAAACAAGAGGGATGAAAGAGGAATTGTAGTGAGGAACAAGTCAAGGTTGGTTGCTCAAGGATACACACAAACTAAAGGTTTGGACTATGATGAAGTATTTGCACCAGTTGCAAGGATAGAGGCTATTAGATTGTTTTTGGCTTATGCTTCATTCAAGAATTTTGTTGTGTATCAAATGGATGTTAAAAGTGCATTTTTATATGGCACTATTGATGAGGAGGTTTATGTTTGTCAACCTCCTGGTTTTGAAGATCCTGATCATCCTGACAAGGTTTACAGGGTGAGAAAGGCTATGTATGGATTGCATCAGGCTCCTAGGGCATGGTATGAATGCCTATCTACTTATTTGATGGACAATGGGTTTAAAAGAGGACTGATTGATAAAACTTTGTTCATTAGAAAGCACAAAGATGATATTTTACTGGTTCAGATTTATGTAGATGACATCATCTTTGGTTCTACTAACAAGGAGCTTTGCAGAGATTTTGAGAAACTTATGCATGATAAGTTTCGGATGAGTTCTATGGGAGAACTCACTTTCTTTTTGGGGCTACAGGTTCAACAAAGGACTGATGGTATTTTCATTAGTCAAGACAAGTATGTAGCAGATGTGTTGAAGAAGTTTGGGTTTCAAGATGTAAAGAGTGCAAGTACACCTATGGAGACTCAGAAACCTATGCTACCAGATGATGGAAGTCCCAAAGTTGATTTGAAGTTGTATAGATCCATGATTGGATCTTTGATGTATCTTACTGCATCTAGGCCAGACATTATGTTCTCAGTCTGTGTGTGTGCAAGATTTCAAGTAACACCAAATACCTCACACATGAATGCTGTTAAGCGGATCTTTAGATATTTGAAAGGTCATCCTAAATTGGGCCTTTGGTATTCTAAGGATTCCCCTTTTGATTTGGTGGCCTACACTGATAGTGACTATGCTAGAGCTATATACATCAGTTCTGGAGGAATGCTAAACTTGAAGAGGTTGATGGCTTGGAGGTGTTTAGTACTGTTGTGGATGAGAATGCTATTTCTGTTTCTGAGGAGATCATTAGAGAAGTTTTGAGGCTTGATGATGCTGATGGTGTTGATAATCTTTCAGATGTTGAGATTGTTGCTGGTTTAGAGAGATTAGGATATACATACAGAGGTGAAAAGGTACAATTTTTTAAGAGTTTGTTTTCACAACAATGGAAGTTTTTGATTCACACTTTGTTGATGTGTATGAGTAACAAGACCACAGGCTTTAATGACTTTCCTTCAAAAATTGCTACTGCTATTATTTGTTTATCTGATGGAAGGAAATTTAACTGGTCTAGGATGATATATGAGGGGTTAGTACAGAATATTAGGAAGAAGGGTAAATACTATTTATATCCTAGGTTTGTTCAACTGCTTGTGGAACATCAAATAGTGGAACCTGTTGAACATGCTAGAGAGTATGAAGTACATCATATGCTTCCTAGAGTTTTTGCACATATGAGGAATCAGCCACAGAATGTTGTCATTAGAGATGTTCCTTTATTTCCTCACATGCTTACTTTGCCTACTGATTCTGAGTTTAATGAAGGTCTTGCATCATGGACTAGGCGAACACAGGACACTAAGCTTCCTCAGGCTAGTGTTCGTGGTATAGTTAATGAGGCTGTCACATGGGGTGGAGGTGACATGATTGGAAGGGCATCCACTACTGATTCATGCTTTGATGCTGGTCAGGATAGTGGAAACATCTATAAGACCCAACCATTGGCAACTCCTAATGTCGAGAGTTCTTTGGAACTTAACACATGTGGAGGTATCCCTAGCCAACTGGCTGCTACAGGGTACATAGATGATCAGGCTCGGTCTGGTGCTATGTCTTCTATATCCAAGGATTCACCTCTCGGAGCAGTTAACACAGCTCGAAGTGATGAGGATAGATTGGAACCTGACATTGAATTGACGGTTAATGAATTTGTACATGATGACTTTTCCAGTGAACCACCTCTCGGACCAGTTCACACAGGTCGAAGTGGGGAGGATATTCTTGAACGTTTAAATGAATTGACGGTTAAGTGTGCTAATGATAAGGTTTTAAAATGTACCTTTTTGAGGGGTCGTTTAAGCCCTTATTTGATCACTTTTATATCCGTTATTGCTTAATATCGTTCCTTTTCACTTTTTAGGTCTCTTGAAGGCAAACTGCTGTAATGGTACTTATTTGGACGAAAATGCGCGGATATATGAAGAAAATGGCGAAAGTCAAGAATCGAGACACTCATGCTGCTAAATTACAAGGGGACGGCGTCACTGCTTATCTGCGACGCCGTCGGAGGATTTTTGTGACGATACAGAAGCCAAAAACCCTATTTTCAAGTGACGACGTCGGGCTTTAAAAGAGTAGGCCGTCGCTACTCAGACGCCTTAGATTTGATCCAGACGACGTCATAAACTGAAGGGGACAGCGTCACAAACATAAGGTGACGCCGTCACAAGCTGATCAAGTCACAACATGCGCGCGAAGTAGCTGATACAGTTTTGGCCATAACTTTTGCATACGAACTCGGATTTAGGTGATTCAAAAGCCCACGCGACCAGAACGAGAAATCTACAGTCTGGTGAAAAAAAGTCATCGCGACGCTGTCACTCTTTATGTGTGACGCCGTCACTCTTTGCCGACAGAAAATCTGCCTATAAATATAACATTATAACTTCACTTTTTGTAAGCCCTAAACCCTAAGTCCGATTCCAGGGTTTAGGTAGGTGTTTTCCCAGCAACTTAAAGGGTTTCAAACACTCTAGAAACATCGTGTAATGGTTTGTTTGTTAATCCAATCCTATGGTATGTCTTCAATTATCATGATTGTTCCTTGCTCTTCATTAATTATGCTTGGCTAATTCACCTAGTGTTTGCTTATGATTGTATGAAACTTGTATATAATTAATTAGATCTTATTGATTTCTTAGTGATGCTTGTGTCTATCTTCATCATTAGGGTGTGACAATTTCAATGAGTCTAATTGGTTTAGTTTATAATTCTTGCATCCTACTGTCTCTTGTTTGATTGGTTGTCTCTTATCTTAATTGTTAATGATCTAGTAATGCGATAGGTCATTCGTTGTGTACTTAATGCTTGATTCATCTTTGTGAACCTTAGAATATAATTACTTGAGTAGTTGTAGGCTAAACCATCCAAAGAGTGTTCAAAGAGTTAGGGAGAAACGCATACCCTACGACTTTAGACACACAACGCGTTAAGAATAAGGACGTGACAATTCAACCATCAATAGGACGTGACAATTCAGTAGGTAGAATTGGATAGCTAGCAAGGAGTAATACATCATAAGTAGATACGTTTCACGTTACTGGTAGACCCATAATTTAGTTAGTATCTTTTGGGATAGTTGACTAGCAACTAATTCCACCCTCCCCTCAAAAACCGAGATTCATAAAATATAAAAATACAAAAATAATCATCCCTCACCTTTAGACTTAAATCGACATACACTTCAGCCTAACGACACTATTCCCTTAGAGAACGATATCAATACCCGTGGCTTACCCTAATACTACACTACAACGATTAGGTTCACTGCCTAGGGTGTTATAAAACTTGCTCGAAGAAAAGGAAGTTCCTTTGACCCCGAACGACGCGTGTAGCGTTATCAAGTTTTTGGCGCCGTTGCCGGGGAATAGTTATTGTTTAGGCTTGATTTCTATCTCATTTAGGTCTACTCACAAGATTCCTATCAAGTGAGATTTTTTTTTCTTTTTATTAGCTTCCTTGTAGTCTATCCTCCTTCTTTGTGCCTTTGTTCGTAAAACTTTTCCATTGACTCTTCCGTTCACCATTATGGAGAACGCGAATCCACTATATCCGCGATTAGGTTTTTTCATAAGAAATTATGATATTACTAAAGCGGATTATTCAAGATGGTGGGAAGAAAGTAACCAAGTCCATAAACCTTTTGAGGATTTCACCATTCCATCAAGCCCACAAAATACCTCATCTAGTGAAACCTATGCTTCGTTTGAGCCTTCACCTAGGATAGACTTTCTTGAACAACCTCCGTGTTTAGAAACTATTTTTAGTGAGGCCCTTAGGAGAACTGACCAAATTTATGAAAACATTATGGTAAGCAACCAAGCATTAAACCATAAGTTGGATCAATTACTAGAATTGGTTTCATCACGACCTAAGGAAATATTACATGACGAGCAAATAGATGATGTAGATGTGATTGAGGATGAAGTGAAAAGTCTAGACCCACAAGGTACCCCACAAGCCCCACCATCATTTAAGGCATACACACTGCACGTGACTTACCCGAAAGTAGTAGGAGACACTTTAGGAATCCCAATGGAGGTAGAACATTTGAACCAAACGCAACTGGAGAATATAGGTTTGAATACTTGTAGTCTCAGTCTTACTCTTAGTTCTAGGGAATTTCCTAGTGTTGATGAACCGGAACCTCCATCTTTACTTCCATCCTTAGATAAACGAGGAACCAACCCACCCATCAACCAATTTAGTCCGGGTAGTTTTAGGATGAAGGAAGCCATTCACACCCCCCCTTCACCTCACGTGGCATATTTCCACCCTAAGGGTGTGTATCGCTACTATCACCCGCACTTAAACTTAAGTGTAGGGAAAACTTCCCCTTTATCTGTTAAATAAGGGTAGAGTCAGGCTCGTGACTCGAACAAAAACAAGCGCTTCTTGGGAGGCAACCCATGTGTATTTGTTTTTCATTTTTATTTGTGTGTAGTATATCTTTTATTGATTGTCTATTCTCATGTTTAATTTTGTAAAAATGCTTTATTTTGTTTTTAACCTCGTCTTAATTGCATATAAAGGTATTTTACATAAGGGGTAAGTGTAGGGAGGATTACACACGTTTTCAAAAGAAACGTAAACATGAGAATTTCAATTAATTAAAAGATATACATGTGTGTTTGTTCGAGTCAAATGCTCGTATCGAGTCATAATGGATGTTTTGCAGGAAATTTTTCTAGATTTTAAAGATAAAAATTTTCCAGAATTTTTCCAGAAAATTGCAGACCAGTTTCTGTCATGATAACCTGACGGCGTCAGGATCGCAACCTGACGACGTCAGGAGGAGCAGAAACAGCTTCTAACTTTTTCTCGTTTTTTGTGCTACTTATAAATTTTTGGAATTTCCAGGTCTTAATTTTCTAGAAAATCTGCAAACATCCATTCCACAAGCATTATATCTTATTTAAGTCTGGAATTACATCTTGTTGTGATTTTTCTTTGTTCGGTTTGATGCGTTGGGTTGTTTGTTTTCTTCAAGTGTGCAGGTTTAATTTACCAAGAAGAAGATACACAAGATTGGAAGGAGCTTTTCACGCAATAATTCTTCTTGAAAAGGATTTAACCACCACTTTACACGGATCCTACCGAGCTAATCAGGGGAGTATTAGTTTCTTTCGTTTTTAATTACCTTCCATTATCATAACTTTGATACTTTCAGGGAACATTGGGGACAATGTTCAGTTTAAGTGTAGGGGGGGAAAATAAAACGGGAACTTTGAAACTATGCTTATCCTTGACTATTTGCTTTGTCCAATTGTGATTGTGTAATAAACCATGAGAAAATGTCGGTTAGGGTAATTTTGGCACCAAATTTAAAATTTTTTCATGACATATAGGAGTGGGCCATTAGTCTTAACAAAAGCGTCTCACGGATAGGAAGTTGCATGACTAGCACAAAAACCCTTTACCACCCAAATTCCACCCAAAATGTGAGGATCGCCCTTAGATTAGTAGGAATTGAAGCATTCATCTTTAATGCTTAGAGTGTGAACCGGTAGTATATTAGATTCTAGAACTTGTTTTGTGATGCATTCCGAGATCGCAAGTGAGACTACACTTGTGTAGTTAGGAATAACTAAATGATAAGAGGCATTAGGATAAACCCTTGTTTGATACCCGTAATATAATTACTTCTTCCACATCGGTTGAGTAATTCCCCCACACCCTTTGCGTTGTACTCATCTTTAGTACACGATACCCCTAGTTAACCCCTCAGAGCCTATCCTTTTCGCGGTTCTCGTGATGTTTCGGTTTTTCCGGAATATCAATGAAGAGCATTGTTTACACCCCACCCCCAAATATACACCCAAATCGCCTTAGCCTACCCTATATGCACTCACTTTTAGTGCATTATTGTTATCACCCCAAACCCTTAGTTCAATTATCTGGTTGCTTGCATGAGTTGCTAAGTCGAGTCATATCCTTTGTATACAGTTTTGGGACGATTGGGATTCATGGGAAAAGTTAAAGTTTGTGAAATGACGGGAAGGGAACGTTAAATTCAAATTCCCTTTGTTTGCATAATAATGTACCCCAAGTGTTTTGATCTTTTCAATTTGGGTCAAATTAGTGTTAGATTAATAAAAACTCAAGTGTAGGGATGTTCCTATAACTTCCTATCATTTTGATGTTACCGTAGAGGATGGTAGAGTAAAAGTGTATGAAAAAAAAAAAAAAAAAATCGAAAAAAATAGAAAAAGAGAAAAAAAATATATAAAAAAAAAACATACGGGCTACCATCCTACATCTATCCTTTAAATTTATGTTTGTTTATTTCTGTTACCTAGAGTTTTAGAGTGTCGAGTCTTGGCTTAGCAAAGCCATTCTTCGTATGCTTGTAACATAGAGATTTTTGACTCGCCACCACTAAATAGCCTATCCCACCAAACCCCTATTTCCCTACCGTAAGCCTAACATTACAACCCTTTAAAAGACCTCTTTGATAGTCTTTCCTAGGTGCTTACGCCAAAGCGATGGAGGTTTGATCTATTCTCAAGCCTATGGTAATCTATGTACTAGGACCGGTTAATGAGTATTTATCTTCCATTTCCTATTTGTTATATTTCATATATACACCCGAGAGAGATGTGAGTATCCAAACACCCCATGTGAGGTGCTAGTATGTAATTTCCGTGCTTGTTATGACTTTTGCGGGGCTTATATGTGTTGTGGACCATTTTAAATCAATGCTTCATGACCCCTAACTTATAAATTAATTGGCTAAAAGCACATTTGCTTGAGGACAAGCAAATACCAAGTGTAGGGATATTTGATAAGGTTTTAAAATGTACCTTTTTGAGGGGTCGTTTAAGCCCTTATTTGATCACTTTTGTATTCGTTATTGCTTAATATCGTTCCTTTTCACTTTTTAGGTCTCTTGAAGGCAAACTGCTGTAATGGCACTTATTTGGACGAAAAGGCGCGGATATATGAAGAAAATGGCCAAAGTCAAGAATCGAGACACTCATGCTGCTAAATTACAAGGGGACGGCGTCACTGCTTATCTGCGACGCCGTCGGAGGATTTTTGTGACTATACAGAAGCCAAAAACCCTAATTTCAAGTGACGACGTCGGGCTTTAAAAGAGTAGGCCGTCGCTACTCAGACGCCTTAGATTTGATCTAGACGACGTCATAAACTGAAGGGGACGGCGTCACAAACATAAGGTGACGCCGTCACAAGCTGATCAAGTCACAACATGCGCGCGAAGTAGCTGATACTGTTTTGGCCATAACTTTTGCATACGAACTCGGATTTAGGTGATTCAAAAGCCCACGCGACCAGAACGAGAAAATATACAGTCTGGTGAAAAAAAAGTCATTGCGACGCCGTCACTCTTTATGTGTGACGTCATCACTCTTTGCCGACAGAAAATCTGCCTATAAATATAACATTATAACTTCACTTTTTGTAAGCCCTAAACCCTAAGTCCGATTCCAGGGTTTAGGTAGGTGTTTTTCAAGCAACTTAAAGGGTTTCAAACACTCTAGAAACATCGTGTAATGGTTTGTTTGTTAATCCAATCCTATGGTATGTCTTCAATTATCATGATTGTTGCTTGCTCTTCATTAATTATGCTTGGCTAATTCACCTAGTGTTTGCTTATGATTGTATGAAACTTGTATATAATTAATTAGATCTTATTGATTTCTTAGTGATGCTTGTGTCTATCTTCATCATTAGGGTGTGACAATTTCAATGAGTCTAATTGGTTTAGTTTATAATTCTTGCATCCTACTGTCTCTTGTTTGATTGGTTGTCTCTTATCTTAATTGTTAATGATCTAGTAATGCGATAGGTCATTCGTTGTGTACTTAATGCTTGATTCATCTTTGTGAACCTTAGAATATAATTACTTGAGTAGTTGTAGGCTAAACCATCCAAAGAGTGCCTTAGAGTAAGAGTTTATTATCCCTAGTGGGTTTTGTAGACGAGACCCTTTGGTAAGTTCAAAGAGTTAGGGAGAAACGCATACCCTACGACTTTAGACACACAACGCGTTAAGAATAAGGACGTGACAATTCAACCATCAATAGGACGTGACAATTCAGTAGGTAGAATTGGATAGCTAGCAAGGAGTAATACATCATAAGTAGATACGCTTCACGTTACTGGTAGACCCATAATTTAGTTAGTATCTTTTGGGATAGTTGACTAGCAACTAATTCCACCCTCCCTCCAAAACCGAGATTCATAAAATATAAAAATACAAAAAGAATCATCCCTCACCTTTAGACTTAAATCGACATACACTTCAGCCTAACGACACTATTCCCCTAGAGAACGATATCAATACCCGTGGCTTACCCTAATACTACACTACAACGATTAGGTTCACTGCCTAGGGTGTTATAAAACTTGCTCGAAGAAAAGGAAGTTCCTTTGACCCCGAACGACGCGTGTAGCGTTATCAGCTAAAATGGAGGATAAAATTTCAGGTCTCCAGAAGTTGACTGTGTTTCAAGGTAATGATATTCGGAGGTTGAAGCACAGGGTGTTCGTTTTGGAGAAAATAAAAAGACCTGGTGTTGCTATTTTGAAAGCTATGAGAAGAAAGAAAAAGAAGGTGGACTTCTCTACTGCTCTGAATGCGAAGGATGTATCCAAACAGGGGAGGAGTGATGGCATGAATTCAGGGGAGGCTGTGGATGTATCTGTTGGTGTAACTATGGAAGAAGATGTTGATATTGGAGATCAAGATTTTTTGGTTTCTGATAAAGATGGGAATGAGGTTGTTCTTGAAAAATTGAAGAATGTTGAGGTAGTGCAGAACACAACAACTGATAGTATACCTGAAACCATGGCTATTGTTCCTACTACTGACACACCCACTGCTATCATAACCACTTCCACTGTTGTCACAACTCTCTCTATATTACCACCTAAACCTAAAGAAGTAGAGAAAGAAGCTGCAAGTACATTGATTAATCTGAGCAAAACATCATCTATTCCTACACCTATCATTGCACCTGCTTTATCTATTCAGTCTACTGCTACTAAACCCAGAGTTAAAAGTTTGGTTATTGGTGAACCTTTGAAGAAGAAAGTGGTTCAATCTGATGTTGGGAAAGGTAAAGAGGTAGTACTGAAGTTTAAAAATAAATCAGAACAAGAAGCTTATGATGAAGAGTATGGAAGAAATTTGTTAGCTGAAGACCAAGCAGCTTTGGATAAAAGAAAGAAAGAAGAAGAGGAAGCTAGTGAGAGATGGTTAGCTATATGGTATGAATCACAAAACTATCTTCAAGCTTCTTTACAAATACTTGATGAGTTTACTCTTGCAAGAATGGAAACTGTTGGATGATGAGGAGAAAGCTAGACTGATGAATGAATGGGCAAGGAATGTGAGCAAAACAAAGAAACAGGTTATAAGAAAGAAACCTCCTACTATGGCTCAGATGAGGAATGTATTGATGAAGATTATCAAGAATTCAGGCATATATGTTTCTGATAATCTCAGTAGGTGTTCATTTGAAAGAATTTTTGAGATTTATGAGAGATGTATGAGAATTAATGATGATTTCTGTCCAATGAATTCTAAAAAGGAAGAAGAGTGGATTAAAAAGGATGATGAATGGATTCAAAGTAAAAGAAAGAGAAAATCTGAGGTTCAGGAGACATCTGATTCTAAAAGATTGAAAGTTGTTGCAGATGAAAATCAAATTATTTCTTATGAGTTTAAGCTTTTAGTTGGAAGTGAAGGAGTTTGGAAAATTCAAATACTCAACAATGAAGTTTCTGAGTATAATAAATTTTCACAAATGCTTCAGTATTTTGATAGAGATGATTTGATGAATCTTTGGATACTACAAGAATAAATTTGGTGAAGTACATCCAAATGATTATCATGAGAGGCTGGTTTATCATAATTTGAAGATTCTATTTGAACCTACTCATGATGAACCTGAATGGCAAGGACTCTACAATGGTCAAGTTACTAGATGGTTTTTATATCAAACTTGTGGAGTTCATGTTTTAACTGTTTCTGGAAAGGTTATTCATATGCTTGTAGAAGGTGATTATCCTCAACTGAATAAGCATCCAGGAATAATTGCTCAGATGTTGAAGCCTGGTTGTATCAAGATGTTAGTATCTTATGATGGTCAAGCTTATGATTTGTTGCTGAAGTATGAGAAGATACTTAAAGCTAGTAAGTGTTTGGCTACATCCTCCAATTCAGATGTTTTGTGCTTAAAGAAAACTTGAGAATTCTGTTGGAATTTATCAAGTTTAGGGGAGGATTGTTGGGTTTTAGGTTCCTTGCATCATGAATTATTCTAAGTACTGGAACCACGGACAGGTTTGATATAACCACGGACAGAAGAGTATAACCACGGATGAAGACAACCGCGGCTAGTAGTATTGTGTAACCACTGATAATATATAGTAAGCACTGCTAGTCTTGTATAGTCGGTTAGTTTATTGTATTAGATAAATATGGAAAAGATATTTATCTTGTAGGTTACGTATTGTATATTGTATAGGACTCCTTAGCCTATAAAAGGAGGTCCTAGGTTAGGTTAGATATACGTATGTTTTATATCTAAGGTCGATACACTTCAAGGTTGCAAAACCCTAATATTGTAAGAGTATTCGTATTAATAAATAATATTGAGGTGTTGAATGTTTACTGTTCTTCTTCTTAAGATTAAGTATTAAATTCCGCGTAATACTTGATAAGCTTTTGTTACGAGTCAGTTTCTATATTAGATCGTTTGCTCAACTGGGATCAACACATGCCATGATTTGTGTTTAATATGACTATACATGTTAAGATTGATGATATGATGGTTTTATTTCAGGCTTGCTACTCGTAAAATTCAGAATCAAGGTCGATTGTTACTCTACGCATAAGGATCACCTTACGCGTAGGCAGTTATGCGTAAGAGTAATCCTACGCGTAACTACTACGCATAAGGTTCTACAATGGGACTACGCGTATCCTGTGAAGGATATGCGTAAACAGTGACCTCTACGCATAAGGTCTACTCTTACGAGTAAGCCTTACGAGGTCTTTACACGCCTACGCGTAAGCCCTACGCATAAGGTCCCCTTTTCCTACGCGTAACATTTCTTACGCGTAAGTTAGGATCCTACGCATAAGCTTTCGTCTACGCGTATATCACTTCTGTTTACGCGTAACTTTGCCAAATCTACGCCTAAGCCTTGATAGACCTTCATTATGAATTGTTACGTGCACAAACTTGTTAATAAACAAATCATATCGTCACGAAACCAATAATGTCACTAATAAACTTAATCGTTTAATATGTTGTGTTAAATATGTGATAACATAAACTTTAAAACTTAAATTTAACTAACTCACAAAACTTATCATGACGACATTGGACTATTGAACAAACAAGTGACTTTGGACTCGTAACAATCTTTAACACCGTACATTCAATAATTAGACAATAAAACCTTCTGTTGACTAACATTATGTCTTTCGATATGTTGGTTCTTTTGGCTAATGTTATTTCAGATCACGACATGGCTGCTCAAATGAATGTGGATGCACCAGAAGTTCTCACAATTGCTGACATCTTCCCCAATGGCTATCCTAGAAAGATTGGAAAGAACAACCTCAGGGTTGACTTTGAAACCCTCACATGCTCAGAATCTTCTTGTCTCATTGCTGTGGATATTCTAAGGAATCATCCCTACCGGAACATGCTCTCACACTCTGCTCAGATACAGAAATCTACATTCAGCAATTCTGGAATTCTATGCAGAAGATCACAGGTCAAAGTGCAGTGACAGTGACACTTAATCACAAACAAGTCACCATCACTCATGCAGACTTACGGGCTGTTCTTCTCATACCTGAAATCGAGCCAACCGACTTCTTTGCCACACCTACTGAGGAGACAGTTCTACAATTCTTGCTTGATATTGGCTATGATGAAGCCTTAGGAGTTATCTCTAAGCATTCTCATGTGGAGCTTAAGAACATTCCTCAACCGTGGAGAACCCTCTACATCATCATCACCAAATCAGTCTCTGGTCGTGATAGTGGCTATGAGCATCCCAAGCTCATGGAACTACAAATCTTCTGGTCATTAATCAACAAAAAAGACATCGAAATCGAAGCACTATTATGGGAAGACATGATGTCATTTCACAAGAAACTTGGCTCAAAGATTCCCTATGTCAGATACACTAAATTGTTGATCCAGAGAGCACTTGGACTTCATCCAGATATTCCACAAAGGCTCAATGACCCAGACAATCACGATATGTTGACTGAACCTATCCTATCTTTCAGAATCAAGGAATCGTCAACAAAGAAACAGGGTGCTGTGTTACCTGATCACCTACTGACTAACGAAATCAAGAAGCTTGAAACATACAAAAGGTATCGGGTAGCAGTAAGAGAAGGCAAAGTTGGTCATCTCGATGAAAAACCTTCTGGAACACCTACTAGGAGAACCAGAAGAGGAAGTGCTGGAAGTGCAGTAAGCACAGAGAGTCAGAGGAAGTATCCCAAAAGGAATCCTCCAAGAAAAAGGATTGTTCCTGCTAAGGAAGCTGTTCCCATTCCAGTACCTAAATCTGAACCGCAAAGAAAGCTAATTGACGAGGACTCAGAAGGTACTGAATTAGAAGAAGAGATTACGTACTCTGAAACTGCTAAAGATGAAACCACAACGGTATCTAAACCTCCCAGTCCTCCAGCTAACATAGGAAAAGGAAAGACTCCTGTACTTGTGCCATATGAAGAAATCTCAGAAAGTGATGAAGAGCAACTAGATACTTCATACAGGAAGAAGTTTAAATTCATTAGACACCTTCAAAAAGCTGAAGAATTTGCAAAAGACCAAATGGGTGGCCCCGGAGGATCAAGTGGTGCTGCCCACTCTTCACCAGATCCTGATGCGGTTAATCAACCCGATAAGGGATCTGGTGCCACCACTCTTGTGCAACAACAAACGCTTGTGGAGGTGTCTACTGAACATAACATTGAGGAACGAGAAAGGATAAGTGATGAATGCCAAGCGATCAAGCTAAATCACTCAAGCCAGCCACTTGTGAATGGCAGACCGTAATCAGCTTAAAACTGCTCAAGCACGAATGCAATGAAGTCCAGGAGAATATAGTGAATCCCCGGGTCGTTATGTCCCACGGAGACTCAATGGTGTGTAAAACACTTGATCAGACGATTGAATGATCACTAAGGATAGTGATCAGAAAGGATTTGATGGATAATTACACTACTGAAAAAGTTTATAAATTAAAGCGACTTAAATACAAATTAAGAAAATTAAAAAGATAAAATATATTAAATAAACGCTATCACTATATTTAAAGTGATGAACGTTTAAAACCTAAAACTTACGTTTAAATAAAAAAAAACTACGTAACGTACAAAACAAAAAGTGATATCTAAGAAATAAAAGTCCTAAAAATATGAAAATGACATTTTTACAAACCTAATGATAAAAGAAAATTTATAGAAAAAGAAAATTATTTTACAACTATTTAATTAATTATTACTAATTAAAAACTATTTTTAATTAATAAATAATAGCTTATAATACAAGAAAATATGAAATAAAGCTAGAAAAATGAAATTAAGACTTAGAAAAATCTAAAATATCATAAAACTAATTTTAAAACTGAAAATATATTTTTTAGACTTTTTATGTATTTATTATTAATTTAAAACTATTTAAAACTAATTAAAATGCTAGAAAATACTATTTAAGCTAAGAAAATTATGGAAAAATATTTTTTTTGACTTTTATATTTATCTTAACTTAAGAAAAATGAAAACTTAGTTTTTTGAACTTTTCTTAATTATTTGTATTAAATGTTATTTAAAAAGTGCTAAAAAGTAATTAAAATGCAGAAAAATAGCAAACCAACTTAGAAAAATCTGAAAATTTCAGAAAAGCTTAAAATAAAGTAAGGAATCTAAGAAAAATGGAAAAACAAGAGCTTGTGTACAAGAATATGAAACTGATGTGGAATGTGCTTAAGAATGAGCACTTGGATAAGCCAAAAGCTACAAACAAGCTACCAACTCATCACAGAAGCTCTATTGTGCTATAATAACCCAAATGCAACAAGTTTTAACAGGCCTTAACCTCTGATTTGCAATTACAACAGATTTGATGTTTTTAATAAATGTGCTTCATCGGTTTTGGGTAGGTTTTGCTACAAAACAAGCACTCAAATAAGCTATAAATCAAAAACAAAAGCTTGAAACCTACACTAGACCTAGCCAACTATTTGTGAACCAATTTAGAGCTAACAACAAGCTCAAATGAGCTCTATGCAATGCTGCACAAAACCACTCAATACACACTCAGTTAAGACTGAGTGTGTGCAGGGCATTTGTGCCATATTGTCAAGTGCTTTTGAGGCTATTAAAAATTTGACAAAAATCTGATAAAATGAGGATAAAGAAATAGACCAGGTGAAGTATTTAGAACAACAAACCTCACTAAATTTGACCCGATAATGAATCCTAGAAAATTCCTCTTAGATTGGCTAAAACCACTTTTCAGTTTTGACTTTTTAAAATGAAGATGAAACTTTGACTTTTTGAGTTTTGATTCAAATTTAAGGGGCTGATCTAGGTGTTATATGATGAAATGACACTAAAGCAACCTTTATCTATGTATTTTAAACACAATTCAAGACTTTGAATTTGCAAAAATCTCAACATTACTGTTGATATAGTTTAAGTTGGATTTTGACTTTGGCAGATAACAAGCACAAAAATAAGACAGATATGAGTTTAAACAAACTAACAAAGCATAACACAACACATTTTATCCCAAAAGCCTTAAATACAGATATGGCATTAAAACCAAACACTCCTTGATTCAACTGTTTTGCCAATTTAATGAGACAAACTCTGATTAAGCTATGATTAATGATCAAACTAAGTTCTCATGACCATATTACAACTATACAAACACATTTAAATCATTGGTGACTACAGATACATAGACAAGCATAAAGCTAATATTGGCTTGAAAATAAAAAGTGAGACAGATACTCACAATTCTGGTGTGCGTGCTAAAACGGAACCAAACCTACTCTATGCTAATCTAATCCAACCCAAATTCACCACTGCATCTCCCATTTTCCATTACCAAGCCCCATTTTGCATCACAATTGACTTTAGTTGACCAGCCATGGAATTTACTTGAAAATGAATTACAAGCTTATCAAAAGCTTATAAAGGCTTAAACAAACTTATTAAAGCTTAAAATAAGCTACTGAAAACTTGGACAATGTAATTTAAACTGAAAAATTTCAACAGTTAACCACAGACTTGAAATTTATATAAAAACTAGGATTGGAACTTCAAAAACACCTTACAATTAAGAGTTACTTTGAGTGTGATACATAAAAGCTTAAATTACAACATTTGGACTTAAATAAAACATTGATAAAAAAAACGACATTAAGAAAAACTTAAAAAACTAACTACTTCCCTATCTTGCTTCTCTCTTTCTCTTTTATAGCTCCAAGATGTTTCCACTTGTCCACTGAACCTTTCCCACCAATAAATTTGGCCGTTGGATGCTTTGAGTTGATATTGACCGTTTGATGTGGATTTTAACAGGTGAAGGGTTGAGTGAAGGGGTAGAGGAATCATTAAATGATATTTGTTTTTTGTTGATGTGGAGGGGACAAGGAGGGTGATATGGAGAGAGGGAATGGTGGCGAGTGAAGCGGTGATAGCGATTGGGACTTGTGAGAGCGAAGAAAAAGCGCGCCAAGATTGACTGTTTTATTTGACCATGGGATTTACCAGATATAATAATAGGGGGGTCACAAAACAGGGGGGGTCCCAAAAGGTTTTATGGCAGGGGTCCAAGGGGTTTGAAGGGTCCAAAATGGGTTTAAAGGCTTAATAACTATAGGGACCATATGTGTAAGATCTGAAAATTGAGGGACCTATTCTGCCAATACCTCAAAGTTGATCCAAGGGCTGAAAGTGACAATCATAAAAATTACAAGGACCAAACTTGCCATTTTCAAACTTTCCAGGGGCCATTTTTGACATTTTTAAAACTTGAGGGACCAAAGTTGTAATTTTGCAATTTTATATTTCAAAGGTTTGTTTTGACAACTTTTGAATCCCATGGACCTTAAATGACATTTTGCTTAATTTTAATATACCAGGGGACTTTTTTGACAACTTTTGAAACTTGAGGGACTAAAAGCTGCCATTGTTGCAAATTTGATCGTTTTCATCGATTTTGATATTTTTGTTTTTAAAACACATAAAACACTGATTTGTGATATTTTGATCATTTTGATGCATTTTTGAGTGTTTTCAGATGATTTTGCAGTTTATATAGTACAAAAATGATGAGTATTTAGACACTCATCAATCCCCATATTGAAGATATTGCTAGTCCCTAGCAATGATTTAAAGCTTTAATGGATTTTAAAAACTCTTTACCAAAAGCCATCACTTCTGGAGTAGCCAAATGTTTCAGTTCAAGTAAGAACCTTGGTACTCGATAACCAAATGATTTTGAGCAAATCATAAGGCGTATAAGGATTTGATGTGTCTTTAAGGAGCCGTACCCTACGGACTAGCCAACTCTTAGATAAATTATCGGAATTATCTTTGGTGAGCTGAATACCAATTATGGATTTTCCACTGCCTTTACCACAAGCCATAACTGCTTGGGCTAGCCAACTCTTCACTTTTAAGGATATGGTGAGTTGAGAACCATACAATTTTGGGCAAATTGCAAGCCATATAAACGGTTTTGAGAAATCTTTACCAAGAGCCGTTTGCTCCTGGATTAGCCAATCCTTTTGTCTTCTGAGACATGGCGGATGATAACCAAATGAGTAAGTGTAAAACACTTACTCCAAAAAAATTTTGGCCAGCGGGGTGGGTAGATAATTACATGATAAAATTCGTGAGAATTCCCCCACACTTAGAAATGAATATTGCCCTCAATATTCAAAGTACCGGCGGTTATGCCAAAACAAAGAACGTAAAAGGGAAATACTACGGCCATTATTTGAATTTTTTTTTTTTTTTAAACTTATATATATACACAACATGTGGGGCAATCCCCCCACACTAGGGTGGTAGAAAATAGAAAGAAGTCAGAAATATGGGTGAAAACCCATATGGTGTGTGCTTGTTTTTGATTTCGAGTCGCTAGCTTGACTCGACCCCGCATTAATTGGTTCATGGGGAAGCAAAGTGGAAGAAACAATCTCCATCGGACTTTCAATCAAGATGTTTGGACAAACATTTGAAGCACGTGAAAGTTCCACACCGATGAGATATACATAGAACCGGCTCAAAAATGATAAATAAAAATGCCGGATCAAAATAGTGTCCTCATTCGGAAGGAATTAAGACATGGAGAAGTCACACCGTATGTGAAGAAAAGAAAGAAAATCATGATAAAAATCATGACTAACTCCTCATTATCGGAAGGGGAATTCATGATTTTTGGATCATGAATCTCATCAGTGAGGATAGAATCGTCATCACATGATGGCAGAGATAAGTTAGAATACAGAGGTGGGACAAGTGGTGTGCTCTGAGAGCTAGCAATTTCCACCACTTCCGTGATGGTCTCGTATCGAATCGGACATTTCATCGAAACGAGGATTTACTTTCCCAAAAGTGTAGTCATTATTAAATTCAAAAAGAGGATTTGAGAAAATCCCGGAAGTAACCTCCGAAATGTCAAGAGAATCACAAAAGGCAAATCACACTCACTATCGGATATATCCTCGGACTCACTGGGATTGGGGTAGGATTCTCAACATTAGGCGATTCCGTTCCGAAATAGTCTTTGAGATGATCATCCTTCATTATGAGAGAGTCTTTGGAAGCAATAATAGGTAAGATAGGTGTGATAGCAATAGACCGAGGGAGTTGAGAAATAAGATCGTTCAATTGAATAGCACTCTCCTCGTCGTCCTCATAATATTCCCTCATTTGAATAGTATCCTCATCATCATCGTCATCATATCAGATTCTTATATTCATCTGCTTTGGAAGCACACACCATCCTTTTCATTTGTAGCTTCTTTCTCATGCGTATTTCTTCGAACTTTGTGGAAGATTACACTCCTCGTAATCATTGAGATCCTTTGTGAAGGCTCGGAAGTCGATGGCCCGATGGAATCTTGTGGGGGTTGGAAATTGTCAAAACCGGGAGAATTGGAATTGTGAAAATTTTGATTCATCGGGTGACATTCAAAAGTCGCATGAGGACCCCGAATTCTCTACAATGAGATAATTGGGAAAATAACTTTCACCAAAGTTCTGATTGTAACATGGTTCGGGCTCATAGACAAGCGGGACCCGTGGTGGACAATCAAAACCGTAATGAGAATCATTCCCACAAAACTCGCATGAGTAGGATTCGTATTGGGGTTGTGGAGGTAGGTAGGAAAAATCGGGTGTTTCATTTGAATTGGAATCGGGATTACCGACAAACTTGTCTCCGAAACTCACATTGGTACATCACCGACAATTTCCACCGTTAAATGGACCTCCACACCAGGAACATGTCGAAAACCATGACATGAAGAATTAAACAGATAAGAGGGATAAGAGATGAAGAATTAAACGGTTATAGAGGATAAGGAATGGAGAATTAAACAGATTAGAGGGTAAAGGAATGGAGAATCAAACAGATTAGAAGATAAAGGATGGATATTTTTGGATTTTTGAAAAACAGGCTATAAAAACAAAGAATGAAAATATTTTTGGTGCTTTAGCACTTTAGGAAAAGTGTTAATGAACTTTTTGGATTTTCTGATAACTTTACAAAAACTTTTTACAAAAGATGGGATATGTGCAAGAATGGGTCTGAAAAAGGCTAAACACACGCTAAAGCCTCATCATGGCGTAAAAATTTGATCTTCGCTGAAAACTTGATCAAGCTAAATCACTCGCCTGGCCACTTGTGAATGGCGGAGTAATCGACTTAAAACTGCTAACACGAATGCAATGAAGTCCGGAGAATATAGTGAATTCACGGTCGTTATGTCCCACGGAGACTCAATGGTGTGTAAAACACTTGATCAGACGATTGAATGATCACTAAGGATAGTGATCAGAAAGGATTTGATGGATAATTACACTACTGAAAAAGTTTATAAATTAAAGCGACTTAAATACAAATTAAGAAAATTAAAAAGATAAAATATATTAAATAAACGCTATCACTATATTTAAAATGATGAACGTTTAAAACCTAAAACTTACGTTTAAATTAAAAAAAACTACGTAACGTACAAAACAAAAAGTGATATCTAAGAAATAAAAGTCCTAAAAATATGAAAATGACATTTTTACAAACCTAATGATAAAAGAAAATTTATAGAAAAAGAAAATTATTTTATAACTATTTAATTAATTATTACTAATTAAAAACTATTTTTAATTAATAAATAATAGCTTATAATACAAGAAAATATGAAATAAAGCTAGAAAAATGAAATTAAGACTTAGAAAAATCTAAAATATCATAAAACTAATTTTAAAACTGAAAATATATTTTTTAGACTTTTTATGTATTTATTATTAATTTAAAACTATTTAAAACTAATTAAAATGCTAGAAAATACTATTTAAGCTAAGAAAATTATGGAAAAATATTTTTTTTGACTTTTATATTTATCTTAAGTTAAGAAAAATGAAAACTTATTTTTTTGAACTTTTTCTTAATTTTTTGTATTAAATGCTATTTAAAAAGTGCTAAAAAGTAATTAAAATGCAGAAAAATAGCAAACCAACTTAGAAAAATCTGAAAATTTCAGGAAAAGCTTAAAATAAAGTAAGGAATCTAAGAAAAATGGAAAAACAAGAGCTTGTGTACAAGAATATGAAACTGATGTGGAATGTGCTTAAGAATGAGCACTTGGATAAGCCAAAAGCTACAAACAAGCTACCAACTGATCACAGAAGCTCTATTGTGCTATAATAACCCAAATGCAACAAGTTTTAACAGGCCTTAACCTCTGATTTGCAATTACAACAGATTTGATGTTTTTAATAAATGTGCTAAATCGGTTTAGGGTCGATTTTGCAAATACAAAACAAGCACTCAAATAAGCTATAAATCAAAAACAAAAGCTTGAAACCTACACTAGACCTAGCCAACTATTTGTGAACCAATTTAGAGCTAACAACAAGCTCAAATGAGCTCTATGCAATGCTGCACAAAACCACACACACACTTCAGTTAAGGCTGAGTGTGTGTGCTTGGTATTTTGCCATATTGTCAAGTGCTTTTGAGGCTATTAAAAATTTGACAAAAATCTGATAAAATGAGGATAAAGAAATAGACCAGGTGAAGTATTTAGAACAACAAACCTCACTAAATTTGACCCAGTAATGAATCCTAGAAAATTCCTCTTAGATTGGCTAAAACCACTTTTCGTTTTGACTTTTTAAAATGAAGATGAAACTTTGACTTCTTTGAGTTTTGATTCAAATTTAAGGACTGATCTAGGTGTTATATGATGAAATGACACTAAAGCAACCTTTATCTATGTATTTTAAACACAATTCAAGACTTTGAATTTGCAAAAATCTCAACAGTTAACTGTTGATATAGTTTAAGTTGGATTTTGACTTTGGCAGATAACAAGCACAAAAATAAGGCGGATATGAGTTTAAACAAACTAACAAAGCATAACACAACACATTTTATCCACTTTGCAAAGCCTTAAGTACAGATATGATGACAAAACCAAACACTCCTTGATTCAACTGTTTTGCCAATTTAATGAGACAAACTCTGATTAAGCTATGATTAATGATCAAACTAAGTTCTCATGACCATATTACAACTATACAAACACATTTAAATCATTGGTGACTACAGATACATAGACAAGCATAAACTGCAATATTGGCTTGAAAATAAAAAGTGAGATAGATACTCACAACTGTCCAGCTGGTGTGCAGGCTAAAACCAGAACCCAAACCTACTCTATGCTAATCTAATCCAACCCAAATTCACCACTGCATCTCCCATTTTCCATTACCAAGCCCCATTTTGCATCACAGTTGACTTTAGTTGACCAGCCATGGAATTTACTTGAAAATGAATTACAAGCTTATCAAAAGCTTATAAAGGCTTAAACAAACTTATTAAAGCTTAAAATAAGCTAACGAAAACTTGGACAATGTAATTTAAAGAAAAATTTCAACGATTAACCACGACTTGAAATTTATATAAAAACTAGGATTGGAACTTCAAAAACACCTTACAATTAAGAGTTACTTTGAGTGTGATACATAAAAGCTTAAATTACAACATTTGGACTTAAATAAAACATTGATAAAAAAAACGACATTAAGAAAAACTTAAAAAACTAACTACTTCCCTATCTTGCTTCTCTCTTTCTCTTTTATAGCTCCAAGATGTTTCCACTTGTCCACTTGAACCTTTCCACCAATAAATTTGGCGTTGGATGCTTTGAGTTGATATTGACGTTTGATCATTTTGGCCAAAGTGGATTTTAACAGGTGGAGGGTTGAGTGAAGGGGTAGAGGAATCATTAAATGATATTTTTTTGTGTTGATGTGGAGGGGACAAGGAGGGTGATATGGAGAGGAGGGGAATGGTGGCTTGGTGGCAGGTGATAGCGTTGGGAAGACGAAGAAAACGCGCCAAGGGTGTTTTATTTGACCATGGGATTTACTGGATATAATAATAGGGGGTCACAAAACGGGGGTCCCAAAGGTTTTATGGCGAGGGTCCAAGGGTTTGAAGGGTCCAAAATGGGTTTAAAGGCTTAATAACTATAGGGACCATATGTGTAAGATCATCGAAAATTGAGGGACCTATTATGCCAATACCTCAAAGTTGATCCAAGGGCTGAAAGTGACAATCATAAAAAGTACAAGGACCAAACTTGCCATTTTCAAACTTTCGGGGCCATTTTGACATTTTTAAAACTTGAGGGACCAAAGTTGTAATTTTGCAATTTTATATTTCAAAGGTTTGTTTTGACAACTTTTGAATCCCATGGACCTTAAATGACATTTTTCTTAATTTTAATATACCAGGGACTGTTTTTGACAACTTTTGAAACTTGAGGGACTAAAACTGCCATTGTTGCAAATTTGATCGTTTTCATCCGATTTTGATATTTTTGCATTTAAAACACATAAAACACTGATTTGTGATATTTTGATCATTTTGATGCATTTTTGAGTGTTTTCAGATGATTTTGCAGTTTATATAGTACAAAAATGATGAGTATTTAGACACTCATCAATAAGACTGAGAAAGAAAAGACTGATGAAGAAGCTAAGGCTCAGACGGAAGAAAAGGCTAAATCTGGACAAGACGACGAAGAGAATTATGATGATTATCTTCTCAACAGTCCAACTCGTTCCAAGGAGGATGCTTCTGCACCTCCTAAGGACCCCGAGCCTCCTCATGTCTCCTCCTCATCAGATTCATCATCTCATTCCTCACCACCACCATCTAAAAGATCAACCAAATCAACATCCAAATCAGTGAAGAAGCCTACTCGATCTTGGATATCTCATGCTCATAAAAGAATTGGGAATGCTGTCAAACAAATCAGAAAGAAAGACATCATCCAAAGGAAGATGAATTTCTATGCTGATCAGATACAGTATATTCATGATGATCTCGACAAGATGCAAGAGGAAAGGGAGTATGTCCAGAAGCTCATGAAAGATGATCTTCAAGGAAAAATGGATGAAATGATCAAAGGATACACTCAACAGTTCCTTATGGAGGTCGTTCCGAATCTGACAAAGCAGATGTATACCAGACAACTGTATCCAAATCTATTGCATCTAGCCAAACAAGCCATGAAATCAACTCCGATGAATTTAAGCATCAATCCAGTTGAATCTACAATCTTCTCGGATGATGAATTGGTGAACCGGCTAGTAGCACAAATGTCGAAACGCTCTGCAACGTTTGCCTCACACGAAGCTAAACTGTTTGAAGCTCTATTGGAATACCAACTCAGGTCCTCATTCCGAGAAGAAGCTGTAAGGCCCAAACGTTCAAGAGATGATGAAGACAAAGATCAGGATAAGGATAAAGAGCCCAAACGCACAAAGAAGTCTGATGTATCATCCTCTATTCAGTATTCGATGCAACCTCCACCACAACGGACTCCTACTCAACAAAGATCTTCTCCTCCATCTTCTACTGATAAACCTCAGGATTCTTCTGAATTACCACCCGAGACTCAGAAAACCGGTGATCACTTTGAGTATACGGGTGGTGATGATGAGGAAGTCCGTGAGCCCCTACAACAACCCACCTCTCCCAAACAAGTTAAGAAACCAGAATCCTCATCTAGGCCAAAACAAAAGAAGAAGAAGGCGCCAATGACTGACGTCGTATCATGGTTAGATGAAGATACAACACAGGAGTTTGAATGGTTTTCTACACTTGTCAATTCCACTCCCTACCCTGAAGAAGGTCAAGATCTGGTAGACGGTAATACTTTGGAGCATGCTAAGATTATGCAAGAAAAGTTCCATGTGAAGAAGATGACGAAATCCGAGTTGAGGCGAATCAAGAATGAAGCTTTTCAACTATGGAAAGATAGCTCAGAAAGTGCCATCGAGGTCGAATATCACCTTGAAAACATTGCTCGAGCTATGTCTAACAACATGGATTGGCTCAACCCAGAAGCAAACATCGACTTTACCAAACGGGACAACCCTCCATATTACACCGACTGGTCTAAACCACAATCAACGATCGGCCAACCAGATGAACCTAGGATTCCATTCAGATATTTCTTCAACAAAGACTTGGAATTTCTTCTACACGGTGGCGATGGCTCAAGGAAATACGCTACATCTTTGACACTTCCATTCCCAGCAGCCATATACTCAAACTGCATAGCTATCGAGGAAAGAGCTAATCACTTGTTCTCCAACAAAGTGGAAGCATACGACCGAGATGCAATGTACGGGATTCATCATTGGCCGGAACGCCGAAGAATCTACTACCGAAGCTGCCAGGTTCAGAAGTCTCAACATGCAGTGTTCAGTACTAAGGATATCGTTGCCATCAAACACGTTGATCTGTCGACCAAATGGGACTACACTTTTCTCAAGAAGATTGTGGTCAAAAGGCAAGATGAACGGGACTATGCATTCTCTAAAGCTGACTTTGAGAATTTGTCTCTCAACGACATTGAAGACATGTACCTTGCCAAAGTACAGGGTCGCATGAGGCAATTTTCAACTGAAGTACAACGTGAATTCATCAAGTCACTGCTCATCTTCATCAGAAGCATAGTCATCAAGGAACGTGTAGAAGATCTCCAGCTGGCTGTTGAATCATATCAAACCCGTGTTAACTTCACCCCACCTCAGCTTGATCTTCCCGACATCAACCAGCTCTCACAATATACACTCATCAGCAAACCATTCGGTGTCGTTTACCGCAGTGAACTTCGACGAAATTGCTTAATGGCTTGTAGCGATCTTCACAAATTTGGGGATCACACTTTGAAGATGGTTAGGGACGGATTGGCTTATAGGTTGAAGGATATACGTCAAATGATTGGGTCTCCTAAGCGATGGAATTCTCAGGATCGAAGGGATGTGAGGAGAATCATCAAGATGATTGATGAAAGGTTGTATAGAAGGGATCAGTTCAGAAGATTGGAAAGCTATGTTGGTGGTCGATCCAGGATTAACATCACCGGCTTTCAACGCCCGATTCACACTCCTGGCGACATCTCTGGACTTCCTGGTACCCCTTGAATTGCTTCTTTCATTATAAATTTGGATGTGTGATTATATATGTCAATGGCTTGTGCACACATAACAGTGTACAACCCGTTCTAGTTAAGAAAGGACCCTGTGGTACGTTTCAGTGCCACAATCCTTATAAAAGGAGCGAAAGCTTCTTACTTTTGAGTAAAACCTATCAAACCTTTCATTTTTCAAGGTTTTGCTCAAAAGGACAAGTACTTCCCCGTATGATTTTCAAAACCTCAACCGTTTATATCACTAGTTGAGGGGGAGTATTTGAATTAAAACTTTGTTCACAAATTGTTCATAATGGTCATCTTCCTGCAACACTCGAAATGGTCATATTTATTCTCAACTTTTCAAAAATAACATTTTATATGCCATTTTTTAGGGGGAGAAAATTATGTGATAAGAAATATGTTGTGTATATGCAAATGAATCTTTGTGTAATAGACTTAACCAACGAATTGACGGTACTAAACTGTTAGTAACTCGAAAAGACTTGTCTGGGACGGGTAATAATTTCAAGCTAGTTCGCTAGTAATGTAAACGTGTCTCGCAAAGGACTTGTCAGTAGAAAGTACCATTCGAGAAACTCTTGGTAGACACGAACTCTGACGGGTATGACAACCTTTTGAGGTTAGTCTACACCTTCAAGGTAGTTATTAGAGCTAGTTGTCACCTAAAAGCTGACAATGTAACTCTTTAACTATGCAACGTAACCGTGTCTCATGGGATTGTCTATCTTGAGTTGATCAATTCAAAAGTGCGCGCTCTTCCCACACAGTGCAGATTTCCGTCAAAACTCTAAAGCACATGTGGAGGGGGAGTATTTCTGCTAAAAGACAAAACTCTCACAGTGGTTCAAACATGTTCTTCATTTACAAACCCTTTGAGAGACTTTCTTGAAAATTGGTTTTATGGCAACATAGGTTAGTCATGGAGTGATAAGGTGACTAAGGTTAGGAATAACCGTCCTATGATCCGCCAGAGCCGGAGGGATCTACCCAAGGACATCACAAATAGTTACTACTTAGAAGTCCTTAGGTATGATTATAAAAAAAGGAGAAAATGAGAATCGGAGAAAGAAGGAGTTGAAGAATTAAAAAGAAATGCAAAGAAAAGGGTGAAAAGAAATAACCCTCCAAATTATTCAACTTAGGGCAGACACCGGGTTCAATTCATATGCTACTGGTTGTCACTTAATGACACCGGTATTAAAGATTAAAAGTCGTCATGGACCCAGTGACGCATGCACTAAACCTTCTTAGCCACTCAAGTTTCTCTCTACAGAAGCTTGTTTCATTCTCACAGGGAACCCTACGTAAACTATTGGCTTTCTCTTAGAGATCGCTGGTATTGAAGAAGGAGACCCTCTCCCTAGTCTCCGCTCAGGAAAACCAAAACGCACTATTGAGTCTAGAGCCACGAGATTCATCAAAAGATCTTTTAGGTACACTTGACATTTTATCACTTGACGTTCAACAATAAGAATTTCAGTGGTACATTATCGAGTCCTTCACAGATCTTAGCAATCTATCGAGAACATTTATGAGAGGTTCACATCTGTGATCCTCAGTGATTGAATGGAAACTCCTGCCAGGGTCAACATCAAACAGCCACGGCAGCTTCACTTCGGTAACTCCACGTGGATTACGCTTAGTGTGTCTCAAACGGTCTACAATCGTGAGGTGATGCTTGATGTACCTCAGCAACTCATATGAACTGTAGATGTACTTCGGTACATCGCGTTATCTCACTTGTGGGACTCCGGTTCAGGAACGGCCTTTGTGAGAATTAACACTCTCGAAGTTCAAACTTGTAAGTGCCGGAATCCCCTTATTACTAACCGTTTTAAATGTTTTCTTCTTATGGAAGCTCCGGAGCGGGATGATCGTACAGATTCTTCTCATGCTCACGCCAACATCATCACTAATGGAAGTTCTATCCAAAAGCAACACAACAGTCAGAATGATTCTTCGTCAAATCAAAGAATCTACAAAGTTAAAAGACTTAAAGAACTTCATCAGTACTGAATTCCAACATCAACGAGCGTGTGAGCATGTTGAAGAATGACGTGGAGACATTGTAGCAGCGAAGCAGACCTGAAGCAGACTTGATGCAGACAACAACATACTATCACTTTCATCACAAAGAACAATGATCAAAGAACAAAGTTAAAGAGGACGTCAAAACATAACTGTTCAAAGAAAACTATCTCTCTACACTGGGGAGATTGTTCGAATCAAGGCAATTCTTCTCACAAGAAAGAAGAATGTCAGAAGTCGTCAGAGCTACTATTACATCAACGCCTTCACCGTTCATCACCAACACTTGAGGGGGAGATTGTTGGAATCACTCCTAAACTATAATTCAAGTGTTAGTTATTCTTATGTAATAGGTAGCTTATTATGGCCTTTATGTTTGTTATTAGCCTTAAGCTTATGTAGAAGGCCCATGAGCTTAGGCCCAAGCCCATAAAGGAAAGGAAGGGAACTAGGAGTGTTGTCCTAGCTTCCCTCCTATAAATACTCTTGTAAACCTTCATTTGAAGGTTGGTTGTTCAATTTACTCTCTTTCACATACTCACGCATAACCTTTCTTCATTGTCTTACGCGTATGTGTGTTAGTATATTGTTCATCCGCCTCTTCTCTTTCTAAGTAAGCTTGTGTTGTAAATCTATTGACCTAACATTAGCTTTGTACCGGAAAAAGGTGTAAGCAACATTGTGAAGGCTTCTCCGCCAAGTGAAGGAGTTTGTTGACATAGTGCTTGAACTCTCGAGTAGGTGACTCGGGGAGTGGAGTAGGGCAAGGAAGGTGTCCTTGTAGCCGAACCACTATAAATCGGTTGTGTCATTTCTATCTCTTAACTTTACTTATTTGCTTGCATTATCACTAGATCTATATGTTCTCAACATCCATACGATTTCACGTAATATCGAATCTCAAGTTTTTTGAAATCAACTTAAAATCGGAAAAACTATTCAAACCCCCCTTCTAGTTTTCCACAAGAAGATTACGGCGTAACTCCCCCAAAGACTATGACGTAACTTATTAGGTCAAATGAGGTTCCACGCCGCTGATAACTACGCCGTAAATATTTCATCAACTACGGCGTAACCAAGTAATATTGAAGATACGGCGTAACCACTTATAAGGTTACGCCATAACCAGCAGATCTAGTGCAAATTACAAAGAAATTGAATATTATGGCGTAACTCTTATATTAGTTACGCCATAACCCAGATCTGGCCTATAATACCCCACGATTTCCAACATTTTAGAGCATCCCATTCCACACACCACAACCAAAGAACGCGGGAAGAAGCCAAAGGCAGGTCTAGAGGAGCATACGGAGCTGTCTCCAAGGGAGAAATCACTCCCCTACGATAAGCATTAACATTTTTATCTTTTATTTACTTTCGATTCATGTATTTCGTAACTTTAAATATTGAATTGATTTGTATGGTTAATATGAGCGGCTAAGCACCTTTTGGTGCTGGCCTAGTTATGATTCCTTAATTGTTTTGTTTGTGTTTACATTACTTCAGTATAATTATTTCTAAGTGTATGCATGCATAGTTTATTGGTAGCTACCCTTGTTTTGGTAGTTTTGAATGGCGATAAAGGCTAGTTGCTTAGGAGATATGACCAACTGGCCCTAAGTGAGTAGAATGAGACGGGAAGGGTAAGATATGACCAACTGAAGACCCTTTCTACTTGTGCGATTTGACCAACTGATCACCTACCGTTTTGATGAACTTAAGAATTAGGGGTGAGTGTTTAAGTTGCTAACGCCCGGGCACTCACTATTATAAATTTAGCATGTAGCGGTACTTAATGACTTGGCTTAGGGGACCAGAACAACTGGACTTATGAAGGGACACCTGACTTCTCCAGTGGTGGCATCTTTGCTGATAGGTTAGGGCGAATTGACCAAATGCTTTCCTCTCGAATTTGACCCCACCTGAAGTAATTGGAAGTAAGTAGATGTAGACATTACTAGCTAGGAGGAATAACTAGGTTAGCACCACTCTCCTCTATTGATTAAACCTTTGCCTTTTATCTTCTTTAGTAGTTAATTAATTAATTCCTTATCAATATCATATTAAAATCTGTGACACCTAGACTTAGTAATAATCCAACACACATAGCTCTTGGGACGACCTCGGTTTTACCGAATACTACACTACACACGACCGGGTACACTGCCTGTTAGTGCATTAGAATAGACCATAGGTATAACGAGACTATATAAATATTAAAACCTGGTCAGTAAAACCTGCATCACTCATCAATAACTTCACCATCAACAAAATCCTCATCGGAATCTGAAAAATAAAAAAAGTCCCTTCTCATGGTCAGTATCATGGTTGGATTCATCACTAAAATCATTACCAAAGTGATGGTCGGGTGAAAGGTTGAGTGGATTCGCGTCCTCTATAGCGGGGGCTGAAACTGGTAGTGTGAAGTTTCTACGAACAAACACACGAAGAAAAGACAGACTAAGAGAAATATACAGAAGAAAAACAAAAATCTCACTCGATAGGAATCCAGTGAGTAGACCTAAGTGAGATAGAAAACGAACCTAAACTATTCCACGACAACGGCGCCAAAAACTTGATGCGGTGGATGTAACCTCCGAAAGAAGTTTTACAATCCTCCTAGGCAGTGTACCTAACCATTGTAGTGTAGTATAGGTAAGACTCTGGAGATTGATCGTTCTCTAGGGGAATAGTGTTGGGAAGGTCGAGATGTATGACAAATAGGTCTTAGGTGACGATGATTATTTTTATCTTTTTATATTTTTTAAAAGCGAAGTAAAATTTTGGTATTTGAATTAGGGGTTTGATTATCAACTAATTAAACTACTAATTAAACTAATTAAACTAGTGATTAAAACTAAATTGAAAATAAATAAAAGGGGATTATTATGATAGATAAAAGCGTATTTACTTAGATTTCATTACTCCCTAGTTATCTCCTATTGATTAGTCGAATTGTCACATCCTTGTTTAATTGGCGCGCTTTATTCTATTATTAGTAGGGAGGTGCCAAATGCCCTAACTCTATGAATGTATTGATCTCCTCTAAGAAACCGGGATCGCCAAGTAACCTAAGTTATCTCACCCAAATCTCCTATTATCAACAATCATAATTCACGAAATAAACACAACGAAAGTATACAAGTGCACTCTAGGACATGAATACATTGTTTAGGACATTTAAGATCACAACACTAAAGGAAGAAGCAAGTTTTACTAACCTAACGTATAACAACCATTTAAACAAGAGACGACAATCAATAGTTAACTACTAGGTTTCATTACATCTAAGCAAACAACATGTTAAATTAGCTAGACATGTTAAAGACAAAGAAACAAGTAATCATAATCAAGCATGAATTAAACATAGTTATAGAAGAGATTAAGAGACTTATCTCTTATTGATAGAGGGTGTTAAAACCCTAAAAACACTATAAAAATCAGACAAAAGTCGTACACCAAAGTTACTTTTCAAGTGTGCAAACTTAATGTGGAAAATTCTAACACTGTATATAGATTTACAGTTGCGACGACGTCACGTTATAGCTATGACACTGTCAAGTAGCCGCCATTAGGGTTTCGTCTCTTCAAAGTCACCCTTGTGACGAGTTCACTTTGTAACTTCAGAAGCCAACCAGAATTCTCTGGTGCCGTCTCTCTTTGATTTTTCAAGGCCATCACATTATAATTTTCACAGAAATTTCCAGCTCTCTTAACAAGTGACGGCGTCACTTGTTACTTTTTCATTTTTTCACTGAGCCATCTCTAGTTAAATCTAGGTTGTTTTGGTATCTTCGTTTGCAAGTGACGGCGTCACCTTATGGGTTTTGACGCCGTTTGGTACTCTTTTCTAGACTTTTCATGACTTGATCGTTTTCTTCACATTTTCATCCATTTTTTTACAAATATGCATGATTTCCAGCTTTTGCTTCCAAATTACCTAAAAAATGAAAATGAATGAATTTAGGCAATATTTGATCATAAATACATTAGTTTAAATGACCCCCTAAAAGCGTACATTTTAAATCCTTATCAACATCCATGTATTTATATACTTATTGTAATCCCTATTATGGTCATTCAATTCGCATACATTATCATGGTATCACAAACACAATCTTTCTCGTAAAACATCTCCTAAACCCTAATATCCAATCTCTATTTTTTCAAGCCGTTGTTCTCCTTTTCCCCATCACATATCACGTATCGATTACATGTCCATAATAATATACCTAATTTAATACAAAACATCACACTCCATATTCAATCCAAATTATAGCTTCATCTCCTTCATTTACAGCATCTCATTATGGTTAATATATACACACCTCTCCGCACCACCATCTCCCAACCCGATAAAATGTTACCCCTCCCTTACATTACCACCCTCGCCTCGGTTAAACTAGAAGTTGAAAATTATAACTACTCTTTGTGGTGTTTCTTTGTCTAGAACCATTGTGAAGGGTCCGAAGTCTTGGACCACATCAAAGTGAAAGAGACATCATCAAGTGTTGAAGGCATCACTCCTCCCACTGCCGAATGATTAAAGATAGACTCCCTCATTAAGTCTTGGATCTTTCTTGCATGTAACGATGTTCTTATTAAGCGTCTTGTTAAGGCTAAACCTAATACCGCCTTAGCGCATGAAGTTTCCTTGAAAAAGTTTTCTTAGACAATAAGAGGACTAAAACCATTGCTTTACGAGGCGAGTATAGGTTTTAGAAATGGGTGACTTGACTGTCGATGCATATTTTGCCAAAATAGAGTCCATTGCTACCTTGCTATGTGACCTCGGTTTACCTATAGACGATGAGGATCTTGTCACTTATACCATTAACGGTTTAAGTGATTGTTTTACTCACGTGACGAGCATCATTTCCCATCGCGATCCTTTCCCTGACCTTGACATTGTTAGATCAATAATTTTAACCGAGGATCTTCGTCTCAGACATAAGGCGAGTCCAACTTTGTCCTTAACAACCTCCTCGTCTCCTACCGTACTGTTAGCCGAAACAACTACGCATCCTAACAGAGACTCTAGACCTCGTGATTCTCGTGTACCCACTTTGATAAATGTTTATATTCACTTTAGTCATATAGGAATGTGCAAGTGGGGTAACGGTTGACGCTTCATACATGATTCATCTCAAAGAAATGGTGTTGTGACTAATCACAACTCTTTGTGGTCTGCTTCCTCAAAACGTCAAACAGTTCAAACAACTACACCAAATAACTTTAATAACATGGACAATTCACAACTTATGCAACTTGTCTAGGCCTAAAAAAGGTTACTATCCCAATGGTTTAGCAGAAAACATTAACCAAGCCCACCGTTTGCTACATAGCCAACAACAACAATTTCGCAATACTAGGTCTAATAACACACCTCCACCACTTGATTTTGATACTGTTCTACTGACCCACTATTTGGCTACTATTCCTCAATCACAACAGGAGGTATCAACGGCCTCACAGAATGGCTTGGGTTCATTTTCGGGTTACAATGGTCAAGAAACTGTCCTTCCACAAACCTTTAACACACTGAATTATTAGGATTTCGGACTGGCCAGGTGGAACATGGATACAGGTGCGTCTTCTAATTTAAATTCAGATGCAAATAGTCTTAGTACTATTTATAATCATAGCATTTATCCGTCAGTCTTTGTTGGTAATGGTAACTCTATACCTCTCACCAACATGGGCCATAATTTGTTGCCTAACACTCACCGTCCTCCATGTAAACTTTATTCTCAACTTGGGGACATTTTAACCATGTTTATGTCCTTTTCATTTAGTTTAGGCTTTGTAGTTTAAAGTTTTTCTAATTATAATTAGTCATTAATATTATACCAAAACATTATAACAACAAAATAAAACAACTATATTATGTTCCCCAAAACAATAATTTTGCCAAACTAAAACCAATTGCCCCTAATAACCAAAGCCTTTATGAAAGGGATATTCTTGTGTAAAACCACTGCTATATTAATTTCATATGACACATGGTCAATATTCAAACACAGGCCATGGAACATTATTCATAAGTTGCCCAAAAATATTATGTAAGGTTTCCCAATAGTACTAGTTGCCAGAATACACTTTGAATGTATTTTAGGATGATCTTAAATCTTAAGTATCATCCTAAATCTAACAAACTTTTTTTTACAAGATGGCACCATTTAGGTCTGATGCATTGTTCTTTGATGTTCACTATGATGGAGTGTTTTCTTTTCTTCCACTTAGGTATGAAAATGGCTTAGTTTATGAATGGAAGTTGTATAAGAATAAAAAAAAAATGGACAATAAGAGTATGTGTGAGTTGTTGAAGGAAAAGACAGACCATGTAGGCTTTTACTGGTTTCTATTTTTGTTTACCTGAATGTCAATTAGAAGTAGGATTGAAAATCATGGAAAATGATACAGATGTAGCTTCATTGTATGAATTTGCTGATGCATATGAGAAGTTAAACATATACATGACCCATGTTCTCCAAGACGGGGATGTCAACTCGGTCATACATGTGTCTGTTTGACCAGTTGGTGCTATCAACTCGGACGGGGATGTCAATCCCAATAGATCTATTCACAACATTCATGCTTACAATGTAACTAATGGTTCATGATTGTGGGGACTTCATGGCAAATGTGGTAACATAGGTAATCCGTAAAATTTAAAGTACTTTGTGAAAAGTGTGAATCCAAGAGAAATCAAATGGCTACTATTTATAGCCACAAGTCTGTCAGACCCACGTTTCTGAAAGGTACCGCCCGTTGTACCAAAAGGTATCACCAGGTTTGACAGACAAAATCTCTCTTAGATCTTGTGTGAAAATCTTTCCAAAATTGAAACACACTTAACTTAGGATCTTTTCAAATTAGGAAAATATTTTGATGTGACAATTTAAAAAAGTCAACTCTATAATTTGATGTCATGCATGAGGTGAAAATTATTTTGATTTTCTTAAGAAGGAAAGTAAACTTGAATATTAAAATGTAAATATACTTTGTAACATAAAATGTCTAGTTAATTATTTTGTCTAAATAAAAATATATTTTGTGAAGTGTAAGTAAACTATAATGTTTGCATGAGAAGAGTGATTAGTTTACTTATAAAAATAAAATTATTTATTTGTGAAGTGTATAAAATACTTATAAATGCAAAATGTAAGGCGACGTTCAAAAAAAATGATTAACCTTTTAGTTACTTAATGACTGTACACCTCATCTAAGGCGGAAACACGGAGTGTAACAAACAAAATAGTCATAACATATTGGTACACAAAATAGAGAGATACAAAATGATTTCGTACAACGTGTCATGACGTCGTCCGACACATAACGGAACTTGCGTTGTGACTAGTAAGTTTCACGACAAACATAGTCATACCAGAATGTAAGTTTACGTCCCACAACCCGGGACAAGTATGGAACTTACATACAAGCCAAGGGTGAACTAGATGTAACAAACGATAACTATCCAACAATGACACAATGCAAGATGGTCTCATAACTACGTAAGGTCTCCTTACTGGTTTCACTAAAATCTTGAAACTTTAGGCTCCGTAAACATTAGCATTACCTGAAAACGGTGCTCAAAAGTGTCAACACATGGTTGGTTAGTTCGCAGGTTTAGTATAACATAAGCATTGTTGTGGATAATGAGTAGGACATATGTGTGAACCATATAAGCAAGCACTTAATGTAACACATAATGACACAGCTGATCCTCATGACAAATAATATGCAATAAATGTAGGATTATATTCACCGAAGGTCAAGAATAAGGGACAAAAGTTGGTCTAACGATTAGTATACCAACTACAAGGGTAGGGGCGTCAGCCCAATATTACTATCAATACTTCTCCGTTGGCTCCAACATGGAGTTAAACACTTGTGAAAGATTAAAGAATAAAGAATAACACATTAAGGCACATATAACAATACGAACGAACATCAGAAGCGTCAACTACCCGTATAACGTCCAGAAGGGCCAGAACCTTATAGAATTATTAGCGATCTAAAAGATGGATCTGGAACTAATGATAGAGAGTTGAGATTTCTAGAAATGGAACAACATCAAAAGACGAAGCGATTCTATTTCCAACCTATTGATCACTTAAACTCCAGAACAACGCGAACGGGTCGAGTTGCAAAGGCGGGTGATCTAGGAGAGGTGAATTTACTATTTTACTTTACGTTTTTAATTATATATGTGATATTTTCGTTTTTAATTTCGTGTGTTTACGTCTTTAGTTATCCATGTAACGCTTTTATTAATTAAATGAATAAAAGCACGTTTTAGTTTTTAATAAATAAAGATGGACAAAAAAACTAAGGTGTCGATGAGATGAAAGGTAAGTGAGTGTGTTTTGCGGTACATGATAAGGGTCGGTGTAAGATGTAATTAGAGGTGGAAATTTATGCTAAAAATAAAGGTTAATTAGGGAAATTTTGTAAAAGATTTATGCACATTTAGCATTTTATTTATTTTTTTATGTATATATATATTTTTGAAATATGCATGTATTTCTTATTTTAAAGTTAATTGGCATTAACGGCAGGGGCGGTACTACAATGAGGGCAGTGTGGGCAGTTGCCCCCACAAAGTTTCTAGTAGATGTTTAGACTTTTATTATGTCGATTTTCTTCGGATGATCATCGCGCGTAATTTTTATTCTGCCCCGTAAGAGAATAAGTAGTATATTAGTTAAACATTATGAATAACTACATCTTAGTCTAGTGGTTAAGGACATTCTTTACTTTCGGTGAGGTCTAATGTTCGATTTTTGTTTTACTCTAAATTTTGTTATCTAAATTTCTGTTTCGCTTTCTCTATTCATATTTAAATCGATCATGAAAAGTAAGTATGTCCTAAATATTGTCCATATAATTACAACTAGTTTAGGTTCTACCTAAACAAGTTCACTTTCATTCAAAGTAAAATCGTTGTCATTACATCAACAAAGGTCGAGTTAGTGACATGACCCGACTTGACATTTACTCTCAACTTTTGCCTCCTCTTAAAAAAAATTCTGGTACCGCCCCTGATTAACGGCCACATATTTTTTACAATTGGATAGCATTATAATTATGATGACGTATAGTCTATATCCGGGTCATGAACCCGACTACAGTCCGACACTAACTTAGCCCTGTACGAACTGGGCTACGATGATTAAATGTTTGGGCTCACGAAAGCCCAAGCCCAAATCTATTTACGGAATAGATATTGGATATCTCCTATGTTTGGAGATAATCATTCCTCAACCGACTTAGGCGGGATACGCTGAAGGTTGAGGAACACGGAACCAACAAGGATTCCGTGCGTATATAAGGGGAATCATCGTTTAAGGTACGATCTACAAACCCTAACTCTCCTTAAACCCTAAACCGATTACTTACTCTCACGCCGGAGGATAATCGTGGGAGACAATCCCACGGTAAGCCTAACGGTGTTTTCTCGCTCTTGGTGCGTCTCAAGCAACAATTCTCAATTGGTACGAGAGCCGGAGCTTCAAACAAGGAACCACCACTTTTGTATCAACACGTGGCGCCATCCGTGGGACCATTCACTAAGAACTAAGACTAGAATGACGAAGCATGAAAATCAGCGATCGCGAGCGATCTTACCGAAAGAAGCTGCACACCGCTCAACTTCCAAGCGCACTCGGACAACCAAGACGCCAAAAATAAGGGTCGCCCTGAACTTGGTCTACCCTATAGTGGAACCGCCGGGGGACAACCGGGCCACCACAACCACTACCAAAGAGTGGATCCACTCACGACCGATCTTACTACTCCCATCAAACCAGACTAGAGACGACTTGACAAAAGCACCGTGATGCACCGGATAAAAATAAGGACACAAATGCAGAAGCGAATACCCTCGCCTAGAAGGGTCGACCGAATTAACACAAGGATTTTCGATCCCAAAATTATGAAACCTTGACCGCCTCACGCAAGAGGAGGCTAGAAAAGATCGGTCGAGCCTACAAACCCGACTCAATTTTGACTCGGAATACGAAACCTCACCACCGCGCCGCCAGAAGGAGAAACGCAGCAGAGACGACCGCCGACCTCCTGTGTTTAACAGAATTGGGAAAAGGATTGAGGATGATGAGACATCCAACTCACAGTACCTGGAAGGAAGTGACGAGGATGAAGCGGCACACTGTCCATACCGCTTTGTAGCCGAATCACAGACTGATTGGGACGACGATACTCCCGGTGAAAGCTCTCCTCAGTACAAACTCGAGAATATTCGCAAGCCGGCGAAGGAAGAAAATTCGCCCCTCAAAATTCCTGACAACGGGATAGCGAAATTGGACACCGGAAGTCCGTAAACGTATATAACCACGTGAGGATGAGGATATATCCCTTCCGTGGCCGTCAAAAGGTGGATGCGCTTACTCGACGCATCGCTGACTTCTCGTAAAGTAAAAGGAGGCGATGCCTCGCCAACGTGAAAACCTATGACGGAACAGTGATCCGATGATCACCTCAAAATTTTTGAATCACCGCCACATTGAAAATCGCCACACCGTAGTGCCACATGTTCAACTCCACACCGGTGGGAAACGCGCGAAATGGTTCAAGTAAGCTTCCACGCAGCATCAATGGCTTTGAGGAATTGAGGAAGGCGCTACTAAACTTTACTCACGAAGAAGTGCGCTAAAAATCCTGTCGAACTCGCCAGGTAAAGCAAATGGCCAAGGAGATCTACGAGCCATTCATGGAACGCCAAAAATGAATGCATGCAAGTTAAAGCATGCCCTCGGCGTGAAGAGCTCGTTTCATGAACGGGATTAATAATCCGTAACTCATCAAGCGATTGAACGACAAAATTCCCTAAACCTTTAATGAGCTCATGAAACGCCTCGGCCCTTCGTCCGTGGGAGAGAAGCCGCCGCGGCGATAGCAAAAGAAACTACTCGAACTACCGGCCACAGAACAACCCGGGAAACAATCCACGACCGAGTAGTAACCGTAATAGAGCTATCGCTACCGTGAGCCGGAGAGATAATGAAGCATAACCCTCCGCCGACCAAGACCCCAAAGGAAATACTCGCAACGGAAGGTGCGAACTTTCCAAGACCGCCGAAATGCGACTCTAGAGGATCGACGCGACCGAACGGATATCGTGACTACCACGCACGTAAGGGCCACACAACTAACGAATGTGTCCAATCGCTCGCCATTGACAAAATGGTTAAAGAAGGCAGATTGGACCATTTGGTCAAAAACATTAAGGAAGGAAAAGAGATTTAAGAGTGGGAACAAAAAGGAGACACCTAAGGAAAAGGCCGACACCATCTACATGATACAATCATGGCAGCGGGTCACTAGACATAAGGTCAGCCAGGAGTTTTCACGAGGAAGCGAAATCTCTTTCCCCACCTTAACTACGGACAACGCAATAGTTGAGCCACTCACCATTGAGATTAGTGCGGGGGGTCACGATATCCATCGCATGTATGTTGATGGTGGCGACGGCGACATCATGTATGAAAGCACCGCTCAAATGATCAAGGTTCGAAATACGCAAATGCCTAAGTCCCCGTAATGGGGCCATGGATCGGTTTTACGCGTGAAAAGATATGGCCTATGGGGCAAATACGATTACCGTACCAAAGATCGAAACGAAAAACACTTCACATCACCGATGGAATTTAGAGGGTGATCAAGTCTCCCTCGCCATACAACGGCATTATAGGGAGAC